>LR990653.1:12450386-12952886 GCA_905147715.2 Xestia xanthographa | reverse complement strand
AAAAATCAATGCACAGCCCAAACCGCTGAGTCTAGAGATTCCAAATTTGGCACAAAGGTTCTTTATGAGGTTTAGGGGTGCATTAAGAAAGGATTTTTCAAAATTTACTCCCTAAGGGGTTGAAACGGGGGTCCAAAGATTACATGGGGAAATAACATTAGTTAGACTACTTTATTCGAAACTTAACAGGAGTACTCCTATCGATAAATGAGTTAACGTTTGTGTTTCAGTTTTTTTTCAGAATTCAACCCCTAAAGGGGGAAATGGGGTAACAAAGCCTGAAATTCAACATAGTTATTATTTTTATGGTGAATTGGGTCGGGTGTATTACAAAAACAACGATTTTAAGATTTAATGTGCTAGACCTGAAATACTACCATTCCCTGTTGGGGTGCGATGGGGTTGAAATGTCTAAAAATCAATATGGGTGTCGATACCGAGATTATCAGGGGTGCTGATTACGAAAATGGCATTTATTTTGAGATCTAGATGATAATGATTGTGATTACGATGATGATGTTTGTGATAATGATAACGATGATTGTGATGATGATGATTTTGATTACGATGATAATGATTGTGATTACGATGATGATGATTGTGATTATGATGATTGTGATAACGATGATAATGATTGTGATTACAACGATAATAAGTGTGATAACGATGATGGTGATTGTGATAGTGATTGTGATTGTAATGGTGATTGTGACAGTGACGGTGATTGTGATAGTGTCGGTGATTGTGATGGTGATAGCGATGGTTGTGATAACGAGGACGGAGATTGTGATGATGATGATTGTGATTAAGATGATAATGATTGTGATTACGATGATAATGATTGTGATAACGATGATGGTGATTGTAATAGTGATAATGATGGTGACTGTGATAGTGATGGTGATGGGGATTTTGATGGTGATTGTGATTGTGATAGTGATAGTGATGGAGATTATGATAATGATGGCGGTTGTGATAGTGATGGTGATTGTGATAATACTAATTGTGATGATTATGAAATGTGGCACATAGATAGTTTATAACCTGGATTAACATGGAGGACACTATTATCCCTTTAGTATGATCCAGTGGGACAGTTACCGAACTTCACGCGGGCGAAGCCGCGGGCAACAGCTAGTTTTTGTATAATCTGTGTAAGCGCTCTCTGCGCGCCACTATA
Source organism: Xestia xanthographa (assembly GCA_905147715.2). Classification (NCBI taxonomy): domain Eukaryota; kingdom Metazoa; phylum Arthropoda; class Insecta; order Lepidoptera; family Noctuidae; genus Xestia; species Xestia xanthographa. Next base: position 12,951,706 of record LR990653.1, on the reverse strand, counting down.
TCACCGACTTTCTCGTTTGACGTGCGCACAACAGCTATCTTTACCACCTGACAGAAATACAGCCCTTTTTCATAGCAACAAGTAGTTTTACTCCATACTCTTCAATAGTCAATACCAACAGCATCACAATTGGAGCTTGATAGTCAAAATATAATTTAAGTTAGCTAACTTAACTATGAAATCTACTACAACTCGATCTCAAAACCTAACTATCGTAACTTAGTAAAGGTAAACTGTAGCCTAGGCCTGAAATAGCTCCAGTAACCCAGGTGTCTGGCGTCTAACCTCCGAGATTTACGAGTGAGACCCCTTGAAATGCGGCTGAATATTCTATTGTTCTAAACTAGTATTTGATTAAGTAAGCTCGATGAGTTGATGAACCTGTGTGTTCGTTGTTCGGACTTTGTATTCACAGAGATTTAGAATTGTGAATTAAAACGTAATATTGTGTTTCTAACAATGACGAATATACGTGTTTTCAATGTTTCAACTAGCTCACTTTTTATGATGAGGAATGTAGTTTTGGAAAATAAGTGAGTCTAGGCTGGATTTGCACTTGAGTTAATTAATAACAATTGAATAAAATGAACCAACTTTTTTTAATTATACAATAATTTGGCAGTACTGTAGTGCTACCTTGTATTGAAAGTTTGTGACACAATAAAATAAAGAATTTGGGAAGTAAGTTACTTCCCAAATTCTTTGTTTTATATGTTTATATATTCTTTAGCTATAAGGAAGTTATATTTTTTTGTATTTATCTGTGGACGCTTTTAATTGGTAATTTAGTTATATATTATTGTGTTTATAGTCTGTAAGCTTTCCTAAAAAGTTGTGCGTTGATGTTTTGTCTATGTCACGTTTGTTAGATTGAAATAATTTGGTTTCAGCATTATTCCTGCAATGTTATTTTCGACTACTTCCAAAGCGGTCTGGCCCAAGAGATATATCAAATAATTACTATTGTATCATGATAACGTTTTAGTTGATTTAATTAAAAAAAAAAAAAACACTGACTCTTCCACATTTTCTTCAATTCATTAGAAATTCTGACTGGCTGCCTACATTGTAACAGAATTAGGAACTTTCTTTTGCCCATTAAAAGTTATTTTTTATCAGAATTGAAAGTTTTCTTTTATTGGGAAACTGAATGAGTTATGTAAATTGGCTGAAACCAATATACATTTGATTAAACCCGAACAAAAATGTCTCATCGAATGAAAATTTGGAGAGGTCAGAGGAAGGGCGCCATAAAAATTCCATACACTTTACTTTGTACACAATCGGTAACGGTAATCGGTTGACTGGTAGAAAATGCTTAAGGCATTAAGTCCGCCTCTGTACTTTGTGCTTGAAGTGTTAAGTAAATAAATCGTGTCCTAAGACTTTGTTATACAAATAAATGGATTATAAGCTATGTAATTCTATTAGAAAGTTTTAGTAGAATCGAGTTTGATTTCTTTTAGGTGGTAGAAAAAGTCTGGGGTTCCAATGTTTTATATACACCGTTTCTGACCATAATATGTTCTTGATTTGGTTGGACTATCGTCTGAAAAAGGGAAACATATTGCTCAAGCAATACGACGACGCTAAGTGCTAACTGAATATATTAGACGACTCGCCAGAATATCGTTATAGAAATTCAATAAAACATACAAAATAGAGCTAATAATTCTTGTGAATGGTTGTTCTGTTGCCGTGCGTCTGAAATGATTTGAAAATCGATTCAGAATTATGGTATCTAGGTGCAAACAAACCTAGCGGTCTGGACTACGGACAGCGTACTTTGACGATAGTCTACTGAAATATCTGTGTGTGACGTTTACATTGACAAACTTGGTATGTAATAATAAACATAGTCATGTAGTAACACCCATTAGTACGTCCGCATTTCGCCAGTTAAGTTTAAGTCCCATGTGTTAGGGGGCGAGCCTATTGCCATCAACCGAGTATAAATACAGTCTCCATGGCTGCTACTGAGAAATTCCTGATGGAAAAACCCAAATTATAGACACAATCAAAATAACAATGTTCTGTTCCCTTTTTTGAACGGCACGGGCTTGAAGCGTAATGAACGAATAAACAATTTTACCAAAGATAGGACGGAATGAATCAAATAAACATAGGCCAACTCACAGCTGTATTATTAAGTTTTGAAACATAATAACACATTCAGACGCTCGTTATTCAGAACTAATACATTTCCTACGTCATGTTAAAAGCTTTTATTTCATCCTAGGCTCAGGTCTGAGCGGTCTGGCTTTTTGAAATTGCCGTTATTACCTACCTTTACCTCTCCTGGTAGCGTGTGCCCTATATTTCATTCCAAACCCTAAAGCATTACATCCCTAGTCCCTTTCAATTCGCCTAATAGTCCACCTGAGGTTGGTTTCTTTTAAGTGAACGATAAAACTTAGGTTTTTACGTAATAAATGGGTCCAGATTTGTGTGGTTTGGTTACGCTATTACGAGTGATAAATGTGCTTCAATTGGATATTTGATGGTTTTTGTGATGTCGTGGTACCTACATATTTCAGGACTAAAATGATCTTACTTTACAAAATTGTACTTTAATCAAAAAGTATCTGATGAAAATGAAAATGGGTGCCAATTTGTAGTGGCAAGATTCTAATTTGTTATGTTATTCAAACAATTAGTATTGGAAAATAATACGAGACTTAAGTTCAGACTTTGAATATACACATGAATGAGTTACTTAGCACTTTAGTGAGTCAATCACTCACTAAAGTGCTAAGCTGTTAGAATTTACACTGAACAGGGATTCTATTCACTTTCCTAAAACGGTTTTGGAACAGATTAAACAATTAATAGTGTTCTTCAAGTCTCCAAATAGAGTACTAGCAAGCCACTTGTGAGTTTGTCAAAAGGTGTGTGGTGAATAGTGAAAGTATATGGCTACAACTGTAGCCACACGTCACGCTTCAATGCAGAGGCTGTTCACGCGACGTCGCGTGATGGTACTTTACAATTATGTACGAGCCATAACATAGCGGGCGCAGCATTGGATTCTGGTAGGTACCTATTTGTTAAAAAAAAATACTTTATTTGCTTTTTTTTTCATTCTTCGATTTTCGATTCGATCTTTTTATTTCGGCCATTTATGTATTATTCAGCATTTGGGTAACGTGTTAAGGCCAACGCAGACCGGGACGGCATGGCAAGGGATTTATTTTTTTACCAATGGACATAAAGGAGACAATTTTTTTTGTTTGGAGAATAGGCTATATAGATTTCTTCCTTATAATCTCTAGATTACAGTGGTAATATTAGCTAAGCCATGTCTAACCGGAATGATGAGAAATTCGAAAATGAAAACGTGAATCTAACAGTAAACAATAATTATAACACGTCTGTACCAGTCTCTGAAAGTCATTGTGTTCGCACATTGCGTTGAAATCTTTCTGCACAATTGACACAACGACCAGTAAGTAGATGCCATTTTCATAGAATAGTTTGTATTAGATGCGAAAAAATCGCAGAAACACTTTCACAACAATCAAAATAAATGGAAAGCGTAAATGTCAAATGAAGTTGTTTGTCAACCACCAAAAAGACGGATTTACAACGTTCCGTGCCATGATGATTTTCTATAGGTACCTACCATCTAAAATATTTTAGCGGAAATCTCTAAAATAGCAATACAAAGCTCACAGTTTAATATTATTTCTTTTTATATTATATTCTATTTTAATTAAAGCAGATATTATTACCAATGGATACCATACTTTTTTTTGTAAACGGAAAAAACGCTCCTATTTACGTAAGTATTTTCTGTCAAATGACATTGACCACAACAGGAATGATTTGACTCGCAAAAAATATCATAATACAACTTATTTATTTTGATTTTAAGATTCCGGTTTCGTTTCTATGTAATCTTTCGTTTATTACTATAATAAAATGGTTACTTTTTTTTTGGTGTAAGTAATATGAATATACGCAACACCGAAGAGGGCCTAAAAAAAACTGTCTCCTTTAAATCCCTTGCCATACCGTCCCTATCTGCGTTTAGCCTTAACTGGCAATACAGCTTACCGATGAGCTACCAGCGACTCCCTACATGCAGTAACATAAACATAAAAGATATCTAACATAACCATCACACTAAAATAGTGTTGTATCACGTACATAATCTCCTTCACGAGCCCACAGCATGCACAAGTGTATTAAAGGTAGTTTAAGCCCATACTATTGTCGATAACTGATGCTGATGCAGACCGTAACTATAAATAGTCGATAGACGACGCGACGCCGACTACCCGACTATATAACGTATCTCTCGTCTACACTACACGACGTTCAAGATTGAATAGCTTGATATAATCCTTACCTATCATAAAACGCAACGTCTTGGTCCGTTAGTGTGTTTATAACTTGAGAACTGTGTATCAGCTTTACGTGTTTTATGAAATGTTATTATCTAGGGTTTGATTTGAATTTTTAAGTGAAACTGCGGACGCGGAGATACCAAATATCTTGACTTCGGATAAAAACCATATTTTAAGGTACTTTTGCAAGTATTTTTTTTAAGATTCTAGTTTTATCTTATAGCAAACCTGGTCTCTGTAGATTTAGCAAGTTTCACCCTTTCCTCAATATCCTCATTAATGCTCAATCATAAGAAGACATAATGCCTGTTCACTGGCACAAAACCAGTCACCGCTGATACTGACAAATTCCAGATGCAAAAACCCAAACCCAAACTTTCCAGGACTATGGAGTCCTGGGAACGATTCGGGCAAAGAGTTTGGGCTCCTCAGAAGCAATTGCCATCACTGTAGTAACCAGGCAACCTTTCCTCAAGTGATCCTTAGAACGTGTAACACGAAATGTAAATTTTCGACAAAAATAATAAATTAAATAGAGGACGGTCGTTCTGTCGAAAAAACTCCCACACAATAGTTTTAGTTAAAGGCAATCCGTTTGAAGCATAAAGGTTTAGGCATTGACTTTCCCGTTTTGGGCCGGAAAGCTTTGAATAAGTTATACCTACAAGCTTAACTGAGATACCAGATTTACGTACTTTGTTTATTATTTTTCCTTTTCGTGTCTCTCATAAAAGAAGCTACCTAGATAACATAACATCACGCCTGTAATCAGCGAAGAGTTAGGCAGAGGTGTTCCTAATAGTACATATGGGCGCGAAACCATCATTTGATTTTAATTTTAAGTTAGTTTGTAATTTGAGGGTAGTTCCGTTTTTATTTTGACTTATGTAGGTTTATTGTAGGGTAGTGAGTTTTCTATTTGACATGTGTTTAATTACTGAACTAATATTTGCATTTCCGTCTATTTAATTTAAAAAGTAATCGTAATTTCCGTTGCTTCAATAATAAGGATTATGTTTGAGAATGTAATGTTACTTCTGTTTACTTTAATAGGAGTTTATTTTGATATGTTCGCTAGAATTATTTAAGAGTCTAGTTTAGAGCAAAGATTAATAAGTAGTTAATTTGATCTCTCCCGCCTTGTAATATTAAATATTGTTATTTTTATTCTACCTATCACTACCAACCTCAGTTTGAATTTCTGTGTATAAAAGCCGTTGTAATGTGAATGAAAGGGCATTCTTGGTTTACCTCATGGAATAAACACTCTGAACTGGAGTAAGGTATTTTCTTTAAACTGGTGCTTATATTTCCTACTGTTTATTATTTGCTGAGTGATAATTTTATTGTGTAACTGTGTGTATATATCGGTGCAAACCAATATGTTGTGTGACTCTCAACGACGACGGCCATGATGCCGCCGACATACACCTACATTTCTCCAGTTATGTTTAAGTCCCATGTAATAGGGGGCAAGCCTATTGACATTAACGGACCAAATCAAGACTCCGGGTTGATACTGAAAAATTCCTGATGGAAAAACCCACAGAAAAGTGAAGACGAATAAGGTACAATCCATGTAAATTACCATCGCTGTTATTTCAGGAGTTCTAAGGATACTGACCTTGGCATGGAAAAGATGTCTACTCATTTACATTCTGGTATATAGAATAGGCATTTGACCCGTCCATCATCTGCCTAGCCTTTTCCCAACTATGCTGGGGTCGGCTTCCAGTCTTACCGGATGCAGCTGAATACCAGTATTTTACATGGAGCGACTGCCTATCTGACCTCCACAACCCAGTTAGTACCGGGTAATACGATACCCCTTGGTAAGACTGGTTGTCAGACTTTTCGGGCCTCTGACTATCTAACGACTGTCAAAGATCTACAAATGACAGCCGGAACCAACGGCTTAACGTGCTTTCCGAGGCACGGAGGTAACTAGGTATGTAATGGGCGGTCACCCATCCACAGACCAACCTAGGCAAGCACGGCTTAACCTAACGATCGACCCGAGCGGCTGTTATTATTTAGCCACGAGCTCCTCCCGAATAAGGTACAATCCATGTAAATTACCATCGCTGTTATTTCAGGAGTTCTAAGGATACTGACCTTGGCTTGGAAAAGATGTCCCTACTCATTTACATTCTGGTATATAGAATAGGCATTTGACCCGTCCGATATATAAAAATAAAAACACATGTTGCCAGATTCTGAAGCATTGGTTTATTATGATGACAGGTTTGGACTGGAAATGTGTCTTGTAAAAAGTAATTGGCCTGCGTAGTCTGACAGGCCTAATTTGTTGGCCTGTCAGACTACGCAGGCAAGGGGCACTATTGTAGGGTAATGTACTGCCGCACTCACTGACTATCAACCGCTTCTCACTCTCATACACTGGGCTACATATTACTGGGTATTAAGTTAAAAAGTGGTTGACCGTCAGTGATCTCGTTAGTACACGTTTTAAACCCTAAAACATTTATAAATATAACGATTAAGTATATTTATATAACGATTTTAACATGATTTTTGGCTAATAAATTATCGTTATCGCTGATAAAAACTCACGTCTAAACCCTCAGGCATTTACTCCTAAATGTGACGAAATTCCAAACAATTTGCAAAACGCTTACCTCTTCCCTTTCAATAAATTCGTTCAACAAAACGAACCTTCGAAATCCGCCTAAGCGCATCCTATATTTTACATAGAAGGCGGGTTGCGAAATAGTAGTTTATGCGAGAACCGTGTCGAGTTCCATATTCATGGTTGCCCAACCTCCCTCCGGAAACAATATAGAGGTTCGATGCCAATTGTTATCGGTGTATAGGAACTGGAGGCACCGTATGGGTCTGTTACATTCTTTATTTAAACTAGAGTGTTAGTTGTTGCCAGTAGTCGGGAAAAATAGGTTAGCTGGAATTCGAGGTTTTATTGAAACTGGCTTTTATTGGAAGAATAGGTCGGTGATTATTTTCGTGTGGTGGTAGGGAATTGACCCGACATGCATAAAAGTGGTGCATGGTGTGGACCATGCACCACTTTCATGCATGTCGAGTCTACAGAAAGTATACTGTGTGTGTTTTAGATTGTTGTCTGTGTAGTATACGGCACCTAATTGGTTATTAAGGGAATAGGAATGTTATCTATAGTTGCAGGTCATAGAAAAGCATTCAATATAAGTATATAAATGCTCGATTAACAAGAAGTTAGTTTTTTAGATATTATTTTGTACCCTATCACTTTGTTTTCCTATTAAACCCAAAGGTTGACTGGTAGATAATGCTTTGTGGCTTTAAATCCGCCTATGTACCACTATTGTACATAAAGTTTAAATAAATAAATAAATAAAAGTTGCAGATTTAATAACTTGCCTCCTACAAAGGAGTTCTTCTGATTCATCATAATGTGATTCCAGTGGTTGTTTCAGTAAGCGCTTTATTTTCTCTTGATTTAATCAATTTCCCACTAGCCACAAGAGAGCCGTGTCTATCACTTACGGAAACCACGCAGTAGGCTCCAAAAACCATGTTCAAATAGGTTCAACGACCCACAAAACAGGCTACACGAGCCGACAGTCAAACACACAGGCGGAGAAACAAATAAATGTCGTAAGGTTTGTTTACAAAGCGATCCCTTTAATACAAACGTACATTAGTTCCCCCTAGTTCTAAATAAGGAAAAGGGGTAATATCAACAAAAGAGCTTTCGAACATCACGATATAACGTATTACCTAAGAGATTGACGTACTTAAGTTAGCTCATTGGAGGCGAAAAATACAAGATATATGGAGGAAAATCAAGAGGATATGTGGAAACATACTGTTATTGTATTTGAGAGCGGCGACTCTGACTAAGATTGCTTCGGCTATAGATTAATAAAGAGATCTAAATCATAAATCTGTTTAACATTATATGCGTTGTGTCTTCTAACGCATCACCTTGAGCTGGTCTAAAAGTCTTATGTCCATGTAATAAAAGTGAATAGTCAGTCCGGTGCGGTGTCGAATCCAGTCGTCCGAACCGAAGTGAAAAACGCCGTTTTCGCTTTTATTGTAAAGTCAGAAAAGCTCTTTCTGAACGTCATCATTAGTCTACCTTGAAACTGAAAAGTTCTTTTCAATACACTTCCTCGAAAACTGGTCCTTAACGCACTACGATTACGTACAACATGGCATGTATTTCACACGCGTGCGATTTTTTCCACTTTCCCGCACGTGTGCGGGAATGAAAATTGCCACAGATAACAGCTATACCTATACTTAGTCCAAATTAGTTCAATGCCTATAGTCTGAGGTAACTGTTTTTTTTTTTTTGCAAAGCACTACGCGTCTTTACGGCATAAATATTTTTTGAATATTCAAATTGTGTTAATAAATAGAATATCATAGATAAACATCATTATTTAAAACTAATAGTTACTTTTATACACAAATTAACATTTATTTGTGTTCTGAATTCAAAAATATAAAATAAATCGATTTTTTTTATATTAGGCTGTTTAACGGCTTCATACCATTGCCTCTCTTTCAACCTGGCGAGACCAAAGCGCGAAAAAAAAAGAAAATTTAAATCATAGTTTCATAGTTCGTGACAAAAATATTATTCGTTATTTTATTTTATTTCTTCAAAAGTGTATTGAAAAACATCGTTTGATACACGTGGACATTTGTTATTGCAATTCTCGGCTCAAAAACACCCTCGCCTACGGCTCGAGTGTTATAATTCTGCCTCGATTGCAATAACAAACTTTCTCCACTTGTATCAAAATTTACTATAATTATGTTGTTTTGGTCTTTGTGTTCAATACCTAAACAAACGACATAAGATAAATCAATAGCTAACTATGTCACGTGAGTATAATACAGAGTTTACACACCCAAGATGAATGTCGTGCTCAATCTTAAATTGCCCCAAATTAGCTATACATTAAGTCTTTCATAAATGTGGGACAATTTACTAGGACAGATTAAGAATTGGGGCGAAAACATCATACTGAACTTTTTGGTCCTTCGAGCCGGATATAATTAAATTATAAGCAATAACTTTCGAAGGACTTGTTCCACTACATAGCTAAAGATCTCTTCTCATGGAAAGGCGAACGATTGATTAATTGATGTCCATTTTTGGTTATTGCATTTCAAAATTACGGAACGTTTCGTTCAGAATACCTGGACAGTGGCAATCGTTTTCAAGGCATTTCGTATTATTACGACGGCCTTCAACAAGTTTGAAATTAGGCTTTTCTGAAGCTTATAAAAGAATACAGTAGAATACGATTGTAGCGAAAATACTACCACACTGTATTCCTTCACCATAGCTCAGTTGATGGTTACTTCCACAGTTCATACACATCAAAATATAGCTTAGATACTCCTACTACCTCATTTCTTTTACACAAAAAAATATTGTTTTTAAATGGATTTTAACGAAGTAAACACCTTTATTATATTTACTGACTATTATATTTTGTTTCTATGTGAGTGTGGTAACAAAGCCCATCCCGTAAAAAGCGACCACATGCTGTGGTGTATCCAAACGTCCATGATGCGGAACTTGTTTTGTGGTTTTGTACTTGTAAGCTGGATTATGAAAAGCAAAATGTTTAATACCTTTATCAGTATTAACTAAAAAAATGTTACAAGAACTAAAAAAACAACAGAGTTTTTTGTAAACCTCCGTTCGTAACAAAGTACTGGTTTTATTCCATACCGTAATCTGGCTATGTTGGACGTAGGTAGATGCGATCGTTGTTACAGAAATCTTAAGACAAAGCCAGATACGAGAAAACTCAGCATAAACCTAATAAACATATTTGTTTTCCTTTTCCCTGTAGACTGCCCCGTGTCTCTCACAGAAAGTGAAAGAGTACACATTTATTATGTAAATAGACAAATAATGAAAACACAAGATAACCCAGAAAATAAATTGAATCATCTCATACAGTAGAGGAAAACATTCATTGAACATTACCCATGAGAGTAAAATTAAGGAGAAAATGTATAAACAACATAATACGAATGCAAAACAAATACAAAAGGATGTTAGTGCCAATGGTAATATGATAAAATATCTTGAAACAACTAAGAAGTTATCCACTCAGCTATTCTAGACGTTTTATCTCGCAGACTCGTATGTATGAGAAAGTTAGTATGTTTGTATTGAAGGTTAGTAACACGACGCAGCCGGGCTGCCAAGGCGGGTGTATCCGTAATGTGTTTCCGCTAATACCAAAACTGTTTCGAGTAGCGTGCGCCTTGTAAGAATATCACTAGAGAAAGGTTCGGGCGCAGATGTGCGTTTACACAATACAATTGTTTCTCTCTCCATTCGGGAGTTTGTTCTATTTCCTTCTTCGTGTTGACACCGCGGTTCGCCTTGGGCGATATCTTCCGAATTCGTACGAAAAGTTCGCGACTAAATAGAATCGACGTTATGAAGCTTTTCATTGTATTATTCGAATGTTATCGCGAAAATATCTGGTTTATTACAGCGCGCGAATGCGAAGTGCCTGCTTTTGAACGGTAAAAGAATTTTATTGACATTATTTTGTTGATATGAGATATATAAATAATGTTTTTATTTCTTTATGGCATCCGAAATCCGACTGATGATGTGATCGGGTTTTTTTACTTAAAATTTATTTTAACCAATTCTCAATCAAATGGAAGTCTTCACAGCGCTCAGAGTATTCTGTCAAGTAAGTATACATACGTATACTCGTACATAATAAGTAATTACAGTTTGACATTTGGATTAACTACTACACAATATGGTTTAGACTTGAAATAATTAAACGCCTATTGCTTAATAGCGCTAAGCGGTTCATTATGAATTCATGATCACTAATGGCTGATCGTACTTAGCGCGCGGTTTCAAGACTTAGAGTACTTTTGTTAACGAAATTGAACACGATCTAGAGCTGTCGGTGTCAATATTCCTGACACACAGTTTTAAACTTCGATTGATCACGTTCAGTTTCATTTGTGTTTGTCCTTAGCTTAATCATTTGTATCAAAAGGTTCAATTTGAAAGTGACCAAACTTGGTTAATTGGTCAAGCGTGAACATTACAGAATAGGTTCGCAGTCACACCTAGTAAACAAAGGAGGCTTTTATGAAACAAAACTCGTTGGTTGGCGGCTAGCCTAGATGCCTGGCCGTTTAGTTGACTGAATAGGCAGTGGGACGCAATTGGAAAACCGCACAGCGCCGCAGTTAATGCGACAGTCCTTGTACCGGGCAATCGGGCCCGACACCCGTTGTTGTCTCCTGTTTAAGGCAGAAATTGTTACGTGAATACCTGACTATGATATGTTTGTAAAACGAAGTACCTAGTTCAGAAGTTTTCACGACAGGCGTTGTTTCTAAAAGGGTGAAAATGTATAAAAGAATCTTGTGAAATTGTCTAGTAGTCGGATTATCGTATGTCATCTGTAGCCTGTAGGTTTTATGTTAAAGGCTGCTATGGCTAACTCTATTAATATTTTTTTTTTAAGCACAAACATATTATATTAGTAGGGAGACAGCGCGAGATTTTAGCGAGCGATTTTTACCGATTGAAATTCATTTCAAGTATCGTAGTATATTAATCCAAATGAAAGGTGCCGCGGTTCAAAGTTAAAGCATACCAAAGTTTAAGGTGACCCCAATAATTGTCCTATAAGGTTTTGCCGCGGTATGAAATTGTTCTTGCTCGAAGCTTGTCAAGAAAGACTTAAGTAATCAATTTAAATTCGGTCAAATAATCAATGAAGCTGCTATTATTGATTGTTTAAATTTGATAGTTTTTCAGAATAACACGAAAGTAATCGAAGAATCACTCATCGCGCGACATGTCTCTGTGTGCGTTTATTTGCGTGTGTGAAGGCGCGGTTATTGGGCTAGCTAGACAGACGGGCTGCGTTTTAATACGGTTTATCTTACAGATTTCAGTAAATAATAATAAAAAACCTTCCCATTTCATTATCGATTCGGGTCGAGAATCATTAGCACACCTCTCGGTACCTCCCGTACTATTAGGGTCTTGATCAAAAATCTTTGAGGAGTGTTGAATAGCGTACGTGTGCTTTGTTTTCAGTCATGATTATTTTTAAGTCATGTAACGTCAGGTTAAATGCTGTAATGTCTATGCAAATTAACTACTCTAAAACAATTCCCACTTCGTAACGTTACACCCAGTTGACTCTATATTCACTTATTGGCATCTTCGGTACGTTTGAGTGCTCTTATGGTCTTTACGAAACGAACAGGCTCCGTAAGTCTCAATTTGGTCTAATGCCAAATGACATTGCGAAATTGAATACAATTTCCTCTGCGCTTAACTACTCTCGCTTGTTAGTCCAAAAACAATAATCGAATTGCCTTACTAAACTTATTTAGGAAAAGGAAATAGAACCTTATGTTTTATTTATCTTCTTTGAAAGTATAAAAGCCAAACTATACGTATTTTATTTATTTTTTGTCTTTTACCAAAGTAAGAGGTCCCAATTACTTAGATAATTGAGTTCTAATCTGGTTATCCAGTAATTTATTTAATGAACTTTTTCTCCGTATCTCGGTGAACCTTGCTTCAGGGTCAAGGCCGTACTAATAGACAGATGAGACGAATAAGTGATTACAGGCGGAACTCTCGGAAAAGCCCTTTAAGCCTGACTGACGGACCCTTCGTGCGGTGCTTCCAAGGTGAAGAAAAATTCGGCTAAGACGCTGTTTTTTTATCACTTAGTTATGAAACAGATAGTAAAAAATTGGCTTGGTAAAAGGTGTTATGCGTTGTGCGTATGTGTTGCGGTAAAAATAAAATAACTTAAAAAATCTCATCACGCCTGTTTTTGTGAGGGAGCAAGATTATTACGGCCAACTGGGCACAAAGCCTGGAGCCTTCCAATCTCCAACAGAGAAATTCCAGAACATCAAGAGTTATAAAAGGACTTTAGAGGACTTTACGATTCGAATTCACTATTCGAATTCGCCTCATACTATTAAAGTAGTTGTAGTTTGGGACGAAGCACAACTTCAATAGTGATATGAAACAAACAGATTTTTTTTGGAATGTGGGACAAAACTTCGGGACTACTGAAGAATAAATCATCGAATCGGATCGAGACCCGAGCGGCTGTTTTTATTTAGCCACGAGCTCCTCCGAATTTATTTATCTTACCTATGATACCTCATATCATAGTTACGATCCACATCTTCTAAATTACGCCTATTGAAGCATGTTGACGCTTAAAATCACGTTCGCGAAGGTGGCAAAGTGTCTATTGTGCTTTAGACACATCTATTGGTACTCCCAATTAAGATTACGACTCAAGAGCGTCGCCTGAATAGATTTAATGAACCCCTGTCATTTCCACTACACTAAACGGATTATGTGTATGACGTGCTGTACCTATCTACGAAATTAGTATGCCTTAGTCGTGTTTCAAGTCCTTAGTATTATTCCCAATGACAGATACTTTAGTCAAAGTGACCATTTCAGCAGGATAAGGGGGGGGGCCTGGGCCCGACATAAATTCCAATGTCAGCGTTATTGCGGTGTCCTTAGTTTGACGAAGGTACGGCTCGAATTGTTGAGGTTATCTCAAAGCAGATCGAACCCTAAAAACTGTCTTGTGTTTATTGTTTGCGAGAAAGCGGAATTCTTGACAGCGTGTGAGAGTTTTGGCGATTGGCTGGATGATGTAACACGTAGCTAGTTTTTTTGCTAACTGCGTATTGCTTTTTCCTCCTAAAATGATTTTTTTTTATGAACATTGTTATATGATGTTTGTAGTCTCGGAAGGGTTAGACAGAGGTTTACGGACTGACTACAAATACCCAGGTATTTAATTGTCAAATAAAAGCATCACCATATCTTCAATTTTACTGCCGAACAAGCACAATACTAACCATGAAACAAACCTCTGCCATAAATGAGGACTTACAGCAAAAAAAAATAGTATCTGAAACTAGCACACTTTCAAACCCAACGAAAATGTAATTATAACCCCAAAGTACAGTGTTTCAATTCACAACCAACCCTTTGTTTCGCGAACATTCTACCGACTGAAATTGTCACCGCCTTATCTCATTGATTAAGTGAGGATACGATACGTTGCATCGTTTGAGGCCAGCCTTTGGAAATACGAACTACAATGTACAGGGTTTCGTCGCATGTGTGACGCGTATTAAGTACCGGGATCGTTTGGCCAAGAGCTTCGTGCGAACAAGCGAAAGGCGTTTTGCGACTGAGGGAAAAACAAATGAAAGTCGTTAAGAGCATGCCGCTAGGGCCATAGACGATAGGTTATGCATGACAGTTTTAAATGTGCACGCAAAACCTTCGTGCAAAACCGACTTCCATAGGACACACATGTAATAAGAAATTTTCCAGTGACGTTTGTCACAACGCTTCAGTATAATATCAATAGATGGCGCTGATCTATCTTAGGAATAATTTTTAAGCGGCGTTCTAGTAAAATCCAATGAAAAATGTATTTATTACGTATTATAATATATGTCATTTTTAAAATCTTTTAGCAGGGCAAAAAAAACTCTACATGTCAAACTCATTGTATAGTAAAATTTCTTTATTATTCGTTGTTGTATATACAGTAAGAACTGTAAAGAACCTATTTTCTGTCAAACGTTTTTAACCTAAAAAGACTGCTTTTCTTTTGCATCTCTGAACTGAACTACAAGTATTTGCATGGTTTTTGCTATTGTTTTTCTAAGCGTTTTTGCGTTACGTCTAAACTCCTGGTGCGTCGAGTCGAGCTTAGGTTCCTCCGTACTTCAGTTAAGGCTTTGTGGACATAAAAACAAGCCATTTTATTATTTCCAAGATTGATCAGCGCCAACTAGTTCGTTCGTAAAAAGCACTGGAAATTTCCCCATTGCCAGCCTATCGGTTGACTCATTTACAAGCATGGCATCAACGGCAACACACGTCGATATGGAAAATAGAAAACAACTGCGAACTGAGAGCTGTGTCTGTACATGCTATACGCTCGGTCAGCGAAAAAAATATCTATTTCGATGTTCCCTAGGTTGCATGCACTGGCAAGGATAAATTTACAGTTTTCTCCTACACACGTTCAATGGCATGCACAACCTATCGTTCATGGCCGGCTAAAGAACTCATTTCGCTTGAAGCAAATCACCTTGCCTGAGGACGTGAATGGAGACCTGAGACCGGCCCTTGGAAATTCAAGCTAGAATCTACTAGAGTTTCATTGCATGTAGCCGACTTAAGCACCGGTAGGAGAGATGATGTAGGATAGTTGATAGTTCATGGCTCAAATGGTTACGATGGTCGAAACGTCTTGCCACAGATTGTTATCTGAATCTCGATTGGTTACCGTTGTTTATACAGGACACCGATCCCTATCGACCTCGTTAAGCCAGGCAGGCAGGCGTGTTATCTATGACAGATAGCAACTCGGTAGTTGAAAATGAGGATTTATGATTCGTGATTGCTGTATTTTGGTTTAGGTACAGTGTTTAAAGAATGTTTGTGTGAAGAATTCTTGCGTTTTGTTCTCTATTTGTAATTTAGATAGCTTCTCAGGGGTTATTTCTTATTTTTTGCGAAATAAAAACTACTAGCACATTTTTTATTAAAGCCTTGTAAAATGCAGAAATAGACTGCAGTTGCACTTAAAAGATGCAATATTTTAAGCTCCATAGTCAGATTCTGCCTACCACACAGAAGAAACTAAGAGATTTAATTAGTGTTAGACTCTCATACGTTTTTTCGACATCACTTTCTTCCGCAAAAGACGGCAAGAAAAACGAGTAACAAATTCCTAATAATAAACAACCTTCTGCATAGTTTAAAAAAATATATATAGGCAAGGAGAAGAATATGCTTATCGACAATAATTGACCGATACCCGATAAAAGTCTTGGCCCGCGCTTGACCTCGTCTCGCTCTACCTTTTGTTTGCCCCACTTTTAGACGCTCCTTCTAAGTATTTTTTATTGTTGTAGACAAGGCATTGTGTTTCCTGTTTGATGGAGCAGTGTGTAGGGTTGGACTCACTTTGTTGAACAATAAGTATTGTTATCTATACATCTATACATATAATAAAACAGTAACGAAAGAAAAACTGTACATTGAGAATTTTCGAGGAAATATAAGTGGCTTTTGTTAGAAAAACGTAACTGATGACAAAAAGTGACTTTTTAGAATTTTTGTCTGTTTGTCTGTTTGTCTGTGTGTATGGTACGGCTTCACGCCAAAACTACTGCATAGATTGAATTGAAATTCGGCAAAAATGTTCTTTGTAAACCAAGGAAGGCTTTAGGCTACATATTATCACGCCTTATGTTATGGGAGGTAAGCAATATTGATTTTAAAAGGTTTTTGTTTGTAATTGAATGGACAAAATAATTGAATGCACAAAATAACATGTTAATAAAAATTTTACTCTAGGAACATAATAATCACGCTATTTTTATAAAGGAGCGGGGTATTAAACTTACTTATATCCATACTAATATTATAAATGCGAAAGTAACTCTGTTTGCTACCTTTTCACGACTAAACGGCTGATCGGATCGTAATAAAATTTGGCAAGGAGATATATTTCAACCTGGGGAAGGACATAGGCTATATATTATTACGCTAATAACTTACGGGGTGAGCAATATTGCATTTCGTCAATATTATTTAACTGTTTGACAACTGACAACTGCCATAACATACGTTGCAATAGAACAGCTATTTTGAAACCTTTTGTCATTAGAACAAATAGCCCGCCGGCGACAGCGACCGCCCTGTGAACAGTGTTTCGCAAGTTCGAGCCTCAGTCAAGACTCACTTTTTGTATTAATTTTGATTTGTTTAATGCTGTAAGATAATAACTTAGGTTCGCATGTTCGATCCCCATCCAGTTTTCGCTTTTTGTAACTAAGTATTTTGTTTTTTTTTTAAAGCTTTAAGGTTTCGAAATCATTACTCCATAGTTTATACATACTTTTAGTTTTTTTTTAACCATATAAACGACGGTTAGGGAATAATTTATTTCAATCAAAATTTATCTATATTTATTAATATAAATCTATCATTTAGTAAATCTGTAGACGGTGGAGCTTTTGTATGCATGGAAAGCAAGTCGATCGCTTTCCAAGCATATATTTTAGCAGTTTAAATTGACTCCATTTTCTGAATCGCAGTGTTAAGATTATTATGAAAGAATGATAAATACTGTCATTCGCCCGTGTCAGCTGTGTAATGGAGTTGGGCAGGACACCTAGCAAGGCGCGGTGATCGTAGGTGGAGTAAAGCTGTTACCGGGTGGCGTCCTAGGAACGGAAAGAGCGTGGAACTTAGCACAAACAGAAGAGGCCTATACCAAGCAGTGGCTGAAATCAGGCTGTGGATGATGATGATGATGACGCATAACTTTTTCCAGAGAGGTCCGATTTGCATGATTCTTTTTTTAGTGAAAAGCGTATATCTCAAAGTTGGTCCCATATAAAATTGAAAAAAATCGTGTTCGAACCCAAGTCATGCACTTCTGATTTTTCGGATTCATGTGCGTTTTGTATAATTATCACTTGCTTCGGTGAAGAAAACCATCGTGAGGAAACCAGCATGCCTGAGAGATATTTGTCGACGGCAAGTAAAACCAAGTCAGAGGCCCTTTTTTTTTTGGATGGGAAATCATCAAATGTCTCCTCCCGCTCTGGGCGGAGCAGGAGGAAGTGTCAGACTTTTACTGACTAAAACCCATCCATGTTCCTTCATCGCCCTTTGTGTTCTGGGGCCTCGGTATCTCTTTCGAACAGTCCCGCAACCCCGGCAGGCCTCGGTCGTTGCGGACCCCTTCCTTTTTGCCGACTCTCTTTGAGGCGCGCGTGGAACGCGAACGCGCCGTCAACACGGCCTGTCGTCATGAGACGGACGGACGGCGAGTTAAGCCATAGCCCGACGTCCACGGGCCCGCGCCTACGGTGGCCGGGCGATGGGATGTCCGGGGCGACTTCCACGGCGGCCGGGATGCTGTGAGGTTCTCTCCTTCTCACGTTCCGCCACCTCCTTCTCTAGCATTACTGCTTCGCAGAAGGAGGTGACGGCGTCCCATTCCGTCTCGCTCTGGACCATGGCTTGAACCAGGGCCGGACGCGAGAGGTCGCCGCTGCCAATCACCGCTTCGAGGACACGGCGGTGCTCCGCCCACGCGGGGCAAACCTCTAACGTGTGCTCCACCGTGTCCTCCGGTCGATCCTCGCAATGGAAACATCCGCGCGTTTCCTCCCGCCCGATTCGGTGCAGGAACCTCCCGAAACAACCGTGTCCGGTGAGGACCTGCGTCAGGCGGAAGGTGAGGACGCCGTGGCGTCGCTCAAGCCACTCCTCAAAGAGGGGACTTATCGCCACTATTGTGGCGTGCCCTGCACGGGGTTGCGACAGTCACTCTCTCCATGTCGCCATGAGATCCCGCCGGAAGTCTGTCCGCTAAGCGACAATTTTCCGCGGCAGCGGAGTTTCCCCCCGGCGTAGCGCCTCCAAGTCAGAGGCCATTGGACGGCATAAAAACTCTGACACCAGGTTAGGCACTAATCACACGATAAACAAGAAGAAGATCGTTCTTAGGCTCATTTCATGCTCTTGATGAGAACTTTAACTCTGGCTGGAGTATGACTGTCATCGATATTCTAACGATGGAGACGGAAGGCAGTTGCAAGAGGTTCTCAGAGTTTACAGCATCTATATCGTGTTTGTGCTCATTTTTATGAACCTTGATGAGAACTTTAGACCTGGGTGGAGTATGACTATCAAAGAAGGTCTGACGTTGGAGAGGGAAGGCAGTTGCGAGAGATCCGCAATAGTTTAATTGAGTTTTATCGTGTTTCGGCTCATTTTGTGTTCCTTGATGAGAACTTTAGACGTCATCGAGTGTCTAAGGATGAAAACGTAAGGCTGTCGAGGGAAGCCCTTATTTGGAAAAATATAAGTACTTAGAATATTTTAGCGATTAACGCAAATATTTCTGAGAAATTAAATTGTTACCCACTTGAGTCTATACTAATATTATAAAGCTGAAGAGTTTGTTTGGATGGTTGAACGCGCTAATTTCAGGAACTACTGAATTCGTAGACAAGTTTACATCGTTCAAAATGATAGAATAGATATCGTTTCTATAATGTTGATAGCAATACTCTTTGGTAGGAACGCTCACCATAGACTTAAGTGTATGTTTTTTCTACAGACATTAGAGAACTAGCGATCGACTGAGTCGTGTCAACTTGGCTACCATTTTAGCGCTATCTACAATCGCTGAAACCGAGGGGTTTACGATTGTAGAAAGAGAATCGATATGAAACGTTTGTAACTTGGCTATGCCTACTGGTTCGACTTAAAAGTATCTATTAGTGTTGGATAGCCCATTTATCGAGGAAGGTTATACGTTATAAAACATCACGCCACAACCAATAGGAGCGGAGCATCAAAGAAAAATATTGCAAAAAACTGGAGATTCCTTTTGGGAATCTTTAACCGTTTACGCAATAATCATAAATGACGGAATTGTTCTTCTTAAAAAGTTAAAAAACAGTCCGCGATAACATAATGATGTCTATCTTTTAAGGTGGTCTCAGAATCTCTAACCTAACCCTCTCTCTCTTTCTCTTATTATGTGACGCAGACGAAGTTGCGCGGGTCAGCTAGTTTTATCTAATCATGTCTTCGGAAGTATTGAGTGAAATTATAAGAACTAAGAAGAAAATTAGCCGTTTATATTAATCCGTACAACGTACGCCGTATTTGCAGATGAAATATCTTCACAAATAACTTCACAAACTCTACACCTTAGTCAAAATATGTGGATTAGCCATTTCGGTACATTCACATGGGCGTAAGGTGAAAAATGTATCCACTGTATGTTATACAATAGTTCCTGTAGTAAGGGAACGGCCAAGCCAGACCTTGTAGAGTTAGGGCGGGTAGAGTTAGAAGCTTGGCTCTACATGAGATCTGATAACTTTTTGCCAGTGCGAGTCATTTCATTTATGGTTTCTTCTTGGCAACATTTTACATGAAAATGTTTTTGGTGGGATAAGTTTTTCACGTGTGGAACATGAAAAATTTATCCCACAAAAAACTTGTAATTCATAGAATTGCATAAAAAAAAACAGTGGTGTAGTATTCGAAATTTACAACCAAAATCTTATTTATTTATTGATGCAGTAGGTTCTCATTAAAATGCATTGAAAAGAATTCCATAAATAATGGCATCCAATCCTTTTCGAAAAGGAAAAACAATCTTTTTAATTAGGCTAGAAAAGATACGAGTTTACGACGGCGAAGCCATAAAAAGGCAGAGAAAAAACACGTAATTGAATACGTTTGTAGGTATATCCTACGAAACTTCGAATACACGGGTCCCGTAAAGGAACATGCAGACTTTATAGAAAATGCGGTTGACAGTGTTTGAAAGTACAGTTTGAATATAATTTTATAGCCTCTAGCACCTACGAATAATGTAGCTTTCTGGCATTAAAAGAGTTTTTAGAATTGGATCATTAATTCGAGAGATTACCTCCTACATACAAACTTACAAACAAATACCTCTTTATAATAATAATATTAGTATAAATTGAAGTGCATTGAAATTGTATAATGAGTTCTTTATTTCATTATTTAAAAAACCGGCCAAGAGCGTGTCGGGCCACGCTCAGTGTAGGGTTCCGTAGTTTCCCGTACGTCACAATAAGTGTTCCCACTTATGAGTTTAAAGGTGGGTATCCATTTTGTAAAAATGCTTGCATATACACGAATATACTACAAACTTAGTCCAGAAATTATTTTGTACAACTTTTTGTATTTTTTGTACAAAAACTGTTGTTTCCATCAAGTCCAAAATGATTTTCCTAGAAAGTCCTTATAAAGTTCTACTTTTCAGTTTTTTTTTCATATTTTCTAAATTTATGGTTCAAAAGCTAGAGGGGGGGGGGACACATTGTTTTTTACTTTTGGAGCGATTATTTCCGAAATTATTGACATTATCAAAAAATTATTTTAGGAAACCCCTATTCATTTTTAAATACCTTTCCGACAATATATCACACGTCAGGGTTGAAATTTAAAAAAAAAAAATACCCTAATAAAACATGTTTTTCCAATTTTTATTTTACCACTTTGTCGGCGTGATTGATATACATATTGGTACCAAATTTCAGCTTTCTAGAGCTAACGGTCACAGAGATTAAGCGACCGTCCTCGCTTAATCTCTGTGACCGTTAGCTGACAGACGGACGGACGGACGGACAGACATGGCGAAACTATAAGGGTTCCTAGTTGACTATGGAACCCTAAAAATGGATATCTAAAAATACACATCTTTTTAGCACAAATATTTGTTGTCAATGTAATCACCACGGACACCTTTGGCAAAGTCGGTGTCATATGAATTATTTTTGCGTTGTTAAATGCGTTATAAAGCCTGTCTGCGTCCTTCTTAATAATGGCCTTCGCTTGATCCTCCCAAATATACGGGTATAACGTATAGCCGTAAAATATCAGGTTATAATAATAACAATCTGCGAAAATGGGAGCTAGTATTTTATAAACCGTATACCTTCCGACAGCTTACGTGTTAGTGTCTTTTTTCAGCCAGAAAATGTACCTAACTTTGTTAGAATTCGTAAGTAACAGTTTACCGCTATTGTCCATTTTTTTTTCCATTTTTTTTTTAAGTACCAACAATCTTTACGACAACCCAACGTTTGAAACACTATTAGGTATATTTTTGCAGGAACAAAGTAGGAATATTCCCTAATTATTATTCAATAGAAATAGTAAAAAGCTTAACATTTATTTGATGTAACGGTTGATTTTCTATTTGGTCTTTTTTATTACTGCGTTTGAATAAATAAGCCACAGGCGGTAATTATTGAAAGGCAAGCTGCTATTATATCACAATATCGTAATTGATGGATCTGTAAAACACCGTGTGAGCTTTGCATAACATATTACTTACATTTCAACTGCAACTGCGAGCTACCGTATCAATTTAAACCATGTTAAAAATCTTAAAATAAGTAATTTAATATTCTGAATAGGGTTTCCTCTGATTTTTCGGATTCGTGTGCGTATTGTATAATTATCACTTGTTTCGGTGAAGGAAAACATCATGTGAGGAAACCATGCCTGAGAGATATTTCTTGACGGCATGTAAAAGCCAAGTCAGAGGACAAATCTCTCACACCAAGTTAAGCAATAACCACACGATAAAGAAGAAGAATAGTTTTTGCTGAAATTATTCATTTTGTCTTTGTATTATTTAAATACTAGCGGACGTCACGCGGTTTCACCCGCTTAGTTCCCGTTACCGTGGGAATACGGGGATAAAATATAGCCTATATTACTCAAGGGGAATGTAGCTTTCTAATGGTGAAAGAATTTTTGAAATCAGCGCAGTAGTTTTTGAGTTTCTTCATTACAAACATACAAATCTTTCCTCTTTATAATATTAGTGTAGATTTAACAAAAAAAATCAGAAGCATTTCTGAATTGTTCGAGGCGAAAAATCTCAACGTCTTCAGCTATTTTCGCGGTACAAAGTTTTATACTATCTCAACAAGATTTAATATTGATGGTGTGGCCAAACAAAATATTGGTCCTGGGTTGGAGATTAATTAAAATACTTAGAAATTCTCAGTGGACAAGGAGTTTGGGTTAATATAACAGAATTTTATTAGATTGCTGGAAGATTTTCCTTTGTTTCTCTTGTATTATTTCTCAATGGAATGGTAACCACTTAAATTAATGAACGTTTTTCTGCTTAAGTAGAGCCGTTAGGTTTTTGAGTGATTGTATCACAAATTAATTATGTCAAATGGATGGATGTTTCTGAAGGCTATGGACTATTGCTAAAAATAATTACAACCACCAATCATCTGTCTACATTGCTTCTTTTTTTGTTATGGGAAAACCTATCAATATGGAAAATCATAATTAATCAAAATTATCTACTAAATAAAGATTACAAAAAGTTGGATTATAACAAAGCAGCGCATTTCCAGCTAGCGACTAGTTCCAAGAATATTATATTCAATAGATTGCAGATTCTTTTTATTCCAAGCACGAGTGCGCTTTCGTTGGACAATTCATTACTCTTTCTGAACATTAATCAAGGACATTTTAAGAACTGCTGCTATGTACCTGTAAAGAAAATTTATGGTCCATTATGTCATATTTTTATGGAAAAAGTCAATGTTCAGCCATGTAGCTTTATACTGAGTCACTCCAAGGTTTTCATTTGTTACCAATTTCAAAGACGTTATTTTAATAAAGGAAGCGATTTTAATTTAAAATAACTTCGTGAGGGAAAGAGAATCTTATTATAATAAAATTACATCAAACCTGTGATGAAAATCCTTGCAATCTACCCAAGGTGTTTTATTTTCGAGAATCCTGGTCGTAAAACTGACGGATTGACGAACGAACTCAAATAAGATAATATATTCTGGTTTCCAAGACTTGGATCCTTAATCAAATTATTCAGGATCTTAAATTAAAGAGGGGAGTTTTGTCCAAATGACCACAATCGTTCGGTTTAACATCGTTTTCTGTTCGAATAATGGAAAAAGTTTCTAAGTAATAGCAATCTCAGGAAAGTCAACAAAATCCAAGGGTGGATTTTCGACTTAATAAATTTTGAGGGATATTTCTAATTTTATTGCTTTCAGTTACTAAATACCGACAAGAAATTATTTATGGTTATTGGCTCAAGTTTTGCGTATCATAATAATGAGATTATAATGTTTCTTGAAAATGATATTCAATTTCAAACTTTTAGGTAACATTTTCTTGTAAAAGAATGTATAGCTATACTGATGATGACACAAAAAACCCTGCTTCAAAGGTTCTAATATCAAATGATTCGAACGATTTAGAAAAAAAGGAGGGTTTACAAGAAACTAAACCAACATCATGTTTTAAGATCGTTTCGAAGGAAAACACGATAATCGCACCCACACTAGCAACGCCAACAGCCCTGGTACATCCAGGATCGTATCCCGTTAAATAAATACTCTAGCTCCTTTTTATTTTATAAACGATCCGTTTCAACCGAAAGAAGTTAACAAATCAGTGGTTTTTCATAATTCCACATAATTATCTCTCTTCTGCTTCACCAAGTTTCAATTTACGCAAGAGTCTCAGATTAAACTGAAGTTTTCAATTATCGTTCCCATTAAAGGAAGTTAGAGGGCGCTTGTGGAGGCTTCATCAATTTTTATAGCTCCAAGACTCAAGATAAGCTAGCTCATTACCAATGTTTTTTAATGTGATCGACTTTTCTGACAATTTGTTTTAAATGGAAT
Source organism: Xestia xanthographa (assembly GCA_905147715.2). Classification (NCBI taxonomy): domain Eukaryota; kingdom Metazoa; phylum Arthropoda; class Insecta; order Lepidoptera; family Noctuidae; genus Xestia; species Xestia xanthographa. Next base: position 12,927,035 of record LR990653.1, on the reverse strand, counting down.
CGGGGTGAAAATATCGGTAAACCGATATTTAAACTGAAGGGCGTCTCATCCCATAAGTAGATACTACGTAAGCGTGTAATTCCACGAATCTTAATCTTAATCTTCGTGTCTTTATTAGTCACGTACTTTGACAATGAGCTATCATTGTAACTGTTGTATATCTGCCAAACTACAAGTGCAAGATATACACGGGATCCAGTTGAAGCCAAAGTGCAAAGTGATGTGTCTATAAATTGTGCCTCACTCGAAATTTATTTCCATCAATGTTAAATCTATAGAATTTTGAATTAAAATAATTAATGCCAGTGGAAATAACTGTAGAATGCATTTTTTTTTTGCTTTCTAGTTCATTTATCGATCATTACTTTTTTTATTTATTTCAACGCAAGGCTAGTTCAAGTTACTAAACTTTGGGAAGATTTTCCAATATGGATTTAGGTGTACCTATTTCGGAAAGACCTTCTTTCTCTGTTTCTCTGCTTTTTCTCTGTTTTTTTTTTTCTTTTTCCTTTTTCTCTTTCTTTTGTATCGGTAAATCCGCGGAATATGACAGGATTGGTAGTAGCAGGATTGGTAGCATTTATAATAAAAAGTATAATAATATAGTATATTATGATACAAGTAAGTTGCAAGTACGAGGCTGTGAGTTGCAGCCCGAGCCGCAGGCGAGGGCGTAAATCAGCCGAATGTCTAGTGAGCAAGTTGCTCACGAGTTTCATACGCACTTTTTCAACACACTTGCGAGGAAAAAACAAACATGCAGCAACAAATGCGATACAAACAAAATATGAAAATTATGGGAAATGGCGCGCAAACTTTTTTTTTTTGCACTCGCCAAATGTAACTTGATACTTAAAGCCATAAAGCCTACTTCGAAATTATAATTTTAGTGATAAAATACAAATACATTTCACCTATAACAAATTATTGTAAATTATAAATAATTTGATATTAATAAATGTTTTTCCGTCTTAATTATGGACACATTAATTATTTATTCCAAAAACGTAAATGGCTTTTCAGCGACATAAAACCTCTTTGTTGTTACAAAAAAAAAATGTATTACCCGGTAAATTGAAAATGCTCTGTGTACTCGCATATTATTTGCAGTTAGGTACCTACTAAATTAACATTGTAGGCATAATTCTATTATGCACTAGTGTGTAATATTATTGCACACATTAGGCTCACTTTACGAGCAAGTGTGTTGAAAAATATGTAATAGAAGCATACACGTGAAAACATATTTACATAACATATATTTGTGTTTTATTAGTTTAGAAGGGTTTAATAGATTAAAGACTGAATAAATAAATTACATTTTTGCCTAAATCTCAAACCAAGGTGCATTACGATTGTAACGGGGCCCAAGATTGTTTAGTCCGTCTCGATACTCGCGCTGCACTGTTCGCGTTTTGTAAGTGTGGATAGCTACGCACACATACACAAAGCTGCGGTCTTTTACCTAAACTCGAGCGTTTAAATTTTGTGAAATGGCTCTTAATGCGACAGTCCTTGTATCGGGCAATCGGGCCCGATACCCGTTGTTGTCTCCTGTTTAAGGCAGAAATTGTTACGTGAATACCTGACTATGATATGTTTGTAAAACGAAGTACCTAGTTCAGAAGTTTTCATGACAGGCGTTGTTTCTAAAAGGGTGAAAATGTATGAAAGAATCTTGTGAAATTGTCTAGTAGTCGGATTATCGTATGTCATCTGTAGCCTGTAGGTTTTATGTTAAAGGCTCCTATGGCTAACTCTATTAATATTTTTTTTTAAGCACAAACATATTATATTAGTAGGGAGACAGCGCGAGATTTTAGCGAGCGATTTTCACCGATTGAATTTCATTTCAAGTATCGTAGTATATTAATCCAAATGAAAGGTGCCGCACCCATGAGGGTTCAAAGTTACAGCATACCAAAGTTTAAGGTGACCCCAATAATTGTCCCGTGTTTTTTACAACTTTGCCTTGCTGTATTCCCCCATTTCCGGAGCAGCTGACGGGCAGACCCAGCAGCAACCCCCCCTAAACTATTATTAAATTTGATATTATTTTCAACCAGTATACAAGGTGCACTTTTGCATCCTAGTCAAAATTCGAAGCTTGTCAAAAAAGACTTAAGTAATCAATTTAAATTCGGTCAAATAATTAATGAAGCTGCTATTATTGATTGTTTAAATTTGATAGTTTTTCAGAAAAACACGAAAGTAATCGAAGAATCACCCATCGCGCGACATGTCTCTGTGTGCGTTTATTTGTGTGTGTGAAGGCGCGGTTATTGGGCTAGTTACACAGACGGGCTGCGTTTTAATACGGTTTATCTTACAGATTTCAGTAAATAATAATAAAAAAAACCTTCCCATTTTATTATCGATTCGGGTCGAGAATCATTAGCATACCTCTCGGTACCTCCCGTACTATTAGGGTCTTGATCAAAGACAGAAGGATATCTTTGGGAAGTGTTGAATAGCGTGCGTGTGCGTGCGTGCGTGTGTGTGTATTGCGCAAGTACGTACTTGCACAATTTTGCTCTTTGTTTTCAGTCATGATTATTTTTGAGTCATGTCAGGTTAAATGCTGTTATGTCTATGCAAATTGACTACTCTAAAACAATTCCCACTTCGTAACGTTACACCCAGTTGACTTTATATTCACTTATTGGCATCTTCGGTACGTTTGAGAGCTCTTATGGTCTTTACGAAACGAACAGGCTCCGTAAGTCTCAATTTGGTCTAATGCCAAATGACATTGCGAAATTGAATACAATTTCCTCTGCGCTTAACTACTCTCGCTTGTTAGTCCAAAAACAATAATCGAATTGCCTTACTAAACTTATTTAGGAAAAGGAAATAGAACCTTATGTTTTATTTATCTTCTTTGAAAGTATAAAAGCCAAACTATTTTATTTATTTTTTGTCTTTTACCAAAGTAAGAGGTCCCAATTACTTAGATAATTGAGTTCTAATCTGGTTATCTAGTAATTTATTTAATGAACTTTTTCTCTGTATCTCTGTGAACCTTGTTTCAGGGTCAAGGCCGTACTAATAGACAGATGAGACGAATAAGTGATTACAGGCGGAACTCTCGGAAAAGCCCTTTAAGCCTGACTGACGGACCCTTCGTGCGGTGCTTCCAAGGTGAAGAAAAATTCGGCTAAGACGCTGTTTTTTTATCACTTAGTTATGAAACAGATAGTAAAAATTTGGCTTTGTAAAAGGTGTTATGGGTTGTGCGTATGTGTTGCGGTAAAAATAAAATAACTTAAAAAATCTCATCACGCCTGTTTTTGTGAGGGAGCAAGCCTATTACGACCAATTGGGCACAAAGCCTGGAATCTTCCAATCTCCTACTGAGAAATTCCAGACAATCAAGAGTTATAAAAGGACTTTCTCGGTCCTGGGATTCAAATTCACCATTCGAATTCGCCTCATACTATTAAAGTAGTTGTAGTTTGGGACGAAGCACAACTTCAATAGTGATATGAAATAAACAGATTTTTTTGGAATGTGGGACAAAACTTCGGGACTACCGAAGAATAAATCATGGGATCGGATCGAGACCCGAACGGCTGTTTTTATTTAGCCACGAGCTCCTCCGAATTTATTTATCTTACCTATGATACCTCATATCATAGTTACGACCCACATCTTCTAAATTACGCCTATTGAAGCATGTTGACGCTTAAAATCACGTTCGCGAAGGTGGCAAAGTGTCTATTGTGCTTTAGACACATCTATTGGTACTCCCAATTAAGATTACGACTCAAGAGCGTCGCTTGAATAGATTTAATGAACCCCTGTCATTTCCACTACACTAAACGGATTATGTGTATGACGTGCTGTACCTATCTACGAAATTAGTATGCCTTAGTCGTGTTTCAAGTCCTTAGTATTATTCCCAATGACAGATACTTTAGTCAAAGTGACCATTTCAGCAGGATAAGGGGGGGGGCCTGGGCCCGACATAAATTCCAATGTCAGCGTTATTGCGGTGTCCTTAGTTTGACGAAGGTACGGCTCGAATTGTTGAGGTTATCTCAAAGCAGATCGAACCCTAAAAACTGTCTTGTGTTTATTGTTTGCGAGAAAGCGGAATTCTTGACAGCGTGTGAGAGATTTTCGGCGATTGGCTGGATGATGTAACACGTAGCTGGTTTTTTTGCTAACTTCGTATTGCTTTTTCCTCCTAAATTGATTTTTTTTATGAACATTGTTATATGATGCTTGTAGTCTCGGAAGGGTTAGACAGAGGTTTACGGACTGACTACAAATACCTAGGCATTTAATTGTCAAATAAAAGCATCACCATATCTTCAATTTTACTGCGGAACAAGCACAATACTAACCATGAAACAAACCTCTGCCATAAACGAGGACTTACAGCAAAAAAAAATTGTATCTGAAACTAGCACACTTTCAAACCCAACGAAAATGTAATTATAACCCAAAGTACAGTGTTTCAATTCACAACCAACCCTTTGTTTCGCGAACATTCTACCGACTGAAATTGTCACTGCCTTATCTCATTGATTAAGTGAGGATACGATACGTTGCATCGTTTGAGGCCAGCCTTTGGAAATACGAACTACAATGTACAGGGTTTCGTCGCATGTGTGACGCGTATTAAGTACCGGGATCGTTTGGCCAAATGCTTCGTGCGAATAAGCGAAAGGCGTTTTGCGACTGAGGGAAAAACAAATGAAAGTCGTTAAGAGCATGCTGCTAGGGACGTAGACGATAGGTTATGCATGACAGTTTTAAATGTACACGCAAAACCTTCGTGCAAAACCGACTTCCATAGAGGACACACATGTAATGAGAAATTTTCCAGTGACGTTTGTCACAACGCTTTAGTATAATATCAATATATGGCGCTGATCTATCTTAGGAATAATTTTTAAGCGGCGTTCTAGTAAAATCCAATGAAATTAGTACATTTTGATACAAATGGAGAAAGTTTGTTATTGCATTCGAGGCGGAATTATAACACCCGAGCCGTAGGCGAGGGTGTTTTCGAGCCGAGAATTGCATTAACAAATGTCCACGTGTATCAAACGACGTTTTTCAATACACTTTTGAAGAAATAAAATAAAGTAACGAAAAATATTTTTGTCATGAACTATGAAACTATGATTTTAATTTCCTTTTTTTTTTTTTTCGCGCTTTGGTTTCGCCAGGTTGAAGGAGAGGCAATGGTATGAAGCCGTTAAGGCTGCAGTCTTGCAAAATTCACTCGCTGCGAATTATTTGCGCAACAAAGTATATTTTTTTTTTTTAAACAAACGGATGAAATAACACGAAATATTATTATTGCACATAAGTAACCATAATATAAGTAATAGCTAGTTATTTTTTTTAAGTTCATTTAAGTGGATTATGTTAGGTAAATCAAGCGTTAAATACAGGTATTTCGTGCCCAACATCATTTCGAGTTGTGTTTGTGCGCTTAGTTTATGGCAATAAAGAATTAATTTACAAATCTGTTCAGCGCATAATGAGCTCAACATTCTCGTCTTCAAAATGCGCTGATTAGTTTTTTCTAATTATCTTTCATTTTCTTAATTCAGAGGTCACAATTTCATCAAAATTCTCTGTTTTTATCTCTTAATAAACGGGTTGTTTCATAAAAACTATGCATCGTAAGTATGCAATAATTAAATTATTTTGATGCCAAGAGTTCAATAAAGCAAATACAAAAAAAAATTCCACCTAAATCACCTTACTCTAACAATAATAATAATATCAAAAGACCTACAAAAAAGAGTTCATAAACAAGAATTGCAAGGGATTTCTTGTAGGTCTTTTGAGATGAAAATGTGACCTCCGAATTAAGAAAATGAAAGATAATTAGAAAAAACTAATCAGCGCATTTTGAAGGCGAGAATGTTGAGCTCATTATGCGCTGAACAGATTTGTAAATTAATTCTTTATTGCCATAAACTGAGCGCACAAACACAACTCGAAATGATGTTGGGCACGAAAGACCTGTATTTAACGCTTGGTTTACCTAACATAATCCACTTAAATGAACTTAAAAAAATAACTAGCTATTACTTATATTATGGTGACTTATGTGCAATAATAATATTTCGTGTTATTTCATCCGTTTGTTTAAAAAAAAATAACCTTTGTTGCGCAAATAATTCGCAGCGAGTGAATTTTGCAAGACTGCAGCCTTAAACAGCCTAATATAAAAAATAGATTTATTTTATATTTTTGAATTCAGAACACAAATAAATGTTAATTTGTGTATAAAAGTAACTATTAGTTGTAAATAATCATGTTTATCTATGATATTCCATTTATAAACACAATTTGAATATTCAAAAAAAATATTTATGCCGTAAAGACGCGTAGTGCTTTGCAAAAATTAAAAAAAAAAACATTCACCTCAGGCTATAGGCATTGAACCAATTTGGACTAAGTATAGGTATAGTTATCTGTGGCAATTTTCATTCCCGCACACGTGCGGGAAAGTGGAAAAAATCGCACGCGTGTGAAATACATTGCATGTTGTACCTAATCGTAGTGCGTTAAGGACCAGTTTTCGAGGAAGTGTATTGAAAAAGTATTTATTACGTATTATAATATATGTCAATTTTAAAATCTTTTAGCAGGGCAAAAAGAACTCTCCTAGACACATGTCAAACTCATTGTATAGTTAAATTTCTTTATTATTCATTGTTGTATATACAGTAAGAACTGTAAAGAACCTATTTTCTGTCAAACGTTTTTAACCTAAAAAGACTGCTTTTCTTTTGCATCTTTGAACTGAACTACAAGTATTTGCATGGTTTTTGCTATTGTTTTTCTGAGCGTTTTTGCGTTACGTCTAAACTCCTGGTGCGTCGAGTCGAGCTTAGGTTCCTCCGTACTTCAGTTAAGGCTTTGTGGACATAAAAACAAGCCATTTTATTATTTCCAAGATTGATCAGCGCCATCTAGTTCGTTCATAAAAAGCACTGGAAAATTCCCCATTGCCAGCCTATCGGTTGACTCATTTGCAAGCATGGCATCAACGGCAACACACGTCGATATGGAAAATAGAAAAAACTGCGAACTGAGAGCTATGCCTGTACATGCTATACGCTCGGTCAGCGAAAAAAATATCTATTTCGATGATCCCTAGGTTGCATGCACTGGCAAGGATAAATGTACAGTTTTCTCCTACACACGTTCAATGGCATGCACAACCTATCGTTCATGGCCGGCTAAAGAACTCATTTCGCTTGAAGTAAATCACCTTGCCTGAGGACGTGAACGGAGACTTGAGACCGGCCCTTGGAAATTCAAGCTAGAATCTACTAGAGTTTCATTGCATGTAGCCGAGTTAAGCACCGGTAGGTAAGATGATGTGGGATAGTTGATAGTTCATGGCTCAAATGGCTACGATGGTCGAAACGTCTTGCCACAGATTGTTATCTGAATCTCGATTGGTTACCGTTGTTTATACAGGACACCAATCCCTCTCGACCTCGTTAAGCCAGGCAGGCAGGCGTGTTATCTACGACAGATAGCAACTCGGTAGTTGAAAATAAGGATATGATTCGTGATTGGTGTATTTTGGTTTAAAGTGTTTAAGAATAACACTGTTTTAAGCTTTCACGTTTTAAAACTAAACTTCATCATCATCATCATCATCATTTCAGCCGAAAGACGTCCACTGCTGGACATAGGCCTCCCCCAAGTGTCGCCACATTGAACGGTCACGTGCGACTCGCATCCAGCGGATTCCCGCAGCCTTCACCAGGTCATCGGTCCACCTAGTGGGAGGCCTTCCAACGCAACGTCTTCCGGTTCGCGGTCGCCACTCCAGAACTTTTCGGCCCCATCGGCCATCCGTTCTGCGAGCAATGTGCCCTGCCCACTGCCACTTAAGTTTGGCAATTCTTCGGGCTACGTCGGTAACCTTGGTTCTCTTGCGGATGTCTTCATTTCTGATTCGATCGCGCAAGGAAACTCCGAGCATAGCCCTCTCCATTGCCCTTTGGGTGACTTTAAGCCTTCTGATGAGGCCCATTGTAAGCGACCAAGTTTCGGTCCCACTAAACTAAAAACTGCGTAAACGAAACTAAACTTATATTGGGAATAACTAAACTTATCGGGAGCTCAAAACAATGATCAATCACGGAAGATATCCCGTAAGTGACAATATAAGTTTTATTTATAGAATGTTTGTGTGAAGAATTATTGCGTTTTGTTCTCTGTTTGTAATTTAGTTAGCTTCTCAGGGGTTATTTCTTATTTTTCGCGAAATAAAAACTACTAGCACATTTTTGATTAAAGCCCTGTAAAATGCGGAAATAGACTGCAGTTGCACTTAAAAGATGCAATATTTTAAGCTCCATAGTCAGATTCTGCCTACCACACAGAAGAAACTAAGAGATTTAATTAGTGTTAGACTCTCATACGTTTTTTCGACATCACTTTCTTCCGCAAAAGACGGCAAGAAAAACGAGTAACAAATTCCTAATAATAAACAACCTTCTGCATAGTTTAAAAAAATATATATTGGCAAGGAGAAGAATATGCTTATCGACAATAATTGACCGATACCCGATAAAAGTCTTGGCCCGCGCTTGACCTCGTCTCGCTCTACCTTTTGTTTGCCCCACTTTAGACGCTCCTTCTAAGTATTTTTTATTGTTGTAGACAAGGCATTGTGTTTCCTGTTTGATGGAGCAGTGTGTAGGGTTGGACTCACTTTGTTGAACAATAAGTATTGTTATTTTATCTAATCATGTCTTCGGAAGTATTGAGTGAAATTATAAGAACTAAGAAGAAAATTTGCCGTTTATATTAATCCGTACAACGTACGCCGTATTTGCAGATGAAATATCTTCACAAATAACTTCACAAACTCTACACCTTGGTCAAAATATGTGGATTGGCCATTTCGCTACATTCACATGGGCGTAAGGTGAAAAATTTATCCACTGTATGTTATACAATAGTTCCTGTAGTAAGGGAACGGCCAAGCCAGACCTTGTAGAGTTAGGGCGGGTAGAGTTAGAAGCTTGGCTCTACATGAGATCTGATAACTTTTTGCCAGTGCGAGTCATTTCATTTATGGTTTCTTCTTGGCAACATTTTACATGAAAATGTTTTTGGTGGGATAAGTTTTTCACGTGTGGAACATGAAAAATTTATCCTACCAAAAACATATAATTCATTTTAGTCATAGAATTGCATTAAAAAAAAACAGTAGTATTCTAAAATTCCAACCAAAATCTTATTTATTTATTGATGCAGTAGGTTCTCATTAAAATGCATTGAAAAGAATTCCATAAATAATGGCATCCAATCCTTTTCGAAAAGGAAAACCATCTTTTTAATTAGGCTAGAAAAGATACGAGTTTACGACGGCGAAGCCATAAAAAGGCAGAGAAAAAACACGTAATTGAATACGTTTGTAGGTATCTCCTACGAAACTTCGAATACACGGGTCCCGTAAAGGAACATGCAGACTTCATAGAAAATCCGGTTGACAGTGTTCGAAAGTACAGTTTGAATATAATTTTATAGCCTCTAGCACCTACGAATAATGTAGCTTTCTGGCATTCAAAGTTTTTAAAATTGTATCATTAGTTCGGGAGTTACCTCCTACATACAAACTTACAAACAAATACCTCTTTATAATATTAAATATCAATTGAAGTGCATTGTAATTGTTTAATGAGTTCTTATTATTTAAAGATTTAAAAAATGGACATTTAAAAATACACACTTTTTTAGCACAAATATTTGCTGTCGATGTAATCACCACGGACACCTTTGGCAAAGTCGGTGTCATATGAATTATTTTTGCGTTGTTAAATGCGTTATAAAGCCTGTCTGCGTCCTTCTTAATAATGGCCTCCGCTTGATCCTCCCAAATATACGGGTATAACGTATAGCCGTAAAATATCAGGTTATAATAATAACAATCTGCGAAAATGGGAGCTAGTATTTTATAAACCGTATACCTTCCGACAGCTTACGTGTTAGTGTCTTTTGTCAGCCAGAAAATGTACCTAACTTTGTTAGAATTCGTAAGTAACAGTTTACCGCTATTTTCTAAGTACCAACAATCTTTACGACAACCCAACGTTTGAAACACTATTAGGTATATTTTGCAGGAACAAAGTAGTAATATTTCCTAATTAATATTTAATAGAAATAGGAAAAAGCTTAACATTTATTTGATGTAACGGTTGATTTTCTATTCGGTCTTTTTTATTACTGCTTTTGAATAAATATGCCACAGGCGGTAATTATTGAAAGGCAAGCTGCTATTATATCACAATATCGTAATTGATGGATCTGTAAAACACCGTGTGAGCTTTGCATAACATATTACTTACATTTCAACTGCAACTGCGAGCTACCGTATCAATTTAAACCATGTTAAAAATCTTAAAATAAGTAATTTAATATTCTGAATAGGGTTTCCTCTGATTTTTCGGATTCATGTGCGTATTGTATAATTATCACTTGTTTCGGTGAAGGAAAACATCATGTGAGGAAACTATCATGCCTGCGAGATATTTCTTGACGGCATGTAAAAGCCAAGTCAGAGGACAAATCTCTCACACCAAGTTAAGCAATAACCACACGATACAGAAGAAGAATAGTTTTTGCTGAAATTGTTCAGTTTGTCTTTGTATTATTTAAATACTAGCGGACGTCACGCGGTTTCACCCGCTTAGTTCCCGTTACCGTAAGAATACGGGGATAAAATATAGCCTATATTTCTTAAGGAGAATGTAGCTTTCTAAAAGTGAAAAAATTTTTGAAATCGGTGCAGTAGTTTTTGAGTTTCTTAAATATAAACATACAAATCTTTCCTCTTTAAAATATTAGTGTAGATTTAACAAAAAAAATCAGAAGCATTTCTGAATTGTTCGAGGCGAAAAATCTCGACGTCTTCAGCTATTTTCGCGGTACAAAGTTTTATACTATCTCAAAAAGATTTAATATTGATGGTGTGGCCAAACAAAATATTGGTCCTGGGTTGGAGATTAATTAAAATACTTAGAAATTCTCAGTGGACAAGGAGTTTGGGTTAATATCACAGAATTTTATTAGATTACTGGAAGATTTTCCTTTGTTTCTCTTGTATTATTTTTCAATGGAATGGTAACCACTTAAATTAATGAACGTTTTTCTGCTTAAGTAGAGCCGTTAGGTTTTTGAGTGATTGTATCAGAAATTAATTATGTCAAATGGATGGATGTTTCTGAAGGCTATGGACTATTGCTAAAAATAATTACAACCACCAATCATCTGTCTACATTGCTTCTTTTTTTGTTATGGGAAAACCTATCAATATGGAAAATCATAATTAATCAAAATTATCTACTAAATAAAGATTACAAAAAGTTGGATTATGACAAAGCAGCGCATTTCCAGCTAGCGACTAGTTCCAAGAATATTATATTCAATAGATTGCAGATTCTTTTTATTCCAAGCACGAGTGCGCTTTCGTTGGACAATTCATTACTCTTTCTGAACATTAATCAAGGACATTTTAAGAGCTGCTATGTACCTGTAAAGAAAATTTATGGTCCATTATGTCATATTTTTATGGAAAAAGTCAATGTTCAGCCATGTAGCTTTATACTGAGTCACTCCAAGGTTTTCATTTGTTACCAATTTCAAAGACGTTATTTTAATAAAGGAAGCGATTTTAATTTAAAATAACTTCGTGAGGGACAGAGAATCTTATTATAATAAAATTACATCAAACCTGTGATGAAAATCCTTGCAATCTACCCAAGGTGTTTTATTTTCAAGAATCCTGGTCGTAAAACTGACGGATTGACGAACGAACTCAAATAAGATAATATATTCTGGTTTCCAAGACTTGGATCCTTAATCAAATTATTCAGGATCTTAAATTAAAGAGGGGAGTTTTGTCCAAATGACCACAATCGTTCGGTTTAACATCGTTTTCTGTTCGAATAATGGAAAAAGTTTCTAAGTAATAGCAATCTCAGGAAAGTCAACAAAATCCAAGGGTGGATTTTCGACTTAATAAATTTTGAGGGATATTTCTAATTTTATTGCTTTCAGTTACTAAATACCGACAAGAAAATATTTATGGTTATTGGCTCAAGTTTTGCGTATCATAATAATGAGATTATAATGTTTCTTGAAAATGATATTCAATTTCAAACTTTTAGGTAACATTTTCTTCTATAAGAATGTATAGCTATGCTGATGATGACACAAAAAACCCTGCTTTAAAGGTTCTAATATCAAATGACTCGAACAATTTAGAAAAAAAGGAGGCTTGATAAGAAACTAAACCAACATCATGTTTTAAGATCGTTTCGAAGGAAAACACGATAATCGCACCCACACTAGCAATGCCAACAGCCCTGGTACATCCAGGATCGTATCCCGTTAAATAAATACTCTAGCTCCTTTTTCTTTTATAAACGATCCGTTTCAACCGAAAGAAGTTAACAAATCAGTGGTTTTTCATAATTCCACATAATTATCTCTCTTCTGCTTCACCAAGTTTCAATTTACGCAAGAGTCTCAGATTAAACTGAAGTTTTCAATTATCGTTCCCATTAAAGGAAGTTAGAGGGCGCTTGTGGAGGCTTCATCAATTTTTATAGCTCCAAGACTCAAGATAAGCTAGCTCATTACCAATGTTTTTTAATGTGATCGACTTTTCTGACAATTTGTTTTAAATGGAATCGGGGTGAAAATATCGGTAAACCGATATTTAAACTGAAGGGCGTCTCATCCCATAAGTAGATACTACGTAAGCGTGTAATTCCACGAATCTTAATCTTAATCTTCGTAAGTCTTTATTAGTCACGTACTTTGACAATGAGCTATCATTGTAACTGTTGTATATCTGCCAAACTACAAGTGCAAGATATACACGGGATCCTGTTGAAGCCAAAGCTTTTCGTGCAAAGTGATGTGTCTATAAATTGTGCCTCACTCGAAATTTATTTCCATCAATGTTAAATCTATAGAATTTTGAATTAAAATAATTGATGCCAGTGGAAATAACTGTAGAATGCATTTTTTTGCTTTCTAGTTCATTTATCGATAATTACTTTTTAGGGTTCCGTACCCAAAGGGTAAAAACGGAACCCTATTACTAAGACTTCGCTGTCTGTCCGTCTGTCTGTCCATCTGTCTGTCACCAGGCTGTATCTCATGAACCGTGACAGCTAGACAGTTGAAATTTTCACAGATGATGTATTTCTGTTGCCGCTATAACAACAAATACTAAATATAGTCAATGGTACGGAACCCTTCGTGTGCGAGTCCGACTCGCACTTGGCCGGTTTTTTATTTATTTCAACGCAAGGCTAGTTCAAGTTACTAAACTTTGGGAAGATTTTCCAATATGGATTTTGGTGTACCTATTTCGGAAAGACCTCTTTCTCTGTTTCTCTGCTTTTTCTCTGTTTTTTTTTCTTTTTTCTTTTTCTCTTTCTTTTGTATCGGTAAATCCGCGGAATATGACAGGATTGGTAGGTACCAATCCTGTCATATTCCGCGGATTTACCGATACGTTGAAATTGGAACTAAAATTAATTGAGCTAGAACGGAGAGATTGTCATTAAATAAATACAAGATTCGCGCCTGAATTCTAGGCTGACATTAATTTATTAGTCCCTTGTAACGGTACAAGAAACAGTTCGTGAATTAGAAGCGTCACTTAACTGTCATTTATTAACTTTGAAGTAAAATTAGTTACAAGCTCTCGCGAGGGAAATATTAACAAAAAAAACGGCCAGGAGGGAGTCGGACTCGCGCACCGATGGTTCAAACTTTTAAAGGACAAACTTAACTTTGCTGTTCGATCCCATGAAACGCCTATTGAACCAACCGCAAATAATAAGTTTGTAATAGTAAAATCACTATTTTTTGTTATTAAACTACATATTTACGGTTTTCAGACTTTTTCCTTTACATGTTCATTGCTTCTCGCCAAATTTCATGATTCTAGGTCAACGCCTCAATGGGAACTACCATTTAGGATTTCGATCTAAAACCTTTAAGGTACTTCTGGCTGGTTGACCTAGAACTGTTAATTTTGGTTAAAAGCAAGGTCTTACAGCACAAGTAAAGGGAAGATTCGGAAATCAAAACAAGTTGAAAATTAAGATAAATTTTGGTACTTACAAGTTTTCTGGAAAATCTAAATTTGCCCATATGTTTTTCTCATGTTCTCTAACAGGGACTATAGGCCTCAGTATCTGGTATAAATTTCAACTTGCTTAGTCCACCCGTTCCTGAGAAAATCGGTGGTGACAGACGGACGGACAGACTGACAGACAGACAAGAAAGTGATCTTATAAGGGTTCCTTTTTTACCTTTTGAGGTACGAAACCCTAAAAAGACTAAACTAATGTAAGTTTACTTGATTATAAATTACTAGCACTTCACCCGCGATTTCGTCCACAAAATTGTGATAGTTCGGCTAATTTACATGATATCAATATATACGTACTTCGTTACTTGGTAAAGATGTAGCTTTCTAATGGTGAAAGAATTTTTAAAATCGGTTGAGTAGTTCTTGAGTTAAATTATGACAAACAAACAAACAAAAAATCAAATCTTTCTTTATAATATTAGTTTATAAAACAAAATTGTATTTATGATACAAATGCAGTTAATAAAAAAATAAAGTTAAAAAACCTATAACCTGACTATGTAACAAGTAGTTCATATACTAAAACCCGACGAGCGTGCTCGCATATTTTGGGCGTTTGACCAAAAATACGTACTTTTCCAAGTCCTCGATATTTGTTATAATAAAGACTAGCTGACCCGCGCAACTTCGTCTGCGTCACATAATAAGAGAAAGAGAGAGAGGGTTAGGTTAGAGATTCTGAGACCACCTTAAAAGATAGACATCATTATGTTATCGCGGACTGTTTTTTAACTTTTTAAGAAGAACAATTCCGTCATTTATGATTATTGCGTAAACGGTTAAAGATTCCCAAAAGGAATCTCCAGTTTTTTGCAATATTTTTCTTTGATGCTCCGCTCCTATTGGTTGTGGCGTGATGTTTTATAACGTATAACCTTCCTCGATAAATGGGCTATCCAACACTAATAGATACTTTTAAGTCGAACCAGTAGGCATAGCCAAGTTACAAACGTTTCATATCGATTCTCTTTCTACAATCGTAAACCCCTCGGTTTCAGCGATTGTAGATAGCGCTAAAATGGTAGCCAAGTTGACACGACTCAGTCGATCGCTAGTTCTCTAATGTCTGTAGAAAAAACATACACTTAAGTCTATGGTGAGCGTTCCTACCAAAGAGTATTGCTATCAACATTATAGAAACGATATCTATTCTATCATTTTGAACGATGTAAACTTGTCTACGAATTCAGTAGTTCCTGAAATTAGCGCGTTCAACCATCCAAACAAACTCTTCAGCTTTATAATATTAGTATAGACTCAAGTGGGTAACAATTTAATTTCTCAGAAATATTTGCGTTAATCGCTAAAATATTCTAAGTACTTATATTTTTCCAAATAAGGGCTTCCCTCGACAGCCTTACGTTTTCATCCTTAGACACTCGATGACGTCTAAAGTTCTCATCAAGGAACACAAAATGAGCCGAAACACGATAAAACTCAATTAAACTATTGCGGATCTCTCGCAACTGCCTTCCCTCTCCAACGTCAGACCTTCTTTGATAGTCATACTCCACCCAGGTCTAAAGTTCTCATCAAGGTTCATAAAAATGAGCACAAACACGATATAGATGCTGTAAACTCTGAGAACCTCTTGCAACTGCCTTCCGTCTCCATCGTTAGAATATCGATGACAGTCATACTCCAGCCAGAGTTAAAGTTCTCATCAAGAGCATGAAATGAGCCTAAGAACGATCTTCTTCTTGTTTATCGTGTGATTAGTGCCTAACCTGGTGTCAGAGTTTTTATGCCGTCCAATGGCCTCTGACTTGGAGGCGCTACGCCGGGGGGAAACTCCGCTGCCGCGGAAAATTGTCGCTTAGCGGACAGACTTCCGGCGGGATCTCATGGCGACATGGAGAGAGTGACTGTCGCAACCCCGTGCAGGGCACGCCACAATAGTGGCGATAAGTCCCCTCTTTGAGGAGTGGCTTGAGCGACGCCACGGCGTCCTCACCTTCCGCCTGACGCAGGTCCTCACCGGACACGGTTGTTTCGGGAGGTTCCTGCACCGAATCGGGCGGGAGGAAACGCGCGGATGTTTCCATTGCGAGGATCGACCGGAGGACACGGTGGAGCACACGTTAGAGGTTTGCCCCGCGTGGGCGGAGCACCGCCGTGTCCTCGAAGCGGTGATTGGCAGCGGCGACCTCTCGCGTCCGGCCCTGGTTCAAGCCATGGTCCAGAGCGAGACGGAATGGGACGCCGTCACCTCCTTCTGCGAAGCAGTAATGCTAGAGAAGGAGGTGGCGGAACGTGAGAAGGAGAGAACCTCACAGCATCCCGGCCGCCGTGGAAGTCGCCCCGGACATCCCATCGCCCGGCCACCGTAGGCGCGGGCCCGTGGACGTCGGGCTATGGCTTAACTCGCCGTCCGTCCGTCTCATGACGACAGGCCGTGTTGACGGCGCGTTCGCGTTCCACGCGCGCCTCAAAGAGAGTCGGCAAAAAGGAAGGGGTCCGCAACGACCGAGGCCTGCCGGGGTTGCGGGACTGTTCGAAAGAGATACCGAGGCCCCAGAACACAAAGGGCGATGAAGGAACATGGATGGGTTTTAGTCAGTAAAAGTCTGACACTTCCTCCTGCTCCGCCCAGAGCGGGAGGAGACATTTGATGATTTCCCATCCAAAAAAAAAAGGGCCTCTGACTTGGTTTTACTTGCCGTCGACAAATATCTCTCAGGCATGCTGGTTTCCTCACGATGGTTTTCTTCACCGAAGCAAGTGATAATTATACAAAACGCACATGAATCCGAAAAATCAGAAGTGCATGACTTGGGTTCGAACACGATTTTTTTCAATTTTATATGGGACCAACTTTGAGATATACGCTTTTCACTAAAAAAGAATCATGCAAATCGGACCTCTCTGGAAAAAGTTATGCGTCATCATCATCATCATCCACAGCCTGATTTCAGCCACTGCTTGGTATAGGCCTCTTCTGTTTGTGCTAAGTTCCACGCTCTTTCCGTTCCTAGGACGCCACCCGGTAACAGCTTTACTCCACCTACGATCACCGCGCCTTGCTAGGTGTCCTGCCCAACTCCATTACACAGCTGACACGGGCGAATGACAGTATTTATCATTCTTTCATAATAATCTTAACACTGCGATTCAGAAAATGGAGTCAATTTAAACTGCTAAAATATATGCTTGGAAAGCGATCGACTTGCTTTCCATGCATACAAAAGCTCCACCGTCTACAGATTTACTAAATGATAGATTTATATTAATAAATATAGATAAATTTTGATTGAAATAAATTATTCCCTAACCGTCGTTTATATGGTTAAAAAAAAACTAAAAGTATGTATAAACTATGGAGTAATGATTTCGAAACCTTAAAGCTTTAAAAAAAAAACAAAATACTTAGTTACAAAAAGCGAAAACTGGATGGGGATCGAACATGCGAACCTAAGTTATTATCTTACAGCATTAAACAAATCAAAATTAATACAAAAAGTGAGTCTTGACTGAGGCTCGAACTTGCGAAACACTGTTCACAGGGCGGTCGCTGTCGCCGGCGGGCTATTTGTTCTAATGACAAAAGGTTTCAAAATAGCTGTTCTATTGCAACGTATGTTATGGCAGTTGTCAGTTGTCAAACAGTTAAATAATATTGACGAAATGCAATATTGCTCACCCCGTAAGTTATTAGCGTAATAATATATAGCCTATGTCCTTCCCCAGGTTGAAATATATCTCCTTGCCAAATTTTATTACGATCCGATCAGCCGTTTAGTCGTGAAAAGGTAGCAAACAGAGTTACTTTCGCATTTATAATATTAGTATGGATATAAGTAAGTTTAATACCCCGCTCCTTTATAAAAATAGCGTGATTATTATGTTCCTAGAGTAAAATTTTTATTAACATGTTATTTTGTGCATTCAATTATTTTGTCCATTCAATTACAAACAAAAACCTTTTAAAATCAATATTGCTTACCTCCCATAACATAAGGCGTGATAATATGTAGCCTAAAGCCTTCCTTGGTTTACAAAGAACATTTTTGCCGAATTTCAATTCAATCTATGCAGTAGTTTTGGCGTGAAGCCGTACCATACACACAGACAAACAGACAAACAGACAAAAATTCTAAAAAGTCACTTTTTGTCATCAGTTACGTTTTTCTAACAAAAGCCACTTATATTTCCTCGAAAATTCTCAATGTACAGTTTTTCTTTCGTTACTGTTTTATTATATGTATAGATAATGGCATAATATTTCAATGAAGAATCATAAATCTGGCTTTGTTTTAGTTCGTAGATTGATTATAATTTGGTTATAATAGTTAATATTACGAGAAATAGCAATTTTCCGACAGCCAATTTCAAGCAAACGTTAAACATTAGGTTTTCTCCTGCCATTTGTATCAAACTGGTAACACGAAAAAATCTAAAAAAAATATAAATGTACTGGTCATATAGTCCTCAAGGTTGTAGATTGATTAGAATATTGAAATAAATATTGAATCGACGCAAAATAAAAACGATATTCAAAAGCAATATTGATCTAAAATGTATGCATTTTCAGCGTCCATTAAATTCCAAATAAACTCAATTTTATCAAATAAATTAATATGATATAAAACTTCGATCTACAACAAATACGTTTTATTAGTTTTCGTTTGTCAATATAATAAGACAAAATTACAATAAAAAAATTGGAGAACTATAATTCTGCGTCAATTCAGCTCGCACCTCAGTCTCATGTCAGTCTCGTCTCTAATTTTCGTCAATAACAATCGACAATCGTCCGGAGATCAATATTATTATCGAGTCGTGTAGGCCGGTCGAAAAAATTTGATCCGGGAAGTAAAAATCAAAAATTTGCGAAAAAAAAATAACAGCCCTCTTAAAATGTTACCTGTGTTACCCGGGCCATAATAACGAATCGATTGACACTTTATTCATCAAAATCGGATGAATCGTTTAGGCGCTACGGTGGAACATACGTAAATTCAAACATACATACATAGACTACTAAATCATAACCCTTCATTTTGGCTTTGCCGTAGTCGGGTAAAAAACCCTGAATTAGTCCCCTGTTCAGTTTTGAAAATTAAAAGACTAGGGCCAAGTTCACCGACAAGATAACAGTCTGATTATCTAAAAACAGCTGTTTAGAACACATTTTCATGTACAAAAATGTGTTTTAAACAGCTGTTTTTAGATAATCTGACTGTTATCTTTTCGGTGAACTTGGCCCTAAGAGCGATTTTTATCAATGAAACTAACCTGATTAAAACCGAGTTCAATTTACCACTGTAATTTATGACACACAATTCTTAGATCTGATAATCGTGTTCGGTTATACAGATGAAATTCATCCTTAATAAGCTCTTAGCTTAGTAGCTCAGCTCTAGCTTATTCTAGCTAGGATTCTAGCTAGGTATATACTTCTTTTCGAATTTCAACAAGAGTTTTCTGTGCCTATTTTTAATATTCTGTTTAACCTACTAGCAGTGTAGATCTTGGCACCACTTAAGTAAGTTCCCTTTATTTTACGGCAGTTTTAGCCGATCTAATTTCCGACAAGTACTCATGCTATTTATGAACTCCGAGCGTGGTTTGCAAACTGAAGTAACTTGAAGTTTATCTTGCACTTAGTTCGCTTCATGGAAACGATTTAGACCAAAATTGTTTTAGGGGATCATGGCTTGGTCAAGTCGAGGAAAAGAAAATTTGTCAGGATGTTAGTAGAGACGCATTTGAAGCACATGTGTTGAGAGTTATTGAGAAATACAATTTTCTTAATTAAACTCCTATAGCAGAGCAAGACAGAGCACCGGCAAGACGGCCCGGCGCGATCAAGAAATCTGTTGGAGACAACCTGAACCGTGCGGTTCATACTGCAGGAGACCGTAAGGCTTTGAGACGTGTCATATGTAGTCGCGATTGTCAGCAGCAGTGAGGGAACGACCAAGAAGAAGCACAGTAATGAGCCGTCGTGGTCTAGAAGGGACAGAGAGTACATCCCCGACTAACGTGTACCAGTTGGTCTATTCGAGCCCAGGCAAGCAGTTTACTTCTGACTTCTTCTTTTTGTGTGGTTAGTGCTTAACTTGGTGTCAGAGTTTATATGGCACCCATTAGCCAACGACTTGGCTTTATATGCCCACAGAAAATATCTTTCAGGCATACTGGTTTGGTTTCCTCACGATGTTTTTCTTCACCAATTTATGAACGCAATCCGTATGTCTCTCCCATCGTACCCTAAATGAGTAAATTTCAACAACTCGAGTTTTTACCTAATATTCATGGACATTTTCATTTTCATTTTTTTTTTTTTTTTTTTTTAAGTGAGCCGCATCCGGATCTGCGGATTCGTATCTAGGTATCCGTATCCGTGGATCTTGATGCCAATGATCCGCATCCGGATCTGCGGATTCGTTTCTGCGTATCCGTATCCGTGGATCTTTACGCCTATGATCCGCATCCAGATCTGCAGATTCACATCTTGGTATCCGTATCCGTGGATCTTTACGCCTATGATCCGTATCCGGATCCGTATTCGTGGATATCGACGCCAATGATCCGCATCCGGATCTGCGGATTTGTTTCTGAGTATCTATATCCGCGGATCTTGATGCCTATGGTCCGTATCCGGATCCGTATCCGTGGATCTTTACGCCAATGATCCACATCCGGATCTGCGGATTCGTATCTATATATCCGTATCCGTGGATCTTGACGCCTACGATCCGTATCCGGATCCGTATCTGTGGATCTTGACGCCAATGATCCGCATCCGGATCTGCAGATTCATATCTTGGTATCCGTATCCGTGGATCTTTACGCCTATGATTCGTATCCTGATCCGTTGTAACGTTGTAGAAACTCAGAATAGTTTCTACCGTTACTTTGTAAACATAACCTATTCAACACTTTAATTAATTTAAATGTCAAAACAAACGCCACAGAGTATACATACTCATTGGGCCGTCCAGTTGCTAAACGACTAAAATTAGCTGTTTTTATCAGTGCTGTGCGCGCGTTACGTGTATCTGATCGAATGAGTGAAGACTTGTCTATGCGTAAACACGCCCGTATAAATGTCACGGACTCGCGATGACGAGTCCTTTTTGGAAATATTCTGCTCCCAGTGACTAGACGCGTTTTTTTATCGGAAATTAAATTTCTAGAAGTATTCGTGATCTAGAATATTCGGGCTTAAAGCAGGCAGCTTTAATTTTTGTTAGTAACCTAACTCTTTCCGTTTTGTGTCTGCGTAAACCCCATACTGGGTAAGTGTTGAACAGCAATTCACAGCAATTCACGTTTTCATATTTTGTGTATCACTAGCTACATGGTCTCAAGATGTGAGCCACTTTCTATCACCGTTTTTGCTATTCACATTCAAATGCTTAAATCTTGTAGCCTTCAGCCGAGTGTATGTGACATTGTTACAATAACCCTCATGACACTCAAAATGTGCAAATCATGTCGTGCTTACCACCACCATCGTGTAAACTCCGTACTGATTGTGACTACCACACATCACCTTCATTGGCGCATGGGTATTTCTCGCTTTGCTTATGCCTTGGTGTCACAATCAGCGGGGAGGACTGCTAGCCATTCCGTGACACGCTGGACGTTATTTTCTAGGGTTCAAGATTACGGCTGACGTTCAAGATTACGGCTGACGTTCAAGATTCCGGCTGTCAATCAAGATTTCGGCTGACAACCGTTTTACCGGCATCCAATTTGCCGCGGGCTCCGCAGCGGGTACCTTTTACCTGCGTGGCCGCGTCGAAATTCTACGGTCGGCGCGATCATCTGCCGTCCGTCACCTTACCTGGCGTCTGCAGCGTGGCACACCGCTACGGTCATCGTCACGCCGGGCTGAGCCAGGAGAGTACCGTGCAAACCCCCGGGCGGGCTTGGAGAAACTCGTGACCATAAACCTACCCACACCCGTTTAGTTTATTAATATATGTTTTATGTTGACCTGGGTCCGTGGTTTTCTTTTATTTACCCCCACGGACACCCTTTCCGTCACATTGGCGCCCAAAAACGTGGTTTTATGGTCACTTTTCTTCAAGTTCTCTTGAGGGTGTTTTTTTTGTGTGGTTGTCTTTGCTGTGTAAAACGTTATTTTTGGTTGCCAGCAACTAAGGTGTACGTAACGGTACAGTGTTCTACGTTTTTTATTATAGTTAGTGTTTTTTTTTTGAAAAAAAAAAAAGTGGAGGTAGAAGGAAAAAAAAGAATACGAATTATTTACTCATTCTTCGTAGTAGTAGGGCCAATAGTAACGTCTCGCCCCGGGGAAGTACTACCACCAAACTTAATTCTTCCGGTAATCAGCGTTGCTGTGTGCCGGCTGAAGAGTTTGGGTGCCGGGTATAAATTACTGGCTAAAATTTAAAAGACAATAGCAACTTAGTCTTATGTCCACCAACAATTTATGCGGCTTGTACAATTAAATAAATCAACAAGTTTGCTCGTTAGGTGACCATTTTTTTTTTTTTTTTTCCTTTCTCCAAATAATAGTAATAACACATAATATCAAGGAGACCATTCCATAGAAATATAATATTAAACAAATATTCATTAACAACAGCTAAGATTCATAACGTTTCATAGTTTTTTCTTTTGTTTGTACAATCACAGGATTTTACTTATTCACTTGTATCATTGACTTTGTTCGGAGTGACAATTATCTTTTAACTTGTCACACAATTTTATTAACTTTTAACTTTGGATTTTGATCACATTTGTTCTTGTGAATTATCTTGTTATTGATAACTCAACATTAGTTAATTCATAATAATCATTTAGCAACATTAACAGTTTCATGATTTTGTTAGATACTCACATACTTTGGTTAAGTACAGTCATGGAACTAATTGTGTTCACAATTTGTCACAAAACTTATTGCTTATTTTCAATATTTCATTACTTACTGAACGCGTACACATTAGTTGCACCTGTTTTTTATTTTTTGCTTTTTCATAATTAAATTATTTTCAGTTTTTCTTTTGTCGTTTCTTACTTAAATCTCTAATCATTTCATTAGGATAACAACCGAAACGTTATTTTTAGTTTAGATTTGTAGCAGTCGGAGTACTTGTCACTATTCATTCCTTGTTGATTGCTGTTCAACACTTAACGGTTAACTTCATTTTTTTAATTTAATTTTTTATATAAAAAGAACATACAAATCTTGTCACATCTTCAGAATGGCTTATCCAATTAAACTTATGTCTCTGTCATGACATTTTAGGTTCCTGACACTTTCAAGACTTGGAATAATTGGTAGGTTAGTATAGGTGTCCATACATAGAAGTAGTTCATTTTTTTTTTTTAAATAAATGTAAGTAAATTATAACTTCATAATATATCTGAGCGGTTGCATCTCATTAAATAAGCCTTTGCAGGTGCGGGTGGATACTCCTTAAATAAGCCTTAATCCAGTTCAATTACATATATCTGAGCGGTTGCAACTCATTAAATAAGCCTACGCAGGAGCGGTTGGATACTCTTTAAATAAGCCTTAATCCATTTTTAAATTTAGTAACCCAGTAGACTTCTTTAACTTTTGCATACTTGCTCGTAAACGGTTGCAGCTGCTAGCACGCCTGTTTTGCGCGAGTATTACGTCAACTACGGACATGATACTCTCACGTACTTGTTAGGAAGCGGACTCACCTCATGTTAAGGTGGTCTGTTAAATATGTTAGGATACGATTTGGTGATATGATGGATGAATGTGGACGAATGAAAGGGGTCGTAAATCAGTTGCGAGGTATAGTAGGAGTAAAGGATTTTTACTGAGGTAAAAACCCTAACCAAACAGGGGGGTATTGTAACGTTGTAGAAACTCAGAATAGTTTCTACCGTTACTTTGTAAACATAACCTATTCAACACTTTAATTAATTTAAATGTCAAAACAAACGCCACAGAATATACATACTCATTGGGCCGTCCAGTTGCTAAACGACTAAAATTAGCTGTTTTTACCAGTGCTGTGCGCGCGTTACGTGTATCTGATCGAATGAGTGAAGACTTGTCTATGCGTAAACACGCCAGTATAAATGTCACGGACTCGCAATGACGAGTCCTTTTTGGAAATATTCTGCTCCCAGTGACTACACGCGTTTTTTTATCGGAAATTAAATTTCTAGAAGTATTCGTGATCTAGAATATTCGGGCTTAAAGCAGGCAGCTTTAATTTTTGTTAGTAACCTAACTCTTTCCGTTTTGTGTCTGCGTAAACCCCATACTGGGTAAGTGTTGAACAGCAATTCACAGCAATTCACGTTTTCATATTTTGTGTATCACTAGCTACGTGGTCTCAAGATGTGAGCCACTTTCTATCACCGTTTTTGCTATTCACATTCAAATGCTTAAATCTTGTAGCCTTCAGCCGAGTGTATGTGACATTGTTACAATAACCCTCATGACACTCAAAATGTGCAAATCATGTCGTGCTTACCACCACCATCGTGTAAACTCCGTACTGATTGTGACTACCACACATCACCTTCATTGGCGCATGGGTATTTCTCGCTTTGCTTATGCCTTGGTGTCACAATCAGCGGGGAGGACTGCTAGCCATTCCGTGACACGCTGGACGTTATTTTCCAGGGTTCAAGATTACGGCTGACGTTCAAGATTACGGCTGACGTTCAAGATTCCGGCTGTCAATCAAGATTTCGGCTGACAACCGTTTTACCGGCATCCAATTTGCCGCGGGCTCCGCAGCGGGTACCTTTTACCTGCGTGGCCGCGTCGAAATTCTACGGTCGGCGCGATCATCTGCCGTCCGTCACCCTACCTGGCGTCTGCAGCGTGGCACACCGCTACGGTCATCGTCACGCCGGGCTGAGCCAGGAGAGTACCGTGCAAACCCCCGGGTGGGCTTGGAGAAACTCGTGACCATAAACCTACCCACACCCGTTTAGTTTATTAATATATTTTTTTATGTTGACCTGGGTCCGTGGTTTTCTTTTATTTACCCCCACGGACACCCTTTCCGTCACACCGTATTCGTGGATATCGACGCCAATGATACGCATCCAGATCTGCGGATTCGTTTCTGCGTATCCGTATCCGTGGATCTTTACGCCTATCATCCGTATCCGGATCCATACCCGCGGATCTTGACGCCTATGGTCCGTATCCGGATCCGTATCCGTGGATCTTTACGCCTATGATCCATATCCGGATCCGTATCCACGGATCTTGACGTCAATGAGCCGCATCCGGATCTGCGGATTCATATCTTGGTATCCGTATCCGTGGATCTGGACGCCATTGATCCGCATCCGGATCTGCGGATTCGTTTCTGCGTATCCGTATCCGCGGATCTTGACGTCAATGAGCCGCAACCGGATCTGCAGATTCATATCTTGGTATCCGTATCCGTGGATCTTGACGCCTATGGTCCGTATCCGGATCCGTTTCTGTGGATCTTGACACCAATGATCCGCATCAGGATCTGTGGATTCGTTTCTGCTTATCCATAACCGTGGATCTTTACGCCTATGATCTGTATCCGAATCCAGATCCGCGGATCTTGACGTCAATGAGCCGCAACCGGATCTGCAGATTCATATCTTGGTATCTGTATCCGTGGATCTTGATGCCTACGATCCGTATCCGGATCCGTTTCTGTGGATCTTGACGCCAATGATCTGCATCCGGATCTGCGGATTAGTTTCTGCGTATCCGTATCCGTGGATCTTTACGCCTATGATCCGTATCCGGATCCGTATCCGTGGATCTTTACGCCAATGATCCGCATCCGGATCTGCGGATTCTATTCGAACCGTCAAGATCCACAGAAACGGATCCAGATACGGACCATAGGCGTCAAGATCTACGGATACGGATACCAAGATATGAATCTGAAGATCCGGTTGCGGCTCATTGACGTCAAGATCCACGGATACGGATACGCAGAAACGAATCCGCAGATCTGGATGCGGATCACTGGCGTAAAGATACACGGATACGGATCCGGATACGGATCATAGGCGTAAAGATCCACGGACACGGATACGCAGAAACGAATCCGCAGATCCGGATGCGGATCATTGGCGTCAAGATCCACGGATACGGATACCTAGATACGAATCCGCAGAACCGGATGCGGCTCATTAAAAAAAAAAATAATAATAATAATAATAAAAAAAAAAAAAAATGAAAATGAAAATGTCCATGAAAATTAGGTAAAAACTCGAGTTGTTGAAATTTACTCATTTAGGGTATGATGGGAGAGACATACGGATTGCGGTCATAAATTGGTGAAGAAAAACATCGTGAGGAAACCAAACCAGTATGCCTGAAAGATATTTTCTGTGGGCATATAAAGCCAAGTCATTGGCTAATGGGTGCCATATAAACTCTGACACCAAGTTAAGCACTAACCACACAAAAAGAAGAAGTCAGAAGTAAACTGCTTGCCTGGGCTCGAATAGACCAACTGGTACACGTTAGTCGGGGATGTACTCTCTGTCCCTTCTAGACCACGACGGCTCATTACTGTGCTTCTTCTTGGTCGTTCCCTCACTGCTGCTGACAATCGCGACTACATATTATTGTGTCACGTCTGAAAGCCTTACGGTCTCCTGCAGTATGAACCGCACGGTTCAGGTTGTCTCCAACAGATTTCTTGATCGCACCGGGCCGTCTTGCCGGTGCTCTGTCTTGCTCTGCTATGGGAGTTTATTGTATTGAGAAAATTGTATTTCTCAATAACTCTCAACACATGTGCTTCAAATGCGTCTCTACTAACATCCTGACGAATTCTCATTTCCTCGACTTGACGAAGTCATTATTTCAGTACCCTTAAAACAATTTTGTTCTAAATCGTTTCCATTAAGCGAACAAAGTGCAAGATAAACTTCAAGTTACTACAGTTTGCAAACCTCGCTCGGAGTTCATAAATAGCATAAGTACTTGTCGGAAATTAGATCGGCTAAAACTGCTGTAAAACAAAGGGAACTTGCTTAAGTGGCGCCAAGATCTACACTTCTAGTAGGTTAAACAGAATATTAAAAACTAGCTTCTGCCCGCGACTTCGTACGCGGAACCTGTTGCTTATGCAAGCGATAACGGGGTCGTCAAAATCGAAGATCTGATACGTCTGATGTCGAAGCGCAATTCTCTTTCCGTGAACGTCTCCAACTCGCGAGACAATGCAGACGTTCACGATCAGCGGTCAGTTGCGCATCATATTCTTCACTGGTCTCTAGAGACCTGGATGTAGATGCGTAAATACGCTGAGAACGCAGGCGTGCTTCGCGATCCGAAGAGGTTTCCACAGAGCGAGTTGAAGCCTGATGTTCTCGAGCAGCATCAAGTCTCTCTTGACGCTCTTCGGTAGATTCTTGGAATCTTATGATCCTTAATCTTTTAGCTCCTTTGGAACATTGGGAAAGATTTGACCTCTTTTTAGGCTTATAGTTTTATTAAAATCTAAGTGACTGCTCCACTGCGTTACTGGGTAGGCTACTGTGTCACGAAGATAAATGGATAAGGAAATTAAACACTGAAATAAAATAAGCCGGAAGGCATATTTAAAAAACTAAAAGGGAGTTTTGGCCAGTAGCGTCAAATTTTCAATGATATACCATCGTCATCAAAAATCAGTCCTAAACTGTCACCACCTTTACCGCGTGGAAGTACTCCCAGCTTATGTTATTTTATAATTATACATTGAAATTAGTGATAGCTTTGATTTCCACATCAGATGTTTATGATCTTCGATTTTTATAAGTCAAAAGGAAATGCCCATCAGACCGAACAACTTTTGCTAAGACGTCATTCCTATATGTGTTATGGTGTAGCTGCGCTCTAGGAGTTCCACAACAGGTGTTCCAGATCTTCAATTTTTATAAATCAACAGAGAGTGCTCATCACATTGAACAACTTTTGCTAAAACGTCATTCCTATATATATGTTAGTGTAGCTGGGCTCTTGGAGTTCCACATCAGGTGTTCCAGATCTTCAAATTTATTCTCTCAGCAGAAAATTCTCATCACGTGGAACAAATTTTGATATGGTACCATTTTTGTATCTCTTATAGTTTAGCTTGTCTGTTGCGGTTCTGCATCAGGTGTTCAAGTTTCCAAGATAAATTATAGCCTATATGTTGCCCAGACTTAATTTCTATACAACAAAAAAAAAAACATTCAAATCCGTCCAGTAGTTCCGAAGATTAGCGTGTACAAACAAACAGACCCACAGACAAACAGACACACAGACAAACAGTCAGATTTTTTTTTTTGGATTCGTGCTCTATTACTGTTTCTAAAGCCCCCTCAATTATTTCTTTTTTAATATATTCAATGTACAGACACAGTTTTTTACTGTTTTATTATATGTATAGATATATATATAGAATATAGATATATAGATAGGCACAGAAAACTCTTGTTGAAGTTCGAAAAGAAGTATATACCTAGCTAGACTAAGCTAGAGCTGAGTTAAGCTAAGAGCTTATTAAGGATAAATTTCATCAGTATTACCGAACACGAATAGCAGATCTAAACATTGTGTGTCATAATTACTGTGGTAAATTGAACTCGGTTTTAATCACCTTCAGTTTCATTGATAAAAATCACTCTTAATCTTTTAATTTTCAAAACTGAACCGGGGACTAATTCAAGCTTTTTTACCCGACTACGGCAAAACCAAAATGAAGGGTTGTATGATTTTAGTAGTCTATGTATGTTTGTATTTACGTATGTTCCACCGTAGCGACTAAACTATTCATCCGATTTTGATGAATAAGGTGTCAATCGATTCGTTATTATGGCCCGGGTAACATAGGCTACATTTTAACTGACTTCATACAGTAGTCAGGTTTTAGTTTTAGAACTACTTGTTACGTAGTCGGGTTAAAGATTTTTTAACTTTATTTTTTTAAACAGGAAAGGTTTGGTTTTTGGTATGTTTGTTTGTCACGATTTAACTCAAGAACTATTCAACCGATTTTAAAAGTTCTAAATCTTTCACCATTAGAAATTTACATCTTTACCGAGTAATATAGGCTATACTACTAGAAAGAAAAAGAAAAACTACTACTACTACTAAAGCCCATAACGTCCACTGCTGGACATAGCCTCTCCCATGATGGGAAGAATTTGCCGTAATCTCCACGCTTGGCAGGCGGATTGGTGATCGCAGTGATGAAAGACTAACAGAAAACGCTGCTGCCCATTCTCTGGTCTACGGAGGCGCAAGGTGTTCTGCCTCAGACATTAGTCGCCTTATACGACACACGTGAGTGTAAAGGGTTGGTTCTATTCTACTCTGCCGGATACCATACTATACATTATATTTATATCATGCAAATTAGCCGACCTATAACAATTTTCGCGGACGAAGTCGCGGTTGAAGTGCTAGTAATTTATAATCAAGTAAACTTATATTAGTTTCGTCTTCTTTCCTCGCGAGAGCTTGTAACTAATTTTACTTCAAAGTTAATAAATGACAGTTAAGTGACGCTTCTAATTCAAGAACCGTTTCTTGTACCGTTACAAGGGACCAATAAATTAATGTCAACCTAGAATTTAGGCGCGAATCTTGTATTTATTTAATAACAATCTCTCCGTTCTAGCTCAATTAATTTTAGTTCCAATTTCAACGTATCGGTAAAACCGCGGAATATGACTGGATTAAAACTTCCTTTCCGAAGTAGATACACCAAAATCCATATTGGAAAATCTTACCAAAGTTAGTAACTTGAACTAGCCTTGCGTTGAAATAAAAAAAAGGTCTTAGTAAACTTGTGTGGAAATTTATAAAAACCAATACATTGAGGTGTAAAAATTCCGAACCTCCGATTGATTTACTATCCAACAGAAATAAACCCATCCGAAGCAATAAATAAGATAAACCACTATTTTGTCAATGTTGGTAAAAACTTGGCTGAAAAATCCATAAATATTAGCCGTTCCCCCACTCAAAACCCAACTAGGACATCTTCCACGTTAAATTCTTTTGTTTTATTAGATACGGACCTCAACGAAGTAATTAGAATAATAAACGGCTTAAAGGATGTCTGCGCAACTGGGTGGGATGATATACCCAATAATGTACTTTATAAGTAATAAGATTTAAACACATACTGGCCCCTCCGCTCACTCACATTTTTCAGCTATGTTTATCTAAAGGGATATTTCCAAAAGTTCTAAAAAAAGTCTGTGATCACACCTATTTTCAAGTCTGGAGACAAAATGAGTGTGATTAACTACAGACCCATTTCAATACTAACGGGCCTATCAAAAAATTTAGAAAAAATCATAAATAGTAGACTGATAAAATATCTGGAAGATAACAAACTACTTTCAGATAATCAATTTGGGTTTAGGCCTAAAAAATCTACTAGCCAAGCAGTAAACAAATTGGTTAATTACATTTCTACGAATCTGGATAGTGGAATGCATACAGTTGGTATCTTTCTAGACCTTGCCAAGGCCTTTGATACTATTTCTTGCGCTTCTCTTTTGCTGAAGCTTGAAACACCTGGGATAAGAGGAGCGCAGCTTCAACTATTATCTGATTTATTTATTTATTTATTTATTTAACACTTCAAGCACAAAGTACAGAGGCGGACTTAATGCCATAGGCATGGATTATCTTAGCGATCGACAGCAATGTGTTAAAATTGGTCCGAATACAAGTTCTGATCTTTCTAATACTCGTTTTGGAATACCACAAGGCAGCATATTAGGTCCTACATTATTTTTGATATATATTAATGACCTTTGCAGCCTGCTACTCGAAAATGGTGTTGTAATGTCCTATGCGGATGATACTGCCCTGTTGTTTTCAGCTAAATCAAGAGTTGAGGCCTATGAACATGCTCAGAATGGTTTCAACATTGTATCTAATTGGCTCCAGAATAATCTTCTAACACTGAATGCTGCCAAAACAAAATACATTTCATTTACAATGAGAAATACTAACACACCGCTTACTAACCTAATCATTTACGTGCATAAATGATAAATGATGTTTATTTTGCAAGTAGGTTTTTACAAACACTTTTACACGTCATTTTTTAAAACTAGATGGGGCCGGTGTTTCGTACCTGACTACTCTGAGAAGAAACAGCCGAAACAAACTCAGAGGTCGTAGTCTCTTTTAAACTCAAGACATAATCTTGCTCAATTCACATGAGGACTATGCAGATTAGTGCCTGAGATGGTCTTTTGAAGAAAGAACCATACAGATTTGAGTGGACCTGTCCAGTCAGTGCAAGCATTTGTCAGTTAACGTGTAGCTCGACTTATAACTCAAGGAGCTCAACGAAACGACGAACAATACCAAAGAAAGGTCATTTGGGTAGGTCGCTTATAGTACTCAAACTGCCAGACAGTTGTGGGTAAAAAAAACTAACAAAAAATAAAAATGTGACCCACATGGTCCCCACATTCACAATAATCAAATAAAATTAATAACAAGTTCTTTCCAAATAAATGTAAGTAAAAAAAAAATCACAAAAATCATTAAGTGTCGCAATGATAATAAAAAAAAAGTTAAATAAGTACTTAATAAAATAAGGATTCATGTCAAATCAGTAAATGTCACATAAAATGATAAAAAATAAAAGTAAAATAATAAAATACATGTAAAAAAAAACAATGTCAGAGTGTATAAAAGAAAGGAATCAATAATAAACAAGCGAAGTCCGAAATTTCGACATTCACAGAGCAAATTTCATTGGAGCAGCTTAATCCCAAGCTTTTTTATCTTCAAGATAGTGATTAACATGATAGTAGGCTTTCAGGCACAGCTTCCGTTTTGTAAACGATTTGAATTTATTTAGGCTTAGTGCTTGAATTTGGCTCGGAAGTTGGTTGTAAAAGCGTATACATTGGCATCTGAACGTACCCCCTATTTTTTTAAGCCTCGTTGCAGGAACAACAAATTTGTGTTTGTTCCTCGTGTTTATGTTGTGGATATCACTGTATTTTTTAAATAAATTAATATTTTTGTGTGCGTACAAAAGGTTTTCATAAATAAACTGAGAGGGCACAGTAAGAATACTAGTCTCTTTAAATTTTTCTCTGAGGGAGTATCTGGGACTTAATTTATAAATTGAACGTATTGCCCTTTTTTGCAAAACAAATATTGTCTGAATATCGGCGGCATTGCCCCACAAGAGAATACCGTACGACATCACGCTATAGAAATAAATAAAGTAAACTAAACGGGCTGTCTCTAAATCAGTTAAATCACGAATTCTTCTAACGGCGAATGCTGCAGAGCTAAGTTTCTTCGACAATTTGTCTATATGCGGGCCCCACTGAAGCTTGGCATCCAAAATTATGCCTAAGAAGACTGTGCTATCTTCCGGTTTTAACTCTTCATCCTTAATTAGTACAGTAGTTTCCACTTGTCTTACATGGGGTATCGTAAACTTAATACACTTAGTTTTTTTCTCATTTAGGAGTAGATTATTAACATTAAACCAATTAACGACTTTCGCCAGGGCGCTATTAACATCATCCGTAACTAACTGCTGACATTTGAGTTTAAATAAAAGAGAAGTGTCGTCTGCAACAATACTATGTCATGATTATCCTTTATGAGGTAAGGCAAGTCATTTATATAAATAAGAAACAAAAATGGACCAAGAATTGAGCCCTGGGGTACCCCCATTCTTACTACGGATCCGGGAGATCTTTTCCCTTTAACATCAACTCTCTGAATCCTGTCACTCAAATATGAAATAAGAACATCCAGGGAGGCGCTACGGATTCCGTAGTGGTGTAGTTTCCTGATTAATGTTTCATGAAGAACACAATCGAAAGCTTTAGATAAATCGCAAATAATGCCCAAAGCATCGCATTTGTCCTCCCAGGCATTATAAATGTGTCCTAAAAGTTCAGCATCAGTAGTTGAACGACCCCTTGTAAAACCAAACTGTTTTTTATGTAATAACTTATATTTATTGAAAAAACTTTGCATTTGTGCCAAAATTATTTTTTCAAAAATTTTACTAAAGGTGGGTAGTACTGAAATGGGTCTATAATTAGTGGGGTCTGATGTTCTACCCAATTTAAACAATGGTATTATTTTACTATATTTCATTAGATCAGGAAACTCACCACGGTCAATACAATCGTTAAATATTACAGCTAATGAAGGAGCTACAATGTTTATAATGGATTTAGCAACATCCACAGAATGACCCCATAGATCGGCGGCCTTTTTAACATTTAAGGTGTGAAAAGTTTTAATTATATCTTTACAGGTGACATATTCAAAATTAAATTCGGAATCACAGACTGAAACGTTTTCCCTTAGTAAAGACTCGGCAGCAGCAGGTGACGAGTTTAGCGATTTTGTAGTCGATACGGGAATATCCGCAAAGAAATTTTCAAAGGCTGTGGCAACTTGAGTGTCTGAATTTAAAATTTTATCGCCAATAGCAAGGCTGTAGTCACTGTTTCGGTTGCAAGACTTTCCCGTTTCGCTATTAATAATATTCCATGTGATTCTAATTAAATTACTACTATTTTTAATTTTTGAACTCAAGTAACGTGACTTTGCTATAAAACAAACTTTTTTAAATATTTTAGAATATTTTTTAACATACAACAATTCTCCAGTGTTTATATAGGTCCGCTCTGCATACAGCTCATAAAGTCGTTTTCGACTCTTATGAATACCAATAGTGGCCCAGTTGTTGAAGGAAGCGTTACTATTAACCGAGATTGTCTTAGGAATAAATGTGGTATTAAATTGTGTGCAATACATACTGAAAAAATCGTTATAATGTTGATTGGGATCATCATTAGTTGACAGTAGTGGTAATTTAGACAAAAGTTTAGTTTTAAAGGTTTCCAGGCGAGTTTTAGTTTTTGGATTAACAATGATATCCTTTTTAGTGACTTTCTTGCTTACATTAGGAATTGTGATCAATTGCCCACAATGATCAGAATCTAATAAGTTAATAATTTCTTTGTGGGTAGGTATAACATCTGTGTAAATATTATCTAGGCAAGTGGCATTAGTTGGTGTTATTCTAGTAGGCTCCAGAAATTTGTTTTCAAGATTGTATGAATGAGACAGGCTTAAAATTTTAGTACTTAACCCAGAACTTTCTAACAAATTAATATTAAAATCACCGCTAATAATTATAGACTTCTAAGAATTACAGATTTTATGCAACACTTCATCCATTACCTTTTCAAAACAATCATACAATCCTGAAGGAGGTCTATATACACTTAATATGATAAACTGCTCCAATTCTATACAGGCTATTTCAACTGTTCGCTCAACAGATAGGCTTACAATATCCTTGCGGTCTTTAAACTTAAGCTGATTATTTACTAGGATTAATGCGCCGCCATGTATAGCATTTACCCTGCTGAATGAACTACCAACCTGGTGATTACTAAAATTGAAAATTAATTGGTGACATTTGAGCCAATGTTCCGTTATACAAAGAATATCTATGCAATTACAATTCATGAAAAGTTCTACTTCTAATTCTTTGTTCAAAAATCCTTGAATATTTTGATGAACCAGGTTGATACTATTAAAATTCTCAAAACATTCGCCTGATTTACTATCTGGCTTCCTTATATTGCAAGAGGTTGCCTCCGTTGTCGAAATTGCTAATTTAAATGATTCTCTGATTCATTCATTGTTGACAAACTATTGGTAGAGTAATTTAGGCTAATATTGTATTGATCAACAGAGGCAACTTGATTAGCCAAGTTCTTGGCTGTATTAGAAAAATAATAAGATAGCGACACAGCTACTTGTCTTTTACAATAGTTTGTCAGATAGCACCTGTCTACAAGATATCTATGTTTTGTCAAATAAAAATTGTTGCCAATATAATTGTTGAAGTAAAGTAAATGAAATGAATTATTATTGAATGTCAAATTATGCAATGTCATATTAATATTATATCTATAGTAATTTTCTTCCTGTGGCAAACTTTTACTATAAGGAAATGTAAACAACACAATTTTTCTTAAATTTATGTTTGACTTTTCCTCTATTACCTAGCAAAATTAATAATATGGTATCCTGGTTAAACTTACATTTAATAATTTCTTTCATAATATGATATAAAGAACATCCTGGCATACAATTGTTTATTACGGAGTGTCCTGGATATTCATCAGTTAACAAATTACCTAGGTCTTTTCCAATCTCATCACAAAAGATTACTATGTCATTATTTACACTTTGTTTATATTGCTTATGGGAACTATTCATAGGAGTATGCAAATCAACACATGGCTGCGGTAAGGTGGTATTACATGTTGTCAATGAATGGTCTGGTGTATTTACATGTGAAGTTGTTTAACAGTGCTCACAGTTGTTGGTTTGTGAGTTTACCAAATCATTCATCGCCAACACATATTCCCTCATAACATGTTCAGAGGTATTATATTTGCTAGTCCTTGAACTTAGCTTCTCCTGTAGGTGATCAAGTTTGGATTGCAGGTGTTCTGTGTCAATTTTGTACCTCCTAGTGCTTTGTTCCAAATTAGATGAATATATATCTAATTGTTTTAATACATTTAGTCTTTCTCTATTCAATTTCACATTTTTTATGAAATATTTCTGCCTTTTAACCATTCTTTGTGTTTTCACTATATATTTATTGATTTTAATGTATTTTTTAGTTTTATTTTTACTGGTGACTGCCCTCACTGAACTACATAAATTGGAATTATCCTCACCTGTCAAATCTATAGCGAAGGAGGATTTGGTGGCAGAAACCACAGACGGGGCAATAGGTACCAATTCACTGAACAGACTTTGATTCAGCGAGGCAGTGATGTTATGATTGGTAGTCTTAATTTCTGTTATTTGATTTCTAGCCTCATGTAGCTGCTGTTCTAATTGACGTTTATGATTAAGAGTTTGTTCGTACTCTGCGCTACACTGGCTGAACCCGTCCACAATAACTAGGAGCCTATCCCGGTCTTCTATGGCGTCAGTGTATTGAATGTATAGCTGACCCATTTCCTTTTTTACATTTCTATTTATTTCATGGGCTTCAAAGAGAACCCTTTCATTGTCATCCAATTCCCTACTTAGTTGATCACAGGACTGCTTAGACGCCTTTAATTCGCTCAGAGCCAATTTAAGTTCTTCCTGGCGAGCGTGGGCGGAACGAGTCATAGTCATGATTGTGTTAGGAAAAGGATAAGAAATGAAACTGGAAGAGAGTAGGTAACTGTGGCAGCAGGTTTAAGATAATAAAGATAGTTTGAAAGGAAAATAAATTAATAAATTCAGCCTTGCCAGTCCTGTCACCAAACCAAGCAAGGTTATGTTTACGTTCCAAAGGTAATTAATATATGAAGGAACCGAATTAAAAGGTGAACTAATTAATTGCTGGTGAAAATAAAGCACGTAAACAATATTAGCCAGTAGAATTTAAAATATTGTACCTGATATCAAGATGACAATGTAAAAATTCCTTGAGCCGGTAACTGTCACTGATTCACATTATATTTTAACACTTAATTTGTACTGGTTACGTGAATCTAACACAAAATACACATTAATAAGCTTTTTACTTGATAAGTAATTGGAAATATGCTTAAAAAACAAAGAAATTTAATAATTAAAGCTAAAAAATCTAAGGACAATTTAAAATCAGCTGTTAACTGTAGTGTTGCCACAGGAAAAAAGTCTGCCACAGGAAAAAAGCATACCTGTAGCACGTACGCTGACACTGCATGTTCTTGCCCTACTTTAGAAAGAGCTGACCATTTGAAATATCTTGGTGTCACTATTGACTCGAATCTAAATTTCCGTAAACATATCGAGTTGCTATGTGCTAGAGCTAGAGTGCGCAAACTAATATTTTTTTTTGAGTATTTACGTAATGTAGCCGACTATAAATTAATAAAACAGGTTTATTTAGCGTTGTATCAGTCTATTCTAACCTATTGCATAACGTCCGGGGGGGGGGGGCGGGAAATTCGATTCTTCTCCCTCTAGAACGTTCTCAAAGAGCAATTCTAAAGGTTGCTACCTTTCGTCCGTTTAGATTTCCTACACACCTGTTCTTTAGAGCATGTAATGTGCTCACAGTGCGGCAATTATTTATTCTTCAAATCATACTACAGCAGCACTCTACACTTACCTATGACCCAGTCCCTGACGATAGGAGAAGAAAGGACCTGGACTGCACAAAGCCTCAAACTAGACATGCTTTTGCTAGTCGATTTTATGTGTTTTTAGGACCTTTTCTGTATAATAGACTCAACAAGAACCTAAACTTCTACAGTCTTAGTTATAGGAAATGTAGTTTTGTTATATCGGATTATTTAGCGATACTTAATTCCACGGACACACAAAAACTGCTAGAAGTCCTGGTTTGATTATGTTATTCCCTGGTATCTAATTGTACATAGGTATTTTACTTAATTTAGTTTTAATGTTTATTGATTTTTGTACGACTTAGATTATTTTTATAGTTGTTAATCCGTATCCGTGGATCTTTACCCCAATGATCCACATCCGGATCTGCGGATTCTTTTCTGCGTATCCGCATCCATGGATCCGCCGTTTGATCCGTATCCGGATCCGTATCCGCGGATCTATGGTCCGTATCCGGATCCGTATCCGTGGATCTTTACGCCTATGATCTGTATCCGAATCCAGATCCACGGATCTTGACGTCAATGAGCCGCAACCGGATCTGCAGATTCATATCTTGGTATCCGTTATAGTATTATGCTATACTTACGCTTCATATTCACCATCCATAATACTATTTATCATGCATTTTATTTGTTTATATATCTACACTCAGCAAATCGATTTAAATACGTTTCTTTAACTTGGAAATAGCTGAAATAAAATATTATTATAATTTTCATGTTGTGATATTTACGTCATGCGTCAAATTGTCAAACTGTCAGTTAGTTTTTAAATTCTCTTTCTGCTCAGTCTATGGTCTAGCTCTATGATGTCTCTTTTTGGTTTGTTTAATTTAAATTATTTTTATCAATATGCTTAGCCAAATAAATTATTACGATTGTTTAATAACTTAATATTAAATGATTATATTTATAAAATTCTTAACGCACTCATGGATATGTCCTGGTCGACTACACTTGTCAGATGAGATGATAGCGACACTAAGAAAACTAAGATTTGAAAAAAAAAGACGACTTTGGAGAAAATAGCAGACGGACGGCTAAAAAAAAGTGGACTATTGGATCTGATTTGATGAGTATCAGAGAGCAGCTTGGTTTTCGCTGTGAGATTCTAAAACTGCCCAGGGGATCCAGCTAAAGATTCTCCTGGGACTTCTACTCCCGATGTTCGGAGGCTAACTACGTGCCGGTCTGTCTACTGGTCTCGCAGGGCTGTCCTACGTCTGGCCCTGAGTTCTGCACTGCCTTGCTGCTGAGCTGTCCTGGTGAACTCTCTGCCGCCGTTTCTACTGCTTCAGAGCTGAACTTCAAGGTTGCTCCGGTATCGACCTGCTACCCTGACGCCTGCTCCCGTGATTCCTAACTGTGAACTATAAAACTATAGAGTGCGTGGTAGGTAGTTTTTTTTATATAAATAGCTGTATTTTTTTTCCTAAATTAAACTTAATTGAACAAGTCTGCTTATCCTTTTAGACAATAGGAGCAAGTAGATTTGTTACACCGTATCCGTGGATCTTGACGCCTATGGTCCGTATCCGGATCCGTTTCTGTTGATCTTGACGCCAATGATCCGCATCCGGATCTGCGGATTCGTTTCTGCGTATCCAAATCCGTGGATCTTTACGCCTATGATCCGTATCCGGATCCGTATCCGCGGATCATGACGTCAATAAGCCGCATCCGGATCTGCGGATTAGTATCTGCGTATCCATATCCGTGGATCTTTACGCCTATGATCTGTATCCAAATCCAGATCCGCGGATCTTGACGTCAATGAGCCGCAACCGGATCTGCAGATTCATATTTTAGTATCCGTATCCGTGGATCTTGACGCCTACGATCCGTATCCGGATTTGTATCCGTGGATCTTTACGTCAATGATCCGCATCCGGATCTGCGGATTCGTTTCTGCGTATCCGTATCCGTGGATCTTTACGCCTATGGTCCGTATCCGGATCCGTATCCGTGGATCTTTACGCCTATGATCTGTATCCGAATCCAGATCCACGGATCTTGACGTCAATGATCCTTATCCGGATTTGCGGATTCGTTTCTTATATTCGTATCCGTGGATCTTCACGCCTTTGATCCGTATCCGGATCCGTATCCGCGGAACTTGACGCCTATGGTCCGTATCCGGAGCAGTATCCGTGGATCATTACGCCAATGATCCGCATCCGGATCTGCGGATTCTATTCTGCGTATCCGCATTAGATATAAGCGCCGATGGCCAATTCCGCGGCGGCGGCGTAGCCTGGAAATTTGCACGGCGGCGGCGGCGTCGCGGCGGCGCGGCATGGCTGGTCGTGGGCCTTACTTTTTTTTTATCAGGGAGAGATTTCTTACGAGTTTTTTTAATCAGAGCACTCTATCTATATAATAAAAACTATATAAAAAAAAAAAACGGAAAAATAAGTATTTAAAGTAGTATCATAAATTTTGTTTGTTGTTAACACCACACAACAATACACGTTTACTCGGTAAAATATTCGACTTGACTGCGTTAGGGTCAGCTCACACCGAGACGCGACGCTGCGCGCACACTTTGCAAGAGTGCCTCAAAATATAACTTTATTTTCTACACGATAAGATACACATTTCATTGTGAGAATTTGAATACGTTAAACCATGCAGCACTGCGCCTCGTGATGCCTCGTGGCGTAGAGCGACGCATCGCGACGCAGCGGAGCATCGCCGGTACGCGAGGTGTGCAGGTTTCCGTACAGACTTCGTGTAGAATTGATGCAGTTCGGTCGAGTGCTCGAGTGAAATTATAATGATAGACTGGGATCTTGTTATAATCGGACTTCTTGCAGAAGAGGAAGAAGAATACAAAAATAAAATTAAAAAGAAGACATCACACAGGAGTATTTGGGTGCACAATTTATGGAAAAATAGAATAATTCATGGTGAATTTCATACCTTGGCTTATGACCACATTGCCAATTATCCAGATAAATTTTATGATTATTACAAAATGGATCCCACGCATAATTATATTACGCGGCGGTGCACGCGGTTTCACACACGCAAATACAAATATATCGCAGATGACACCGCCTCTCCGTGAATGGGAAAACGCGCAACACGCCGCATGACGCGCCGCACAACGCGCCGCACGACGCGCCGCGTCTCCGTAAATGAGCACTTATGGGGTGGGCCGCGCGTGCGAGCGAGAAAGCAAGTTGCGACTCGTCGTGACGGCGCGCCGCGCGCTGAACTCGACGACGACGCGCCGACATGAATTCACGGCGACGGCGGTGCGCCGGCGCGGCGCTCATATCTAATCCGCATCCGTGAATCTTTACGCCTATGATCCGTATCCGGATTTGTATCCGTGGATCTTTACGTCAATGATCCGCATCCGGATCTGCGGATTCATATCTCTGTATCCGCATCCGTGGATCTTTACGCCTATGATCCGTATCCGGATTTGTATCCGTGGATCTTTACGCCTATGATCCGTATCCGGATTTGTATCCGTGGATCTTTACGTCAATGATCCGCATCCGGATCTGCGGATTCGTTTCTGCGTATCCGTATCCGTGGATCTTTACGCCTATGGTCCGTATCCGGATCCGTATCCGTGGATCTTTACGCCTATGATCTGTATCCGAATCCAGATCCACGGATCTTGACGTCAATGAGCCGCAACCGGATCTGCAGATTCATATCTTGGTATCCGTATCCGTGGATCTTGACGCCTATGGTCCGTATCCGGATCCGTTTCTGTGGATCGTGACGCCAATGATCCGCATCCGGATCTGCGGATTCGTTTCTGCGATTAGGCAAGAAATTTAAAAGTTGGATTATTTAATGCGGAGTCACTTGGTTCGCGCCATGAGGAGTTCCTTGTCGCTATGGAGAACCTCTCGGTG
This sequence comes from Xestia xanthographa, assembly GCA_905147715.2. Lineage (NCBI taxonomy): Eukaryota > Metazoa > Arthropoda > Insecta > Lepidoptera > Noctuidae > Xestia > Xestia xanthographa. The sequence goes on along the minus strand of LR990653.1, from coordinate 12,885,875 downwards.
GACATCATGGCAATAAATGAGACCTGGCTCAAACAGGGGGAAGAGGGCCGTGCGCCGGCAGTCCCGGGCTACCGGCTGCGGCACGTGCCGCGCGCGCGCACGGTGCGCGGTGGGCGCGGGGGCGGCGTGGGCTTCTACGTGCGCCGCGGGCTGTGCGCACGCACCGTGCCGCACCCGCCGGCACCGCAGCCGCAGGTCGAGCAGATGTGGCTCAGGCTTAACAACAACAACAACAACTCGCAATCAGTTGTTGTCGATACTGCATACAGGCCGCCGTGGCTCGATGTCAATGTCTTCCTGGATGCGGTTACTGATTCAATCTCCTCCTTTGCAAATGCGGACAAGGTTGTCTTGCTGGGCGACTTCAATATTAATATTTTAAACCAAACTGACAATAAAACTAAATTATTGAACAATTTTACACATTGCTGCAAACTTAAACAAATTATTACGGAGCCAACCCATTACACAGATCATAGTGAAACCCTAATAGATGTTGTGTGTACTGATGCCCGTGTGTGTGGGGTCTCTGTATCACACATACCGGAGCTTGATCACCATGCAGTTATATCTGTTGAATTAAACTTTAAATTAGAGAAGCCTCCCCCTCATTGGGTTACTTATAGGCCACTCAAAGACATCCTCCCAGATTTTTTTAATGACGACTTAAATAAAATGAACTGGGAATATATTGAAAGTCTGGAAGATGTTAACTCCATGGTTGCCAGGTTTAATCAGTACATTTTGACATTGTTTGATTTGCATGCTTCCCTTAAAAAAGTATTAATTAAAGAGAAATCTTATCCCTGGATAACAGACACTGTCAGAGAAATGATGAGGCTGCGTGACAAATGCCACACGAAGTCTAAAACCACAAAAACTGAGCATCACATTCAATCGTACAAACAGATGAAATACCTTGTTAGAGCTGCTTTCGAAAGTGAGAAGTGCGTATATTTTAAAACATACATTAATAATAATATCAAACAGCCTAAAAAGCTATGGATTCATATTAAATCAACTGTAGCCACTTCCAAAAAACCTGACCATGGACTGCCACCTTTTTGTAATAAAACAGAATCAATTAATCAGCACTTTTTGGATGTGCCAGGCAGTGGTAATGTTGCTACTGCAGATTTGACGTATTTTGAGCACCACAGGTACGGTAACACTCATTTCCAGCTTGAGCCAGTCCAGCAGGATGAGGTGATGAAGATCTTGCGTAGTCTGAAGTCGAACGCACAGGGCTCTGACCGCATTTCTCTGGAGATGCTGATATTGACACTTCCTCGAACACTTGCAGTTATCACAGCTATCATCAACAGGTCTATAGCCACCTCTTCTTTTCCTGATCTGTGGAAAATGGCAATAGTTAGACCAATCCCTAAAGTATCGAACCCCACTAATGTAAAAGACCTTCGTCCGATAAGCCTACTGCCATGTCTGAAAAATTCTGGAGAGAGTTGTCTCTGACCAACTCAGCGCATATCTTGAGATAAATGGCGTTTTACCAGTAGCTCAATCCGGTTTTCAAAAGGCTCATAGCACGGCAACAGCTCTTCTGGATGTCGTCGGTAACATACTTGAGGCCAGAGACCAGGGTATAGGAGCCCTGCTCGTCCTACTGGATTTTTCACGTGCATTTGACTCTATCAACACTTCACTTCTTCTCTCCAAACTGTCTTATTATGGATGTGATGTCGAAACAGTCAAATGGTTTGAGAGTTACCTTAAGAATCGATCACAGTTCGTGCAGGTGACAAGTGACAGCGGAGAAACCATGTCCTCTGGTCCGAGGGGCGTGGACAGGGGCGTGCCGCAGGGATCGATCCTGGGCGTATCCGCGGAACTTGACGCCTATGGTCCGTATCCGGAGCCGTATCCGTGGATCATTACGCCAATGATCCGCATCCGGATCTGCGTATTCTATTCTGCGTAACCGCATCCGTGGATCTTTACGCCTATGATCCGTATCCGGATTTGTATCCGTGGATCTTTACGCCAATGGTCCGTATCCGGAGCCGTATCCGTGGATCATTACGCCAATGATCCGCATCCGGATCTGCGGATTCTATTCTGCGTATCCGCATCCGTGGATCTTTACGCCTATGATCCGTATCCGGATTTGTATCCGTGGATCTTTACGCCAATGATCCGCATCCGGATCTGCGGATTCGTTTCTGCGTATCCGTATCCGTGGATCTGAACGCCTATGATCCGTATCCATATCCGCGGATCTGGACGCCTATGGTCCGTATCCGGATCCATATCCGTGGATCTTTTCGCCAATGATCCGCATCCAAATCTGCGGATTCGTTTCTGCGTATCCGTATCCGTGGATTTTCACGCCTTTGATCCGTATCCGGATCCGCATCCGTGGATTTTTACGCCTATGATCCGTATCCGGATCTGCGGGTTCGTTTCTGCGTATCCGTATACGTGGATCTTCACGCCTTTGTTCCGTATCCGGATCCGCATCCGTAGATCTTTACGCCTATGATCCGTATCCGGATTTGTATCCATGGATCTTTACGCCAATGATCCGCATCCGGATCTGCGGATTTATATCTATGTATCCGTATCCGTGGATCTTCACGCCTTTGATCCGTATCCGGATCCGTATCCGCGGAACTTGACGCCTATGGTCCGTATCCGGAGCCGTATCCATGGATCATTACGCCAATGATCCGCATCCGGATCTGCGGATTCTATTCTGCGTATCCGCATCCGTGGATCTTCACGCCTTTGATCCGTATCCGGATCCGCATCCGTGGATCTTTACGCCAATGATCCGCATCCGGATCTGCGGATTCTTTTCTGCGTATCCGCATCCGTGGATCTTTACGCCTATGATCCGTATCTGGATTTGTATCCGTGGATCTTTAAGCCAATGATCCGCATCCGGATCTGCGGATTTGTTTCTGCGTATCCGTATCTGTGGATCTTTACGCCTATGATTCGTATCCGGATCCATATCCGTGGATCTTTACGCCAATGATCCGCATCCGGATCTGCGGATTCTTATCTGCGTATCCGAATCCGTGGATCTTTACGCCTATAATCCGTATCCGGATTCGTATCCGTGGATCTTTACGCCAATGGTCCGCATCCGGATCTGCGGATTCATTTCTGGGTATCCATATCCGTGGATCTTTACGCCAATGATCCGCATCCGGATCTGCGGATTCGTTTCTGCGTATCCGTATCCGTGGATCTTCACGCCTTTGATCCGTATCCGGATCCGCATCCGTGGATTTTTACACCTATGATCCGTATCCGGATCTGCGGGTTCGTTTCTGCGTATCCGTATACGTGGATCTTCACGCCTTTGATCCGTATCCGGATCCGCATCCGTAGATCTTTACGCCTATGATCCGTATCCGGATTTGTACCCATGGATCTTTACGCCAATGATCCGCATCCGGATCTGCGGATTTATATCTATGTATCCGTATCCGTGGATCTTCACGCCTTTGATCCGTATCCGGATCCGTATCCGCGGAACTTGACGCCTATGGTCCGTATCCGGAGCCGTATCCGTGGATCATTACGCCAATGATCCGCTTTCGGATCTGCGGATTCTATTCTGCGTATCCACATCCGTGAATCTTTACGCCTATGATCCGTATCCGGATTTGTATCCGTGGATCTTTACGTCAATGATCCGCATCCGGATCTGCGGATTCATTTCTCCGTATCCGCATCCGTGGATCTTTACGCCTATGATCCGTATCCGGATTTGTATCCGTGGATCTTCACGCCTATGATCCGTATCCGGATAAGTATCCGTGGATCTTTACGCCAATGATCCGCATCCGGATCTGCGGATTCTTTTCTGCGTATCCGCATCCGTGGATCTTTACGCCTATGATCCGTATCTGGATTTGTATCCGTGGATCTTTTAGCCAATGATCCGCATCCGGATCTGCGGATTTGTTTCTGCGTATCCGTATCTGTGGATCTTTACGCCTATGATTCGTATCCGGATCCATATCCGTGGATCTTTACGCCAATGATCCGCATCCGGATCTGCGGATTCTTATCTGCGTATCCGCATCCGTGGATCTTTACGCCTATGATCCGTATCCGGATTCGTATCCGTGGATCTTTACGCCAATGGTCCGTGTCCGGATCTGCGGATTCATTTCTGGGTATCCATATCCGTGGATCTTTACGCCAATGATCCGCATCCGGATCTGCGGATTCGTTTCTGCGTATTCGTATCCATGGATCTTCTTGTCTTTGATCCGTATCCGGATCCGTATCCGCGGAACTTGACGCCTATGGTCCGTATCCGGAGCCGTATCCGTGGATCATTACGCCAATGATCCGCATCCGGATCTGCGGATTCTATTCTGCGTATCCGCATCCGTGGATCTTTACGCCTATGATCCGTATCCGGATTTGTATCCGTGGATCTTTACGCCAATGGTCCGTATCCGGAGCCGTATCCGTGGATCATTACGCCAATGATCCGCATACGGATCTGCGGATTCTATTCTGCGTATCCGCATCCGTGGATCTTTACGCCTATTTTCCGTATCCGAATTTGTATCCCTGGATTTTACGCCAATGATCCGCATCCGGATCTGCGGATTTGTTTCTGCGTATCCGTATCCGTGGATCTGAACGCCTATGATCCGTATCCATATCCGCGGATCTTGACGCCTATGGTCCGTATCCGGATCCGTATCCGTGGATCTTTTCGCCTATGATCCGCATCCAGATCTGCGGATTCGTTTCTGAGTAGCCGTATACGTGGATCTTCACGCCTTTGATCCGTATCCGGATCCGCATTCGTGGATCTTTACGCCTATGATCCGTATCCGGATTTGTATCCATGGATCTTTACGCCAATGATCCGCATCCGGATCTGCGGATTTATATCTATGTATCCGTATCCGTGGATCTTCACGCCTTTGATCCGTATCCGGATCCGTATCAGCGGAACTTGACGCCTATGGTCCGTATCCGGATCTGCGGGTTCGTTTCTGCGTATCCGTATACGTGGATCTTCACGCCTTTGATCCGTAACCGGATCCGTATCCGTGGATCTGTACGCCTATGATTCGTATCCGGATCCATATCCGCGGATCTTGACGCCTATGGTCCGTATCCGGATCCGTTTCCGTGGATCTTTACGCCAATGATCCGCATCCGGATCTGCTGGTTCGTTTCTGCGTATCCGTATACGTGGATCTTCACGCCTTTGATCCGTATCCGGATCCGCATCCGTGGATCTTTACGCCTATGATCCGTATCCGGATTTGTATCCATGGATCTTTACGCCAATGATCCGCATCCGGATCTGCGGATTTATATCTATGTATCCGCATCCATGGATCTTTACAACTATGATCCGTATCCGGGTCCATATCCGTGGATCTTGACACCTATGGTCCGTATCCGGATCCGCATCCGTGGATCTTTACGCCTATGATCCGTATCCGGATCCATATCCGTGGATCTTGACACCTATGGTCCGTATCCGGATCCGTATCCGTGGATCTTTACGCCAATGATCCGCATCTGGTTCTGCGGATTCGTTTCTGCGTATTCGTATCCATGGATCTTCACACCTTTGATCCGTATCCGCGGAACTTGACGCCTATGGTCCGTATCCGGAGCCGTATCCGTGGATCATTACGCCAATGATCCGCATCCGGATCTGCGGATTCTATTCTGCGTATCCGTATCCGTGGATCTTTATGCCTATGATCCGTATCCGTATCCATATCCGCGGACCTTGACGCCTATGGTCCGTATCCGGATCCGTATCCGTGGATCTTTTCGCCAATGATCCGCATCCAGATCTGCGGATTCGTTTCTGCGTATCCGTATCCGTGGATCTTTACGCCTATGATCCGTATCCGGATCTGCGGGTTCGTTTCTGCGTATCCGTATCCGTGGATCTTCACGCCTTTGATCCGTATATTGATCCGTATCCGCGGATCTTTATGCCTAGGTCCGTATCCGGATCCGTATCCAGATCCGTATCTGTGGATCTTTACGCCAATGATCCATATCCGGATTTGTATCCATGGATCTTTACGCCAATGATCCGCATCCGGATCTGCGGATTTGTAACTTTGTATCCGTACCCGCGGATCTTGACGCCTTTGATCCGTATCCGGATCCGCATCCGTGGATCTTTACGCCTATGATCTGTATCCGGATTTGTATCCATGGATCTGTACGCCAATGATCCGCATCCGGATCTGCAGATTCATATCTTGGTATCCGTATCCGTGGATCTTGACGCCTATGGTCCGTATCCGGATCCGTTTCTGTGGATCTTGACGCCAATGATCCGCATCCGGATCTGCGGATTCGTTTCTGCGATAAGGCAAGAAATTTAAAAGTTGGATTATTTAATGCGGGTTCACTTGGTTCGCGCCATGAGGAGTTCCTTGTCGCTATGGAGAACCTCTCGGTGGATATTATGGCAATAAATGAGACCTGGCTCAAACAGGGGGAAGAGGGCCGTGCGCCGGCAGTCCCGGGCTACCGGCTGCGGCACGTGCCGCGCGCGCGCACGGTGCGCGGTGGGCGCGGGGGCGGCGTGGGCTTCTACGTGCGCCGCGGGCTGTGCGCGCGCACCGTGCCGCACCCACCGGCACCGCAGCCGCAGGTCGAGCAGATGTGGCTCAGGCTTAACATCAACTCGCAATCAGTTGTTGTCGATACTGCATACAGGCCGCCGTGGCTCGATGTCAATGTCTTCCTGGATGCGGTTACTGATTCAATCTCCTCCTTTGCAAATGCGGACAAGGTTGTGTTGCTGGGCGACTTCAATATTAATATTTTAAACCAAACTGACAATAAAACTAAATTATTGAACAATTTTACACATTGCTGCAAACTTAAACAAATTATTACGGAGCCAACCCATTACACAGATCATAGTGAAACCCTAATAGATGTTGTGTGTACTGATGCCCGTGTGTGTGGGGTCTCTGTATCACACATACCGGAGCTTGGTCACCATGCAGTTATATCTGTTGAATTAAACTTTAAATCCCCTCATTGGGTTACTTATAGGCCACTCAAAGACATCCTCCCAGATTTTTTTAATGACGACTTAAATAAAATGAACTGGGAATATATTGAAAGTCTGGAAGATGTTAACTCCATGGTTGCCAGGTTTAATCAGTACATTTTGACATTGTTTGATTTGCATGCTCCCCTTAAAAAAGTATTAATTAAAGAGAAATCTTATCCCTGGATAACAGACACTGTCAGGGAAATGATGAGGCTGCGTGACAAATGCCACACGAAGTCTAAAACCACAAAAACTGAGCATCACATTCAATCGTACAAACAGATGAAATACCTTGTTAGAGCTGCTTTCGAAAGTGAGAAGTGCGCATATTTTAAAACATACATTAATAATAATATCAAACAGCCTAAAAAAGCTATGGAGTCATATTAAATCAACTGTAGCCACTTCCAAAAAACCTGACCATGGACTGCCACCTTTTTGTAATAAAACAGAATCAATTAATCAGCACTTTTTGGATGTGCCAGGCAGTGGTAATGTTGCTACTGCAGATTTGACGTATTGAAGATGAGGTGATGAAGATCTTGCGTAGTCTGAAGTCGAACGCGCAGGGCTCTGACCGCATTTCTCTGGAGATGCTGATATTGACACTTCCTCGAACACTTGCAGTTATCACAGCTATCATCAACAGGTCTATAGCCACCTCTTCTTTTCCTGATCTGTGGAAAATGGCAATAGTTAGACCAATCCCTAAAGTATCGAACCCCACTAGTGTAAAAGACCTTCGTCCGATAAGCCTACTGCCATGTCTGAAAAATTCTGGAGAGAGTTGTCTCTGACCAACTCAGGGCATATCTTGAGATAAATGGCGTTTTACCAGTAGCTCAATCCGGTTTTCGAAAGGCTCATAGCACGGCAACAGCTCTTCTGGATGTCGTCGGTAACATACTTGAGGCCAGAGACCAGGGTATGGGAGCCCTGCTCGTCCTACTGGATTTTTCACGTGCATTTGACTCTATCAACACTTCACTTCTTCTCTCCAAACTGTCTTATTATGGATGTGATGTCGAAACAGTCAAATGGTTTGAGAGTTACCTTAAGAATCGATCACAGTTCGTGCAGGTGACAAGTATGTATGTATGTAAATGATTTATTCATTGCAAATTATACAAAACTTACATTAGTAACACTCTGCCAAACTGCGCAGCAGTTTATTGGCAGACAATACAATTTTGTGCTCTCATTTTCACACTAGTCAATACATACACTGTTTTTTTTTTTTTTTTTTAATTAGGTATTACTAACACACATGCAACTATTTATTAACATAACGATTTATGACCTCTTAAAATATACTACTTATTTCAGATCGCTAAAAAAATTAAAAAAAAAATGAAAAATGATTGACAAAAGAACTGTTATAGACTTTTCCAATGTTATCTGGAATTTAGTATTCTTTCTAACATGCTTCTTTTTAATTTATTTTTAAAATGGTTTATTGAATTACAATTCCTAATACATTGCAGTGGTATGCTATTATATATGGTAGGTACTAAATACTGGTGAGTTCTTTCTCCGTAATAATTAATTGTCTTATATGATTTCAAAAATAGCTTAGGTTGCCGCCTCACATTGGCTATTTTAAAATTCTGCATAACCTTTTCTAGCATACTGTAATATTTACCACTCGTGGCAAAAGTGATTTTAAATTGCTCATGTATTGGTATTAGTCGGCATATGGCGAACAATTGTTCAGTCTCCTTTACAGCGTTTTTTAGCTGACGGGTGCACTATCATTTTCATAAATCTTATTTGCATTTTTTTCAGCTTATCGAGGTAGGTTTTAAATGTTCTGCCATAAGCTACAAGGCCATACTTTAACAGAGAGTCAGCTAATGCATAGTACACTGTATAAAGAAGTGATCTAGGCACATTCTGCTTAAGAAGGTAAAATTTACTCAACACGCTCCTTAAATTATTACAGACTTGTTCCACGTGGTACTTCCAGCTCATGTTTCTGTCTATTATTAAACCTAGATATTTGAACGTTTCTACAAACTCCAGTGGGTTACATTTACAGTTGTGCATATCTTTGTGCATACATTCATACGAGTGTCCAATTACTTTATAATTTACAGCCTTGCTTCTATTATGCGGTGACGAAATGTGCATTCCCTTTGTTTTTGTTATATTTATAATGATCCCATTGTCATGTGACCATTTCACTATGTTATCAAAATCTTTTTGGATTTGTTCTTGTATTTTATATTGGTCTTTATCAGCATAGAGAATACACATGTCGTCCGCATACATGAATACAGTGCAGTACTTAATTACATTAATCAGGCTATTGACGTGCATTAAATAGCCTATTGGGCCGTAGACAGAGCCAGTTGGTACCCCTGGTTTTATATTAGCTTCTTTTCCTTTTACATTATTTATCACCGTAGTCATTTTTCGATTTGTAAGATAGTTTTCTAGCCATTTATTTATAGGACCGTTTACACCACATTCTTTCATAGCCTGTAACAACACATCATGCTCAAGCGTATCGAATGCTTTCTTGAAGTCAATAAAAACACCTACAACATGTTTCCTTTGATTTAACATTTCATTTACATAGTCAGTAAAATTTTCTAGCGCAGTAGCCGTACTTCTATTTCTACGAAATCCATGCTGGTGGTTCCCCAGTACTTCATGGTTTTCTAAAAAATCTGAAATTTGTCCAACAATATTTTTTTCAGTTATTTTATTGATAACAGATAGTATTGCTACAGGCCTGTAATTAGCATAGTCCATGTGGCTACCTTGTTTAAATATTGGACGTATTTTCGCTATTTTTAGTGTATCCGGGTACATTCCTTTCTCCATAGACATATTAATGAAATGTGCAATTATTGGGCTTATTTCCTTTTTTACTAGCTTTACGTCTTGTACTCTAATATTATCTATTCCTGCGGCTTTATCAATAGACAAATCACTAATAACTTTTTCTACTTGACTAGGTGTCACTTTAATAAACCTAATGCTCACATTACTTTCTGACACATATTCACTTCGATTTAGGAAGGTATGGTTACATTTATGTTTAATTAATTCTATTTCCTGAGTAAATGTTGTTGAGAAGTTCTCACATACCGTCGTCAGTTCGCTGTTCCTACCTAAATGTTGCATCAACACTTCATCCACGGTTGATTGTTTTCTACCAAGCCATTCATTGATAAATGACCATATCTTCCTAAAATCCTTTCGAAATTTTACAATTTGTTCTTTTCTGTACCTATTTCTTGCGTAATTTATAAGTTTATTAAATTTATTTCTGTATTTTGTATATTCCAATCGATAACTCATATTTTGCGGGGCAGACTTAGATCTACGGAAAAGCATATCTCTTTTATCTATCATACTCAATAGTTCTTTCGTTATCCACGGTTGTTTTTGTCTTTTTTTACGCACAGATATTTGTTTTGTAGCACTTGAATAAATTTCACTAAAAATGTTGCATATTTCTTCGTATAAACGTAGTGGACAACTAATCGACATAAGATCATTCCAATTCACCGCACTCAGTTTTTCACTAACTATTTTATTGACGAGAATTTTACTTACGCGTCCGGCGTGGTTGTTTACCGTATAGTTGCGCGAGCGCATCAACAGTCCCGTTAAATAATGATCAGATATTTTATTTGTACTGTAAACAAACGCTGCGGGCGGCGCCGTGCATCCTCCGTCCCTTACCCACACATGGTCAATGCAGGATACTACTACTCGCTCATTAGTCACTTCTTCCCTCGTCGCGTCATCGTAGGCGCACTGCAATCCATACTTACATAACGTGTTTTTGTATCGCATCACTAAGGAGTTTGTATGGCCGTTCAATATATTTATGTTTATGTCACCTGTCATGTCGCCAATGATCCGCATCCGGATCTGCGGATTCGTTTCTGCGTATCCGTATGTGTGGATCTGAACGCCTATGATCCGTATCCATATCCGCGGATCTTGACGCCTATGGTCCGTATCCGGATCCGTATCCGTGGATCTTTTCGCCAATGATCCGCATCCAGATCTGCGGATTCGTTTCTGCGTATCCGTATCCGTGGATCTTTACGCCTATGATCCGTATCCGGATCTGCGGGTTCGTTTCTGCGTATCCGTATACGTGGATCTTCACGCCTTTGATCCGCATCCGGATCCGCATCAATGGATCTTTAAGCCTATGATCCGTATCCGGATTTGTATCCATGGATCTTTACGCCAATGATCCGCATCCGGATCTGCGGATTTATATCTATGTATCCGTATCCGTGGATCTTCACGCCTTTGATCCGTATCCGGATCCGTATCCGCAGAACTTGACGCCTATGGTCCGTAGCCGGAGCCGTATCCGTGGATCATTACGCCAATGATCCGCATCCGGATCTGCGGATTCTATTCTGCGTATAAGCATCCGCGGATCTTTACGCCTATGATCCGTATCCGGATCCATATCCGTGGATCTTGACTTCTATGGTCCGTATCCGGATTTGTATCCATGGATCTTTACGCCAATGATCCGCATCCGGATCTGCAGATTTGTAACTTTCTATCCGTACCCGCGGATCTTGACGCCTTTGATCCGTATCCGGATCCGCATCCATGGATCTTTACGCCTATGATCCGTATCCGGATTTGTATCCATGGATCTGTACGCCAATGATCCGCATCCAGATCTGCGGATTCGTTTCTGCGTATCCGTGGACTTTTACGCCTATGGTCCGTATCCGGATCCGTATCCGCAGAACTTGACGCCTATGGTCCGTAGCCGGAGCCGTATCCGTGGATCATTACGCCAATGATCCGCATCCGGATCTGCGGATTCTATTCTGCGTATAAGCATCCGCGGATCTTTACGCCTATGATCCGTATCCGGATCCATATCCGTGGATCTTGACTTCTATGGTCCGTATCCGGATTTGTATCCATGGATCTTTACGCCAATGATCCGCATCCGGATCTGCGGATTTGTAACTTTCTATCCGTACCCGCGGATCTTGACGCCTTTGATCCGTATCCGGATCCGCATCCATGGATCTTTACGCCTATGATCCGTATCCGGATTTGTATCCATGGATCTGTACGCCAATGATCCACATCCGGATCTGCGGATTCGTTTCTGCGTATCCGTGGACTTTTACGCCTATGGTCCGTATCCGGATCCGTATCCGTGGATCTTGACGCCTATGGTCCATATCCGGATCCGTATCCGTGGATCTTTACGCCAATGATCCGCATCCAGATCTGTGGATTCTTTTCTGCGTATCCGTATCCGTGGATCTTGATGCCTATGATCTGTATCCGGATTCATATCCGTGGATCTTTACGCCAATGATCCGTATCCGGATCCATATCCGTGGATCTTTACGCCAATGATCCGCATCCGGAACTGTGGATTCTTTTCTGCATATCCGCATCCATGGATCTTTACAACTACGATCCGCATCCGGATCTGCAGATTTGTAACTTTCTATCCGTACCCGCGGATCTTGACGCCTTTGATCCGTATCCGGATCCGCATCCATGGATCTTTACGCCTATGATCCGTATCCGGATTTGTATCCATGGATCTGTACGCCAATGATCCGCATCCAGATCTGCGGATTCGTTTCTGCGTATCCGTGGACTTTTACGCCTATGGTCCGTATCCGGATCCGTATCCGCAGAACTTGACGCCTATGGTCCGTAGCCGGAGCCGTATCCGTGGATCATTACGCCAATGATCCGCATCCGGATCTGCGGATTCTATTCTGCGTATAAGCATCCGCGGATCTTTACGCCTATGATCCGTATCCGGATCCATATCCGTGGATCTTGACTTCTATGGTCCGTATCCGGATTTGTATCCATGGATCTTTACGCCAATGATCCGCATCCGGATCTGCGGATTTGTAACTTTCTATCCGTACCCGCGGATCTTGACGCCTTTGATCCGTATCCGGATCCGCATCCATGGATCTTTACGCCTATGATCCGTATCCGGATTTGTATCCATGGATCTGTACGCCAATGATCCACATCCGGATCTGCGGATTCGTTTCTGCGTATCCGTGGACTTTTACGCCTATGGTCCGTATCCGGATCCGTATCCGTGGATCTTGACGCCTATGGTCCATATCCGGATCCGTATCCGTGGATCTTTACGCCAATGATCCGCATCCAGATCTGTGGATTCTTTTCTGCGTATCCGTATCCGTGGATCTTGACGCCTATGATCTGTATCCGGATTCATATCCGTGGATCTTTACGCCAATGATCCGTATCCGGATCCATATCCGTGGATCTTTACGCCAATGATCCGCATCCGGATCTGCGGATTCTTTTCTGCGTATCCGCATCCGTGGATCTTTACGCCTATGATCCGTATCCGGATCCGCATCCGTGGATCTTTACGACTATGATCCGTATCCGGATCTGCGGGTTCGTTTCTGCGTATCCGTATACGTGGATCTTCACGCCTTTGATCCGTATCCGGATCCGCATTCGTGGATCTTTACGCCTATGATCCGTATCCGGATTTGTATCCATGGATCTTTACGCCAATGATCCGCATCCGGATCTGCGGATTTATATCTATGTATCCGTATCCGTGGATCTTCATGCCTTTGTTCCGTATCCGGATCCGTATCCGCGGATCTTGACGCCAATTTTTGATGAAATATACTAGATGAATATGATAATGGAAGCAAAAACGTTGTTTGCTCAGAGAATTTTTTATTGCAAGTGTATGACACAAGTCGCCGTGAATTCATGTCGGCGCGTCGTCGTCGAGATCAGCGCGCGGCGCGCCGTCACGACGAGTCACAACTTGCTTTCTCGCTCGCACGCGCGGCCCACCCCATAAGTGCTCATTTACGGAGACGCGGCGCGTCGTGCGGCGCGTTTTGAAAGAAAGAAAGAAAGAAAAATATTTATTTTGGACAAGCACAGGAAATACAAAAATAATATAAAAAAAAAAAAACAAAAATAAAGAATCTAAAACTAAACAATAAAAAGAATCTAAAACTAAATCAAAAAGAAAACCTGTGCGAGGCCAAAAAGGCTCCTATCTCAGCATGATGCTGCGATAAATGAAAACAAATACCGCAGCGCTGGTTTTCTGATAGGGCCCACTGTGATGTCACGGTCACACCTATGGACACAAAATAAATTAATACATAAAATAAAACTTATTATATAAAATAAACACTACTAAACACACAAAACTGAGTACATAAATGAAAATTGCAGCACCGAACGTTCCGACTTCGCTTGTCAACGCTACAGACTATTGTCTATGGTCCATGACAAGCGAAGGGACGCGAGCGCAGTCGGACATTATGACACTATGACAGCTGGCTGTCAATGTCGGTCAACTGTCAAGGTGTTTTTTTGAGGCACAACCTATGAAAACAACAAGAAAAACATCCGGAACAATAAAGTAAAGTTTAACAAATACGAAATGAGTATAATACTTCAAAGCCATGCGTATTTACTATTACGACAGAAAAGGTAGTCAGAAGGTCGTCATAATATGGATTATGGTGTAAAAATACTATACCTAGTTAAAGTGCATCGGTGTTGGTGTTGTGTACCTACATGGTAGTGATCCAGGCAAAAACTCCGTTACGATACCAATACTAGCTTCATGCAGTCCTAGGGTAAGTAAAATTGGTTTCTTTTTGTAATTGTAGCAAGTGTTGTTTATATTTATATCTAAAGGTACCTACTGTTCTTATAGCACGGAAAGGCGGTGGCAAGTCGTTCCAGCAGCGGGACGCAGCGAATTTAAAGCTTCCACGAAATGCAGCAGTTTTGTGGGATCCGGCCAACAAGAGGTATGATGAAGCCCTAGTTTTAATTCTGTTAACATCGCGCGACCAAGTCAGTTTATTATATAAATAATCAGGTTTCCTTGTGAGAATAGTGCCAAAGAGAAGGGTAGCCAGGTGAAGCTTTCTGCGTGCTGACATTCTCATCAAATTACCCTTATTTAAAAATGGTGTGATGTGGGAGCGAGGTGGAACATTGTAGCAGAATCTTGCACAGGCATTCTGCACCCGCTGGATAAGCTTTTCGCTTCTACCAAGAATACACGTCCCATACACAGTGTCAGCGTAATTCAGCTTGGATAGAACAAGTGACTCACATAGCATGACACGCATATCCACACTTATGTAGGGACGTACACGATATAAAAGCTTGAGTCGGTAGAAACAGTTGCGCACTGCCTCCAATATGTGAGTTTCGAAATGCAGCTGCCCGTCAAATACTACCCCAAGATTACGAGCTTCCAGAACCCTTTCCACAGCACAACCATCAATCTTGAGGTCCAGATTGCAAGCAAGCATTCTGTTCAGGAAATCCCTAGATCCCATAACAATAAACTTGGATTTACTTGGATTCAGGACCAAGGAGTTCCTTCGGGACCAACATGAAATCCTGTCTAAGTCCTCATTTATTCTGCTAACAGTTTCAGCAGTATCCTGGGAGCGGAAGGAGAGGTACAACTGTAGATCATCTGCGTAAAGGTGGAACTTCGAGTTGATCAGACAGTTGGTGATGTCAGCAGTGTACAAAATGAAGAGAAGCGGGCCCAGGATCGATCCCTGCGGCACGCCCCTGTCCACGCCCCTCGGACCAGAGGACATGGTTTCTCCGCTGTCACTTGTCACCTGCACGAACTGTGATCGATTCTTAAGGTAACTCTCAAACCATTTGACTGTTTCGACATCACATCCATAATAAGACAGTTTGGAGAGAAGAAGTGAAGTGTTGATAGAGTCAAACGCACGTGAAAAATCCAGTAGGACGAGCAGGGCTCCCATACCCTGGTCTCTGGCCTCAAGTATGTTACCGACGACATCCAGAAGAGCTGTCGCCGTGCTATGAGCCTTTCTAAAACCGGATTGAGCTACTGGTAAAATGCCATTTATCTCAAGATATGTCCTGAGTTGGTCAGACACAACTCTCTCCAGAATTTTGGACAGACATGGCAGTAGGCTTATCGGACGAAGGTCTTTTACACTAGTGGGGTTCGATACTTTAGGAATTGGTCTAACTATTGCCATTTTCCACAGATCAGGAAAAGAAGAGGTGGCTATAGACCTGTTGATGATAGCTGTGATAACTGCAAGTGTTCGAGGAAGTGTCAATATCAGCATCTCCAGAGAAATGCGGTCAGAGCCCTGCGCGTTCGACTTCAGACTACGCAAGATCTTCATCACCTCATCCTGCTGGACTGGCTCAAGCTGGAAATGAGTGTTACCGTACCTGTGGTGCTCAAAATACGTCAAATCTGCAGTAGCAACATTACCACTGCCTGGCACATCCAAAAAGTGCTGATTAATTGATTCTGGGTTATTACAAAAAGGTGGCAGTCCATGGTCAGGTTTTTTGGAAGTGGCTACAGTTGATTTAATATGACTCCATAGCTTTTTAGGCTGTTTGATATTATTATTAATGTATGTTTTAAAATATGCGCACTTCTCACTTTCGAAAGCAGCTCTAACAAGGTATTTCATCTGTTTGTACGATTGAATGTGATGCTCAGTTTTTGTGGTTTTTGCGGCGCGTCATGCGGCGTGTTGCGCGTTTTCCCATTCACGGAGAGGCGGTGTCATCTGCGATATATTTGTATTTGCGTGTGTGAAACCGCGTGCACCGCCGCGTAATATAATTATGCGTGGGATCCATTTTGTAATAATCATAAAATTTATCTGGATAATTGGCAATGTGGTCATAAGCCAAGGTATGAAATTCACCATGAATTATTCTATTTTTCCATAAATTGTGCACCCAAATACTCCTGTGTGATGTCTTCTTTTTAATTTTATTTTTGTATTCTTC
Organism: Xestia xanthographa; assembly: GCA_905147715.2. Classification (NCBI taxonomy): domain Eukaryota; kingdom Metazoa; phylum Arthropoda; class Insecta; order Lepidoptera; family Noctuidae; genus Xestia; species Xestia xanthographa. The sequence goes on along the minus strand of LR990653.1, from coordinate 12,869,011 downwards.
TTCCTCTTCTGCAAGAAGTCCGATTATAACAAGATCCCAGTCTATCATTATAATTTCACTCGAGCACTCGACCGAACTGCATCAATTCTACACGAAGTCTGTACGGAAACCTGCACACCTCGCGTACCGGCGATGCTCCGCTGCGTCGCGATGCGTCGCTCTACGCCGCGAGGCATCACGAGGCGCAGTGCTGCATGGTTTAACGTATTCAAATTCTCACAATGAAATGTGTATCTTATCGTGTAGAAAATAAAGTTATATTTTGAGGCACTCTTGCAAAGTGTGCGCGCAGCGTCGCGTCTCGGTGTGAGCTGACCCTAACGCAGTCAAGTCGAATATTTTACCGAGTAAACGTGTATTGTTGTGTGGTGTTAACAACAAACAAAATTTATGATACTACTTTAAATACTTATTTTTCTGTTTTTTTTTTTTTATATAGTTTTTATTATATAGATAGAGAGTGCTCTTTAATCAGAGCACTAAAAACTCGTAAGAAATCTCTCCCTGATAAAAAAAAAGTAAGGCCCACGACCAGCCATGCCGCGCCGCCGCGACGCCGCCGCCGCCGTGCAAATTTCCAGGCTACGCCGCCGCCGCGGAATTGGCCATCGGCGCTCATATCTAGTTCCAATATTAATTTGAAAATGCTGTCCTAACTAAAAAGTTTTCACACTTCCCCTCAAACAACATCCATCATCAGATACACCACACATCACACCACACCAGACACACTTAAACTTAGATCGCGCACACATTTATTAAATGCCACACGACCCAATGGTTTTGTCAGCACATCTGCTGGGTTATCTTCCGTACACACTTAGTCCAGACGTACAACATTCTTAGCAATGCAATCTCTGACATAGTGTGCCCTTATGTCTATATGTTTCGTCCTTCTATGCGCTACAGGATTGTACGCAAGTTTAATAGCACTCTGATTATCTACGAAAATGCAAAAAGCCCCAAGATATTCACCTCTTATAAATGCATTCAACTGCCGCAAGTGAACTGCCTCCTTGGTTGCCTCCGAAAGTGCAATATACTCGGCTTCCGTTGACGACAGTGCCACACAAGCTTGTTTCCGGCATTCCCAGTTAATCAACGAGTTTCCGCATCTAAAAATAAACCCAGAATATGATTTCCTATCTTTGATCTTTCCTCCCCAGTCAGCATCTACGAATCCCGTGATGTCCTGCACCGGCGACTTGGGAAATGTCAAACATAGATCCCTTGTACCCTTAAGGTATCTCAAGATATGTTTAGCAGCTTTCCAATGACGTTCCTCACAACATGAGTTATACTGAGCCAAAAAGTTTACCGCAGCCGCAATATCCGGGCGTGTGTTACAGGCCAAATAGTTCAGCGAACCTATGAGCGCCTGATAACTACTCTCGTAGTTATCAGGCGCTCAGGATAAGAACTTACCTCCTTCCCCTTCCGCCAAGGCTTTGTGGAAATCCATTTCCATCGGAGTTTTCACTGGTTTGCAGTCAGACATACCATATTCATCCAAGATTTTCGAAATAAGCCTCTCTTGATTCAAATATATTCCAGTATATAGTAATATATAGTATCCGTCTTAGACAAAAGCATACCCAATACTTGTCTCGCTTCCCCTAAATCCTTTATCTTGAACTGTTTAGAAAGATTGTCTAATAAAACTTCCTTCTGCTGTTTGTCTTTGTAAAATAATAAAAAATCGTCAACGTACAAAGCGATATAAAAATGATTATTTTTGTAAAGACAGCTGTCAAAGTCACAGCGCTTGAAGTTCAAAGACAATAACACTTCATTTACTTTTTCATTCCAAGACCGTGAAGCTTGTTTAAAGCCGTATATCGCTTTTTCTAATAAGCAAACTTTTTCCTGAGTTTTCGTCTATGCAACCCTCCGGCTGTTGCATATAAACTCTTTCATGCAAATCACCGTTCAGAAAGGCGGTGTTCACATCGAAGTGACTGATGAACAATTCCTTTTCAACAGCCAACGATAGCAGCAACCTAACTGTCGATCTTCTCACGACCGGTGAATAAGTTTCGAAGTAGTCGACCCCGTAGGACTGAGTGAAACCCTTCGCCACAAGTCGAGCTTTATAGGTCTTATTACCATCTGCATCAAACTTGTACTTGAAGATCCACTTGTTTTCCACGACTTTAGCTTCAGGTGGCTTTTTGACGAGCTTCCAGACCTTGTTCTCGTACATCGAATCCAACTCCTTTTTCATGGCTTCCTTCCAGTTATCCTTATCTTCCCGATTTAAGGCTTCCTTAACTGTCAAAGGCTCCTGGTCTTCTGTAAAACATGCTAGTCCATGAAAATTTCCTTTTCGGATTCTATTACGTAGAGGATAACGACATTCACCTTCGTTTGACTCTCCTCTGTTAATAGTCTCTTCAACTTCAACGTTTTCCACCACGACATTTTCTGCACCCGTTTTTCCCACCTCCACCTCCGCGTCTTCATATACTTCAGCCCCATCTGTGGAACTCGGCCCTTGAGAAGCTTCTGCACTACCAGGTGACGAACCTGACTGGCTTTCTACCTTTGCAAATTCCCAGATTACTTCATCACCTTTGTCACCGCTGCCTACGAGCTGACTAGGATCCTCTGAAACTATTGCTGTAGAGTCCTCCAAGAAAACTACATCCCTTGCTCTAACAATGACGCGAGGATTACTGGGATTTATGAAACGATATCCCTTGGTTTCTTCACAGTAACCAACAAAGATATGTTCTACCGCTTTAGGGCTCCATTTCTTCCGAGTTTCCTTGGGCACGTGAACAAACGCTTTCGTTCCAAAAACTCTGAAATGATTAAATGACTGAGCCTTCCCTGTCCACAACTCCTCAGGAATCTTACCATTATTGCCACTGTGAGGCAGCCTGTTCTTGGTATAAACAGCCGTATTACATGCCTCTCCCCACAGTCTCGCACACAGACCCTTTTCCGCCAACATAGCACGAGCCATCTCCACGATAGTGCGGTTTGCTCGCTCCACTACGCCGTTCTGCTCCGGAGTGTAGGGAACAGTCAACTGATGGTTTATACCCTTTTGCTGTAGAAACCCATCAAACTTCCTGTTCACAAATTCTGTTCCATTGTCCGTGCGTATGCACTTTACCTTCAACCCGGTTTCAACCTCTACACTAGCTACAAAAACTTTAAAATGATCTAAAACCTGATCTTTTGTTTTAAGGAAAAATACAAAAGATTTACGTGTAAAATCATCTAAAATAACTAGCATATACCGAGATCCACCGTACGTGGGTTCAGACATTGGACCACAGATATCTGCGTGAACCAGTTGCAGTCTCTCGACTGCCCTCTCAGCCTCACCAACTGGAAAAGGTAAACGATGTGCCTTCCCCTTAATACAGGCGACACAAGGCTCCATTACGCTCTTTCCAAAATCCATACCCGGAAACTTACGCAAATCTCGCTCATTTACGTGTCCAAGCCGCCGGTGCCACAACATCAAAGGATTACCTGCTTTCACTGACGCCAACGCAGTCCCATCTACAACCGCCTGACAACCTTCAAGCTTGTAGATCCCTGAGACTTCACTTGCGGTAGCTAGAAGTTTTCCCTTGAAATGGCCTGGAACCAAATGGTGAATTAACTTGCACCCATCTCTGTCAAAACTAACCTTCCATCCTTTCTCTACTAATTTAGACACTGATAACAGATTAACACGCAAACCGGGTACATACATGACATCCCTCACGGCAAGCATTCGTCCTTTCAAACTCACCATGATATCACCCTTACCCTTGCATTCAATCTTATCATTATTCGCACATGTCACGTTACTCATACCAACATTCATAACCAAATCTTAAAACCAATGTTTCTGGAAAGACATATGTGAAGATGCCCCGCTGTCGATGTACCACTCCGTCGGATTGAAGGAGTCCCCGGCACTGAATGAAGACAGGCTCACGATCGCAACGTCACTCTGTTTGGAGATCGAACCCGCTTTCCTTCCTTCAGGACAGTCAGGCTTCTTATGTCCACTCTTTCCACATTAAAAGCATTTAATGTTGGTCATATTAATATCTTTGTTCCCATTCCGCTTCTTACTCTTACTCACAGCCAATGCCAAGTCCGCTGAAGACAATGTACTACAACCTTGACGTGAATCCTCCTGTAGTAACTTCTGCCGTACGTTCTCTGAAGTCAACTTCATCCCAGAGTGTTCCAGTGCCATTCGCATAGGCCTGTACTCTTCAGGTAGTCCTCTCAGTAACACGACAGCTACAAGATCACCGTCAAATCCGGTGGCAATGTCCTTCAACTTTTGAGAAAGAGACATAACTGCAGCAACATATTCATGCATCGACGAGTGTCTCTCTAGCTTCTCATCCAACAACGCGTTCATGAGGGTGATCCTGCGATTTACGCCTTTGTCCTCAAACGCTTTCGCTAAGCTATCCCAAGCATCTTTAGCATAATTTGAATCTTGTACATACGCATAAAGTGTAGGTTCCACATGTAGACAAATCAAAGCTAGTGCATCTTGGTCCTTCTCGATGGCGGTGGAGTCTTTGGAATCCGGGTACGTTGACGTATACGTGAACAACTTTTCTCGTATGAGAATCATTTTTATCGCGAATTTCCACGTAGAGTCTCTAATCTAGGCCACAGAGGTTCTTGATGGCAAATTTAGTGACTGGGCCCATAACCTTTTGATGAAATATACTAGATGAATATGATAATGGAAGCAAAAACGTTGTTTGCTCAGAGAATTTTTTATTGCGGTTTTTTCGTGTTTTCGGGTTTTTCGGTCTTTTTCGTAATCGCTCATTATTGATCTGTGATTTTCACAGATCAGACACGCAACACGTCGTAGGTCATTAAAATGTAGAAATATGAATAACTTAAATTTTATATCCCCCGAGTTATTTCATCTAATTTAAAATTTAATCTCAAAATACGCTACAGGGTTTCTTGGGTTGTGGAATTGGTAAAATTCTTATGCGAAAGTACCCGTTGTATATTTTTTTGTCTTGATTCGTGACGTCTCTTGAAATCAGCATGAACACGTGGCTAAGGAGTGACGTGGATATGTAATTCTTTAAATGGTCTTGTTCCCCTTTTTACATAAAAGAACGGCCACGCTCTTTCTCCACGCTTCTGCAGTTTTCCCAGAGAACAGGACTGAGTTGAAAAGCTCTCAATAAAGCGCTCTTAATAGAGGATTTCCTTCCGCTTTCAGAAGCTCAGTCGTTATCCCATCTTCATCAGGGGCTTTTCGATTCTTCAGCTATCTAAGAGCCGCCTCAATTTCATCTTGGCTGACTCCCGGCAGGTCTTCTGTGAAATGGCGGGCTAAGGTTGCTCCGGAATTCTCATTTTCGGGAAGCATACGATGCGTACAACTGGCCGTATAAGTTTTTGACTTCCAAAATAATTTCTGGCTTCGAAAGTACGATATATTCCCCACTAGATTTAGTCAGTTGGCTTCTCCCAAGTAATTAGACGGACACATTCGACCCCCAGTTTTGCTTAATTGCTTTTTCTATTGAGCGTGTGCTGGAGCATCGAAGATCGCGTCTTACCAATTTTCTGATTATTTTGTTGAATGCCTGTAGTTCTGTCGAAGTAATGAGTGGGTTTTCACGTCGTTCCGTCATTAGCTCGAGTCTACTCCGATAGTTTAGACTTCCTGCCCGTACGCCGCATTTTGCAAGAACGCGTCTAGAGCTGCCTCACTGAAGATTTCCGCCATTTGGTCGGGCGCCTGTTCAATATTATAACCTTTATAATTGTTCATTTAATAAATAGAGCAAGAGCATTTGTATTTATGAAAAAACCTGAAAAACCCGGGTACCCGGTTTTGGAACAAAAAACGAAACCGAAAAACCGGTTCTGAAATGTGGCCAGTTTTCGATGCCCTAGTAATTATGTAATGAACACCTGCATGTAACCCATACTTCGGCCACATTGTACGAAATGAACGCTCCATGGAACGACTTGTTGTCCAGGGGCATGTAGAAGGCAAAAGTCACGTGGTCGATCCCCTACGCGTTGGACAGACCTTATAAAAGCTGCAACACAACAACCCATAGTCCAAAGCTCCCGAGACGCTGAAGACCGCAACAAGTGGAGGCGCATCGCAAGGGCTACATCATCCAAAGAGAAAAGTGCATCATTTTCAACCACGACCATTCTGACAAGAATGTACGACTGAGGAGGAGGATGTAACCCATGTATCACAAATAAACGATTTGGTAATTTTAATAAGCATTTCTAAAAATACAACGTGGTGTACTATTGCTTAAATCAGTCTTACAAAATTAGCAATCAAGGAACTGATTATGTTTTTTACTTCTATGAAGAGGATGGGAAATCATCAAATGACTCCTCCCGCTCTGGGCGAAGCAGGAGGGACTTTCAGACTTTTACTGACTAAAACCCATTCACGTTCCTTCATCGCCCTGTGTTCCGGGGCCACGGTATCTCTTTCGAATAGTCCCGTAACCCCGGCAGGCATCGGTCCTTGCGGACCTCTTCCTATTGCTGACTCTCTTTGATGCCAGATGCCACGGAAACCACAGAAATTGCCCCACAGAAAATGGAAACGTGGCATTTTTTTTTTTTACAAGTACCTATCAAGGCTATGACTATTATTTTCTATAATCTTAAATGTGTACCAAAGGCTACTTAGCAAGCATAAAAGTGATACCTTTATTTCTTGCAAAAATCTTTTTTAAAACCTGGTCACCGAAATTGCAAAATTTCGTTCCGAGTAATCTAAAATCAATTACTTACATTTTTGGCAGTAAGACGTGGCAATATGGTGCACTACAATTTTTACTGCACGTAAGCGCACGACTGTCTCTTGCCGAGCAGGGATTTATTGTTCGTTTAAACTCATTGGTGGAAGCTCAGGACGGTGAAACAAAATGACCATAGAAATTAGTAATTTCGCTTAGACAAAACTACCGTTGACATGTACTCATTAACTATGAGTCTAAACATTCAAAACTAATTAACATCTTGTAGGTCAATCATTACTTAACGCAATCAAAATACTTTTTCCTACATATGTTTTATTATTATTATTATTGTGGACAAGACACAGAAATTGATAATTCATCATTTACCGATTTTTTTCATAAAAAGTAATAGTCTTATAAATATAATTTAAGTGGCTTCACATCACTCATGCACATGACATGTCACATACGTGCACGTGTGTGTGTGTGTGTGTGTGTTCATGTGTGTTGATATTCATGTCACTTTAATTCTGAGAAAAAAAATCGTTGCATTATCTGTAAAGCAGCACTGCATTTTCAGCCTAGACGCGTAAATTTTTCACCTGAGAAATTTACTCAAATACACATTGCTCATATCTGGGCTACGAACCTAAACAGAATCTTCGCCTCATAACCATTTGGCTAAGACGATTTTATGGAATGTTCCTACGTCCAGTCTGTTCAACCTCAAGACCCTACAGGTCTTATTTCTCTTAGACTATACCGAGCACAGCAATAAGTCGTGGAACTATTCAACAACGCCACACTCTACACCTCATGCCATAGAATAAAATAACAGCCATAAACACCAAAAGATCAGACTATTAGAAAGATTTTCCCTAAACTCGACATGCGAGCCCCATAAAAACTTCGGCCATTTTGTATAACTGATTAAGTGTCCTGTTAACTTGGTCGAGATTATTTTCCTTCTGGCCAAAGATCCAATAGAGAGTCAGTGTATCACCGTTTCCTGACAGCTGGTTTCGGCGATCGCTCACACAACTTTTCTAAATCAATCACTTTAGTTTCTTCCACTTCACTTATTACATTTCCTTCTTCGCATTTGATGTCTAGTGAACTTTTGTCTTCTGGATTAAGTAAATTAGGATAAAGCGCTTCGGATAATGGAGTACCTTCGTAACTAGTTCATGGCCCTTGAATCCATACAAATGTATAAATTTCGCGAACATTTCTATTTTCAAGTAGTTTTATTTCCGTACAGTAGGTTGTGGAGGTCAGATAGGCAGTCGCTCCATATGAAATCGGGTATTCAGCTGCATCCCGTTAGACTGGAAGCCGAAACTAACATATTTGGGAAAAGGTCAGGCATGTGATGATGAGGTAGGTATGGTAGGATCAAAAGGTACATAATTATAACAAACTGGCAATACATACATACTCGTAGGTATCATCGGCTTCTCTGGTAAAAATAAAACTGTCTGTAGCTATGTTATCTTTTCACGCCTTAACAGTTTCACCGATTTCAAATTCGGCATAGAGGTATCCCATGACCTGGGTTAGGACATAGGATACATTTATCCCTGCCTCCACGCGGGTGAAGCCGGATGTAAAAGTCAAATCAAAATTATTTTGATCATAAAATTACCTGGTATTGCCAATAAAATTCCGTGTTCATCAGTATAATTTCATTTACATTTATTTTAATTCTCATCAACAAAATTTTAGAAGATCATCGGCCGGAGGGTTATTTTGTAGTGTAAACCACAATTCTGCGTTATCCGTTGTTTTCTCTGAAATGGCTATTCATTATTTGTTAACCGATATTTATTTAATACTCATTGTATTTTCTTTCATTACCTATAAATTTGTGGCATATTTAATCCCGAACATGAATATTCGAAATTACGATTATTTATATGAAATAAATACATTGTGCTATCATATTACTACTTTTCAACAGTTCTCGGTATACCAATGATAAGCGATAAGCCAATTTTGCTTTATTATTTCGTTTAACCTTTATTTTTACCCGACTGTGGCGAAGCCCAAAAGGAGGGTTATTTACCCGACTGTGGCGAAGCCCAAAAGGAGGGTTATGTGTTTGCCCTGTATGTATGTTTGTATGTATGTCCGTTTCTTTGTTCCCTCGTAACTCCTCAACGGATGGAGGGATTTGGATAAAATAAATGTAGTTAGATTCGTCTTAATGGCGCAAGTGTCACTGGCTACATTATAACCAAAAAACAATTAAATATCGTGGATTTGGGGTGCCATATTGAGTTCGTTTTTTTTTTTCTTCTAATACCATCGAGTGGGGTATCAAAAGGAAGGGTTTTAAAAGGTGATTACAAAAATATATGCAACTATGTTTGAATGTAATTTGAAATGGCAAATCCATATATTTATAAAATGGTAAACTGACTGACTGACTGGGTGATATATCTACGCACAGCTCACACTGCTGGGTCTACTGATTCGTAGGTTCCTTATGTGGTCTAGGAGTGCACTAACAAAGGATTTTTCAAAATTCAACCCTTAAGAGGGTTAAACGGGGCTCCAAAGTTTGTATGGGGTGTAACGTTGTAGAAACACAAAATAGTTTCTACCGTTACTTTGTAAACATAACCTATTCAACACTTTAATTAAGTTAAATGTCAGAACAAACGCCACAGAGTATACATACTCATTGGGCCGTGCAGTTACTATACGACTAAAATTAGCTGTTTTTTACCAGTGCTGTGCGCGCGTTACGTGTATCGGATCGAATGAGTGAAGACTTGTCTATGCGTAAACACGCCAGTATAAATGTCACGGACTCGCGATGACGAGTCCTTTTTGGAAATATTCTGCTCCCAGTGACTAGACGCGTTTTTTTTATCGGAAATTAAATTTCTAGAAGTATTCGTGATCTAGAATATTCGGGCTTAAAGCAGGCAGCTTTAATTTTTGTTAGTAACCTAACTCTTTTCGTTTTGTGTCTACGTAAACCCCATACTGGGTAAGTGTTGAACAGCAATTCACGTTCTCATATTTTGTGTATCACTAGCTACGTGGTCTCAACATGTGAGCCACTTTCTATCACCGTTTTTGCTATGCACATTCAAATGCTTAATATGTATATGCATAATCTTGTAGCCTTCAGCCGAGTGTGTTTGACATTTTTCATGACACTCATAATGTGCAAATCATGTCGTGCTTACCACCACCATCATGTAAACTCCGTACTGATTGTGACTACCACACATCACCTTCATTGGCGCACGGGTATTTCTCGCTTTGCTTTTGCCTTGGTGTCACAATCAGCGGGGATGACTGCTAGCCATTCCGTGACACGCTGGACGTTATTTTCCAGGGTTCAAGATTCCGGCTGACAGTCAGGATTTCGGCTGACAACCGTTTTACCGGCATCCAATTTGCCGCGGGCTCCGCAGCGGGTACCCTTTACCTGCGTGGCCGCGTCGAAATTCTACGGGTCGGCGCGATCATCTGCCGTCCGTCACCCTACCTGGCGTCTGCAGCGTGGCACACCGCTACGGTCATCGTCACGCCGGGCTGAGCCAGGAGAGTACTGTGCAACCCCCGGGCGGGCTTGGAGAAACTCGTGACCATAAACCTACCCACACCCGTTTAGTTTATTAATATATTTTTATGTTGACCTGGGTCCGTGGTTTTCTTTTATTTACCCCCACGGACACCCTTTCCGTCACAGGGGAAACAAGAATAGTTAGACTATTTTATTCGAAACTTCACAGGAGTGCTCCTATTGGTAAATGAGTAGAAACAGATTTCAGGTTTTCTCAGAATTCAACCCCTAAGAGGAGGAAATGGGGTGACAAAGTCTGAAAACCAACATGGTTATTGTTTGTATGGTGTATTGGGTCGGGTGTATTACAAAAACAACGATTTTAAGATTTAATGTGGCGGACCTGAAATACCATCATCCCCTGTAACGTTGGGGTGCGATGGGGTTGAAATGTCTAAAAATCAATATGTGTGTCGATTTCGAGATTATCAGGGGTGCTGATTACGAATATGGCATTTATTTTGAGATACAGAAGATGGCGGACTCGATTTCAATACAGGGTTATTGTTGATTTATTGTGATGATTGTGATAATGATGATTATTGTAATAACGATGATGATGATTGTGATAACGATGATGATGATTGTGATAATGATGATGATCATAATTGTGATAACGATGATAATGATTGTGATAACGACGATGGTGATTGTGATAACGATGATGGTGATAGTGATTGTGATAGTGATTGCGATAGTGATGGTGATGGTGATTGTGATGGTGATTGTGATAGTGACTGTAATAGTCATTGTGATAGTGATAGTGATAGTGTTTGTGATAGTGATGGTGATTGTGATGATTATAATTATTGTGATAATTATGAAATTTGGCACATAATTTTATAACCATAATTATAACCTGAATCATATTTTTAACCTGAATTAACATGTGGGATACTATTTATCCCTTTAGTATGATCGCACGGGACAGTTACCGAACTTCACGCGGGCGAAGCCGCGGGCAACAGCAAGTAGTATAATAAAAGTAAATAAAATTCAATTATTAGGCACGCTCTGCAGCCTGTACGACTAGATGGATTTTAGCTTGAGAGGTGTCGTTAGATTCGTATTTACTGTGAACGTGAGTTTTTAGCGCCAAATTCAAATGTTTGGCGCGCTCTGCAGCCTGGACGGCTCGATAAAGGGCTCATCATGAGGATTTTAAAATGGTTTGATATGATCTGAGTAACTAAAAAGTGTAAAATAAAAAAAATAATAATTTAAAAAATTAAAAAAACCCGACTGCGTAAAAAATAATTAATAACTTTAAATAAAAAAACTGAAAAGCATAAAACAAGTTCAGGAGACCGGACATATGACTGCAACAGTCGGGACCCATATTGGATGTAATGTCTAGATTATTTAGATTATCTAGGTCCCGACTGTTGCAGTCATATGTCCGGTCTCCTGAACTTGTTTTATGCTTTTCAGTTTTTTAATTTAAAGTTATTAATTATTTTTTACGCAGTCGGGTTTTTTAATTTTTTTAATTATTTTTTTCGTTTTATGGTAAAAACCTAACACGCTGTTACAACGAATTCAGCACTTGATTCACGACCCCCCCGAAGAAAATTAATTATCAGTTAAAAATAATCAGCTGGGTTATACTTACTCATAAAAGTGCTTAACTTACACGGTCGTTGTTATTTCTGCCGCTATGAGTATACGGTGAGCATGGCACTGTGCACACTGTACTAGCGAATCCATGTAGGGAAAAGTAATCCTTTTTTTTTTTAAGTGAAGCTTTTTAGTCGCGTTGTGCACTTTTTGGGTGAAGGAAAAACACTGAACTCATCGTCATTTGACGTAACGTGTGGTCACACTTCGTAGCACTCGTAGGCGATCCGCTACGGCGTAGCACCACATAGGCATGCGCGGGCATAACCAGTGCTACGACTGAGAAGGGGCTTGTGTACTTTTTGTTATCACTTCTATCGGCAGTCCCCAAACACTGCCCCGATTGTTTTTTTTTTTTTCATGGCATATCGCAGTTCAACCTATGAGGTTGGCTTCTGCTTAAACGGACTATCCTGTTAGTGCCTTGAGTGCAAGGGCTCCAGCCAGGTCCAAAATACTTATAGACTAAGCAGCTCGAGCAAGGATTAGGGAGGGGGGGAGGCAACTATTAGCTAGTATACATGTATATTTTTTTATTAAACCACCGAAATAAGTATTTTTGTGCTGCGGGGTCTACTTTCATGTGGTGAATTCGTAGCGGTAACAGTTAGCGCTTAGCTACCTCTTACATCATTGTTTAAAAAGAAAGAGTTTTGATATGTTGTTTTAATCACTTATTCTGAAACTTAATGAGTCCATTCTGAGAATTTTAATGCAATTAAAAAATCCTTCATTTTGGAGGGTCGAAAGGACCATACAAACAAAGGCTCATTAGACTTGATGTTTTTTTAAGGACTTTAAAACACGAGGGGAAATTAAACGAGTTGTTTTTTTTATTTTGATAAGGGTTGGCATTGTCGGCACGTGTGATAAGGAGTTATACTGACAACGAGTTGCCGGAAGTATCAATCACGTAGCATCTATTTAAAAAGGGCCAAGTTAATTAACGTATCATGTAATAATATATAGGTTTGCGAAAAGTTACTTACTTTGATGTACAGAATGCTTGGTTGACGGCGTCATGATAAGGTCTTTTACGCCCTGTATATCATGTTACAGTTAAACTCATTTTTAGTTAAAACGCGTCTTCCCTAGTTAAAACTAGTTTTTGCACTTGGAAAGACTGATTGTCAATCTTTTTGGGCCACTGACTACATGTAACGACAAATGACAGCCGGGGCCAACAGCATAGCGAAAAGATATCTTTCTAATAGGAACATTATTTAAGAACATCAATGCCATGGTATAACAGTAATGCCATGGCGACAATATTCTATTTATTATGGGGTATAGGTTTCCGCACTTAGTCCTTGAAGTGGACCATTGTGCGTGAGCCATGGTGGCCGATTACTCTAACCAGCCCACCTCCCTCCAGAAGCAGATCAAACTTCCTGGTCTCCTCAGGGCATCCACAAGGGATCTTGGTGTTCTCAGGGTCCCCTCGCGAATCTTGGAAACGCCTGTGCACTCAAGGACCACATGCGCCACCGTTTCCTCCGCCTCCATGCATGCTCTGCACAGGGGACTGTCATTGTTACTGTTATTCAGTGAACAGTGTCCAGTGATGGTCCCCGCCACCAGACGCAGGCTAGATGCAGGGATGGCATAGCTTCCTTGGATTGCCTACATCCTGGTGTCGAGGTCCAACACTCAAGTCTCTGCTTGCATTCGAGTTTGATCCTTTAACCAGCTTCTTAGCTGCTTGAAAGGAATGGGCACAATGGGTTCAGATCCGTAGGGTTTTGTGCTGGATCCTCTTCTGGCAAGTTCGTCAGCCGCATCGTTGGCGACAATATTAATTTCGAGTAATTAAAATAGTCAAATTAAGAAAAGTCAAAAAGCTTATTATGAACGTACATAAAATTAAATGAAACAGTTTTAACGGAATCATTTCGACAAAACGCGTTTTCCCTAGTTAAAACTAGTTTTCACTGATATTCATTGTTGAATAGCAGTTAATATTAGTTCTAAGACTTAGTAAAAACAAGTTTTAACTAGAGAAAACGCGTTTTAACTAAAAACGGGTTTTAATTGTAACATAGACACATGAAGGGTTATTAAGACCGGTCATCTGACAGTTGCTAATGTGATGGATGAAGATTATGATGATGCTGAGTAAGAAGTGCTTGACTGCCTCGATGTTTTAGTTGTCGCAGGCCATCTGCTGAGCTCATAGGTCCTTGGTTCGATTTTGTGGTCTGGCAAAGTATGATTGCGTTTTTCCATCAGGAATTTCTTAGTAGCAGCCAGGGAGTCTGGATTTGTGCCCGGTTGATGGAAAAACATCATTATCATCACCCTATTAATATTCCCACTGCTGGTACACAGGCCTCCTCTCTATGAGAGAGAATGGGCTATAATTCACCACACGGGCCCAGTGCGGATTGGTAGATGTCACGTGTCTTCGAATTTTTTGGTTGGCCGGTTTCCTCACGATGTTTTCCTTCACCGTTTTGAGAGCAGTGGTGATGAAATAAATTACAAAAAGTAATGCGCCTGTCTGGGTTCGAACCCACGACTTACTTGTTCGTAAGTCGGGGCCGCCACCACTGGGCCACCACTGCTCTTTATATCTTTCTTATCGGAAGTGTAACAATAATGCCATGACGACAATATTAATTTCGAGTAATTAAAATAATCAAATTAAGAAAAGTCAAAAAGCTTAATAGGAAACGTACATAAAATGAAATGAAACAGTTTTAACGGAATCATTTCGACAAAACGCGTTTTCCCTAGTTAAAACTAGTTTTCACTGATATTCATTTTTGAACAGTAGTTAGGTACTACTAGTTCTAACTGTGACTTAGGTAAAGTATTATTGGGTTTTTCCATAAAGAATTCCTCTGTAGCAGCCATGGAGTCTGGATCTGTGCCCGGTTGATGGCAATAGGCTCGCCCCTTTTACATAAGGCTTAAACATAACTGTAATATTAGGTACACCTCTGCCTAACCCTTCCGGGGTTACCAGACGTGATGTTACGAATAAGAAGTCGAGTGATTCAAAGAAGTGTATAGTCAATTCTATCATTAGAAACTTGTTGTAGGTTTTTGGTAGTACAGTCGGGGTCTTTTCTGCCTGACCATTTTAATTTTTTTTCGCTTAAAACATGCGGAGGCGCCAAGCCACGCCCCCTTGAAGTTTGGGCCTATTAGGAAAGCCTCAACTTTGGCGCGCAAAATAACAATAACTCTCGTTTGGCGTGCGTCGTCACTGCGCTCGGCCGATTCGGTATCTTTTCATTCATTATTTCTATACAATGTCAACGGGGCGGGGCTAGAGAGCGTTTCTATGTTGCGAGTGCAAGCAAAAATAAGCTTAGTGGTGTTCAGGCGGGAGTGTCCTCGATAGTACATATGTTACAACTATTTTTTAACAGGAGACCAACATTAAGTGGTGAGCGATGCCTGCAACAATAGTAAAAGGGTGTTTAATTTGAATTACATAAAACTTTGTCAAAGCTTCTAAGCCAGAACACTCAGAACACAGTTATTTAAGCTGCTTTGTTGCAGAAATAAGCTGGTATAACTGTATGTATTTCCTCGGATTTTTTACAGTACCGAACTATTTTCCACTTTAAGGACAGCAATAGGTGCTTAGTTATATACCTATGTATTTATTTGTATAGTGTGACCCATTATGGATATATTTTCGTTACGTTTGAAAGGAGATACAGTCGGTACAAATGTGAGTTCGTTTTTTTATGTATAAACAGGGTTGGATTCCGTTCCCGAGGGAATATTCCTGCTTTCACAGCATTATTTTAGGCTTAGTGTGGGAACTTTCTTTCTGTACCTCTTATGTCGTCTTTATTCGAAACCGTGGCTTTACAGCTAAGGAAATGTTTCTTTTTTGTATCTATTTTCCAGATTTTTATTTTTCGTACGTTTAGTTCAGTTTTTTTGTGGCTGAGAACGTGAAACCTTGGCGACGCTTACGTTATATATATGATGTCGTTTGGGAAGATTTAACTATACTGTTACTTGACGACCCGAATGGCGCAGCGGTAGTGAGGCTGCTTTACGTTCTTAGGGTCCCGGGTTCGAATCCCGGTAGGAACAAATGTTTGTGTGATGAGCATGGACATTTGTTTCAGAGTCATGGATGTTTATAATGTATAATTAGTATGTATTTATAAACAAAAAGTATGTATGTAGTATATCAACTATCTGGTGTCCACGACACAAGCCTTGTTGCTTAGTGTGGCACTAGATGACGCTGTGTGTAATGACCAGCGATATTTATTTATTTATTTTATTTTTAATATTTATAATAAATAATAAATGTAAAAAATTATTCTGCCCACGACTTCGTACGCGGATCCTGTTGCTTATTCCAGTGAAAACGGGGTCGTCAAAATTGAAGATCTGAAACGTCTGATGTCGAATTCTAAGAGCCCGGGGACGGGAAAACAACGGGATGCGCGAGACGATTCGAGACGTTCCAGATCTTTCATTTTTGTAAGTCAACAGGAAATGTCCATCAGGCTAAACAACTTTTACTAAGACGTCATTCCTACATTTATGTTATATTGTCGCTGGGCTTTGGAGTTCCACAACAGGTGTTCCAGATCTTCAAATTTATTCTCACAGCAGAAAATGCGCTTCACGTAAAATAATATTTGCTATGGCACCATTTTTGTATCTCTTATACTTTAGCTGGTCTGTTGCGGTCCTGCTTCAGGTGTTCCTATTTCCAAAATAAATTATAGCCTATATGTTGCCCAGACTTATTACCTATAATATAAAAAACTTTTCTCTGCTTAATTCCGCAGCGGATCCCAAGGGACACTGAATTAACAATAATAATGCCAGTAACTTTAAAATATTTCTTTAGAAACTATATTTGGGGTTTTTCCGTAGAGTCATATTTTCAATGATATACCATTGTCATCGAAAATCAGTCCTGAACTGTTTCCGCCTTCACCGCGTGGAGGTACTCCCAGCTTATCATCATCATCATCATCATCGACAGCCTATAGTGTTCCCACTACTGGGACACTGCCTCTTCTCAATGGGAGGGAATGGGCTATAATCCACCACGCGGGCCCAGTGCGGATTCCCAGCTTATGTTATTTTATAATTATACATTGAAATTAGTGATAGCTTTGATTTCCACAACAGGTGTTCAATTCAACAGAGAGTGCTCATCAGATTGAACAACTTTTGCTAAAACGTCATTCTTATATATATGTTATAGTGTAGCTGGGCTCTTGGAATTCCACATCTGGTGTTCCAGATCTTCAAATTTATTCTCTCAGCAGAAAATGCTCATCACGTGGAACAATTTTTGCTATGGTACCATTTTTGTATCTCTTATAGTTAAGCTGGTCTGTTGCGGTTCTGCATCAGGTGTTCAAGTTTCCAAGATAAATTATAGCCTATATATTGCTCAGACTTAATACCTATACAACAAAAAAAATCATTCAACTCCGTCCAGTAGTTCCGAAGATTAGCGAGTACAAACAAACAGACACACAGACAAACAGACAGTTTTTTTTTGGATTTGTGCTCTATTACTGTTTCTAAACCCCACTCAATTATTTCTTTTTTTATATATTCAATGTACAGACAGTTTTTTTTACTGTTTTATTATATGAAATAATATAGATGTATATAGAAAAAGTCAGTTGACACCAATTTGCTAACATTAGTTGATTTTATTTCTTTTCAAATGGACCGCGGACAGCAAGTAGATGTGCTGTATTTCGATTTTCGTAAGGCCTTTGATAGAATTAATAACGACATCTTGTTACGCAAGTTAAGTGCCATAGGATTTACACCCAGTCTTCTTCTTCTGTTTTCTGACTATCTCCGGGACCGTCAGCAATTTGTTCGTCTTGGCTCATACAATTCACATGCGTATCATACACGATCAGGCGTGAGTCAGGGTTCCATTTTAGGTCCCTTGCTTTTTTTGATTATGGTAAACGATCTGCCACAAATAATAAAACACTCGAAATGTCTACTTTATGCCGACGACCTGAAAATATATGCAACAGTAAACTCCGTGTCTGACTGTATAGTTCTCCAGCGTGATATCGATGCCTTGAGTGAATGGGCTGCCACTAATAAAATGGAATTTAACACCTCTAAATGTCAATTTATGAGCTTTGGCCGTATGCGGAACCCAATACAGTACGACTACAGCGTGAACAACGAGTTTATAACCAGAGTGTCGACAGTGAAAGACCTCGGTGTACTGTTTGATAGCAAACTGACCTTTCATACACACATTATAAGCTTGGCTAAAGAATCATTCAGACGCTTAGGTTTTGTTTTACGTAACTGTCAAGGTTTTAATAACCAGGCAGTTATCAAGCTCTTGTTCAACGCCTTAGTTCGGTGCAAGCTCGAAACTAGCGCTTGTGTATGGAATCCTCATGAGGTAACCTATACACTCATGCTGGAAAAAGTGCAAAAAGCTTTTCTTAGGTACCTCTACAAACATGTATTTGGATATTATCCATATATGTATCCTACTAAATTTCTTTTAGGATGTTTGAATTTTAATTCCCTTAAAGTCAGGCGTGCTGTTGGCCAACTTACAATTGCGTATAAAATTATACATGGTTATACCAACGCCTCGGAATTACATCCTGAGCTGTGTCAATTATTTGTTCCAAATAATTATATTCGCTCTAGGAAACATAAATTGTTTAATGTTCCATTTAGTCGCACTGTAGCTCGATCCACTTCGCCTGTACCACGTATGCTTACGAACCTCAACGCTCTCGTGGAGACCAACCCTGGATTGGACTTGTTTGCTGATGAATGGAAGACGATTTTGTTGGAATGTTTGTGGTTCTGCGAGAAGACCGAGTAAAAGGATTAGGTATTTAATTTAGTGTTAATGGTTTTAAATACTGTACTAAATAAATAAATAAATCATAATAAATCATAATCATAGATTTATATAAGAAAATAATGAAAACTACTAAACATTGACCTCATTGTAGGTATTCTTCAGAAAGGACCGGTGCATATTTAACTGGCGTATATTTAAGGGTCCGTGCACAAAATTAAGACATTTTGAACATTTTTGATCACTACTTGTGGGAAAGGCAAGAAGAATTTGAACCTTATTTATTTTTATTATAAGAGACAGGTTCTTCATCTTGTCGACTGCTTGAACAATTTTTTAAAATAATTTCTATATTAATGGCAATCACCCATATTCAAAACCCCTTTTCCGCAAAAGTAACGAGCGAGTGATGTTTGTGGTTCGCTGAACAAAGAACTACAAAATATTCTGAACATTAAAAAATATGAATAACATCATTATATGGTCTACTCGTAACATAGCAAGAAACATTATTGATTTCGATACGAAATATAGCAGAAAAAAATGTTGATAAAACGTAATTTGTGGAAAACGTCGGGACAAATAAGTATTTTTTTCTATACCTTAGAAACACTTTAAAGAAAATTAAAAAAATAATTCTTAATCTCAAGGTAGCTTTTTAATAGAATCTGAATTTTAATTTATAAATAAACAATAACTTCATTTCGTAAATTAAATGCAAAGTGAACTATATAATCGACCGCGCAAACCCGCTCCCGTCTACTGACGGGAGCGGGCCCTTTCGTTACTACGAAAGGGTTCTTCCAGCGCGCTTCGGCGCCATCTTGGATTTTCATTTTGACCTCGTTTTCGTAACCAGGAACCCCAAAAACAATGAAAACGACACCCATGACGGAAAAACAATAATTTTTCTCGGCGCACTCTTGGATTTTCATTTTGACCTCATTTTCGTAACCAGCAACCCCAAAAACCATGAAAACGACACCCATGACGGAAAATCAAAAAAATTTCTTCGGCGCCATCTTGGATTTTCATTTTGACCTCATTTTCGTAACCAGCAACCCCAAAAACCATAAAAACGACACCTATGACGGAAAATCAAAAATTTTCCTCGGCGCCTCTTGGATTTTTATTTTGACCTCATTTTTGTAATCAGCAACCCCAAAAACCATGAAAACGACACCCATGACGGAAAATCAATAATTTTTCTCGGCGCCTCTTGGATTTTTATTTTGACCTCATTTTCGTTATCAGTGACCAAGTAAACCATGAAAACGACAACCATGACTTAATAACCAAAAATTTTCCCTGGCGCCATCTTGGATTTTCATTTTGACCTCAATCAGTGACCACTTAAATCATGAAAACGACACCGATGACGGAAAAAACAAAAATTTTCCTGGGCGCCATCTTGGATTTTCATTTTGACCTCATTTTCGTAATCAGCGACCCCGAAAACCATAAAAATGACACCCATGATGGAAAAAACAGAAGTTTTCCTCGGCGCCATCTTGGATTTTCATTTTGATCTCATTTCGTTATCAGCGACTCCTTAACCATGAACATGACATCCATGACAGAAAAACCAAAAGAAAAAATCACCTTCAAGTATAAATAACAGGGGTTTGTTATGTTTACTCTACAGAGTGAACCTCAGTGGCCATTAAGTCGCGCTAAAGTCCAGTCGCGCAAGTGTCCTTTCGCGCAAGAGTCCATTCGCGCAAGTGTCTTGGCACGAATGTCCGTTCGCGCATGTGTCCAGGCGCGCAAAAGTCCGTTCGCGCATAAGTCCAATCGCGCAAAAGTCCATGCGCGCATTTATCTTTTCGCGCAAGTGTCTTTCGCGCAAAAGTCCCAGATCCAGAAAAATGAACTTGTCCTTTAAAAAGTTTGTACGGAACCCTCAGTGCGCGAGTCCAACTCGCACTTTTATTTATTATTTTGTAAAATGTTTATATGTATCTAAAGTCTTCTAATACAAAATTTAACCATTTCTATTTTGATTGTGATAAATATACAGTAGACACACATTCCAGACTTTTATTTCTAAACCGTACTGACTTTATAATTATTTATCTTAAAATAATATCGTCTACAGGATCAAAATGGTTTAAGCGATCACTACGCTCGATCTTCACCCGTGTGTGCGTGTATCTGCATGAACAATGCACACTAACATAGGATCGCAACGAATTTGCCTAAACTCTAGCGAGTGAACTTTGTGCACGGACTCTTAACCGGCGTGCGCCTATGACAATATTTATAAATGTCGACTGAGCAAGGGTATGTAAGGATCGTAGCTGGTGGCATCTTATTTCTGGAAACAGGCGTGAGTTTATGTACGGTCGAACAAGCTATTTGGTTTACAGTTTAACCCACAAATTATGTAAAATGTGTACCAAATAGCTTGTTCGACTGTACGTACTAGCTTTTTCCCGCGGCTTCGCTCGCGGTAATTTAGAATATGACAGTCAATTCTCACTACTATTGTTTCTATAATAGTATAATTCGATCATGATTCAAAAAACACGTGGCGCCATCTATTACCATAAGAACTTTATTGTTGTTTTCCTCGGAAACAGTACTTTTTTCGAGATGAAAGGTACTCTATGTCCGTTTCTGTACACCTGACAACGTATATGCAAAATTTGAAGATGATCGGTTCAGTGGTTTAGGCGTGAAACGGTAACAAACAAACTTACTTTCGTATTTCTAATATGTATATCCCATGATTTGTCACAGGCGACGCCTCGCGGCTGCGCGCGTCTGTCCACTAAATACGCTTGCAAATGCGATATCGGCGCGTCTGATTAAAGCGACGATATCTCCGAAATTACGTTAGTTAGGTCGTTATCAGTTATATCACTGGAACCGTTCCACTCAGCCGCGGCTGGCTGTACTACTAGCCAAGCGCTTTTATCGTATTACCGCGGTTGGCTAGTAGTACTAGCCAGATTCTTGTGTAAAGGTCATTATAATTCAAAAAATAAACCATTATTTCAACAAGTTATTGTTTAACTTCCACAAAAACACATTCATTCACATAAATCAAACAAAAGAACAGACGTCGCAATACATTTTTTTCATCTCTCAAGCCTAACAAAACATGACGTCATTTACGAGTGACGCATTCCAAACAAAAGAATGGGTTTGTTTACACTTCTATTCTCACAACTCACCAACGCCCAGAGTAATGTCTCATTAAAAAAAAAAAAAACACAGAAACAACACTTTACTTACCACAAAGAAGAACCGGAGGGGATCCCCCGGGGATTCCCGGGGGTGTGAGACTGCACCAGCAGACTCACGATGTCCGCGATTACGCGGAGCCCTAATCAAAATAATACTTGTCCAATCGACAAGGGGAAAACAACTATTAGGTACACTTACCCATCACGTTGGAACTGGAGATGTGGCGTAGTCCCAGGTCACGTCGTATCTGGGTGGGGTGTAAGTGTAAATGTGTTTTGTGTTGTGCATGTGAAGTTATGTCAAATTCGACGGTATTCCAAAGGACGCCCCACAGCGCGTACCGTCGACTGCCTGGTCAAACCTTCCAATATCACACACGTGGCACTTTCCAGTCAATGTCCAACTAAATCTAATCCCGGTTAGCTAACCCAAGTAGGGATTTACAATAGTTCAGCACTAAGTTCAGGAAGTTACCGGCGTCCAAACGACACAAAAGCCGGCTACTTAACCAACAAATTATTCGAGGTCACGACTCAAGATGGCGAAATGTCTTAATTTTCACTCAATTATCAACAAAATATCAAAAACCGATCAAGATTGTATCGGATTAACTCAAAGTTTTAATCAATAATTACCCGACAACAGCGTGCATCAAAAAAAAACGGAAGCGAGTTTTTTCCAAACCAAAGATCGCACGGCCAACCAAAACGTCATCTGTCAAACGTCAAAACTGCGTTCGGAAACTTGTGGGATGAAACATCTGGGGGGTAGATGTTTCCCCCCCCGGACTGGCCGTCCCGTCCGCTAATCAATTGGCAGTCTTGACAAGGTTGCGACCGCTCTCTTCATAACCGATGCATCCACCAAAACCTCAGCAAAACGAGGTACCCCGTCGGTGCCAGCCACCAAATTGAGAATGCGCCCCCTGCGCCAATACAGAGGCTTAAGGTTGGCATCCTTAATAAGGACGAGGTCTCCTATCTTGGGCGGATGAGTTTTATCAGTCCACTTGACGCGCTACTGGAGGACGTGCAGATACTCTAAGCTCCAACGCTTCCAAAAGCTCTGAGTGAGCTGTTGCACCAACTGAAACCGCGATAGCCGATTTTGGCTCACATCAACAAAAGGGTACTCAGGTAGAGCGACAAGTGGCTGTCCAATCAAGAAATGGCCCGGGGTTAGAGCCTCCAAATCGTTCGGGTCCGAAGAGAGCGGGCACAATGGACGCGAATTTAGTACCGCTTCAATGCGACACAATACCGTAGCTAATTCCTCAAAGGTAGAACGGTGTCTCCCAACAATCTCCGCCAGAGTCCCTTTGCTGCTTTCACCGCGGCCTCAAAAATACCCCCCCAATGGGGGCAGGCTGGCGGGTCAAACAACCAAGTGACCCCTCGACGGGCCAATTTGTTACCAATGTCAACCTGGCTCTCATTAAGAAAGTCATACACTTCTTTCAAATAGTTACTTGTACACTTGTAGTTGGTACCGCAATCAGACCTGATAAGAGAAGGTAACCCACGGCGAGACGTAAATCTATCCAAAGTTGCCACAAAGGCCTCCGTCGAGAGGGAGGATACCAGCTCCAAGTGCACTGCCTTAGTTGACAGGCAGACAAATACGCACAAATAAGCCTTGACAATTTTACTATTGCGAAGGGTAGACGTCTTTATCGAAAAGGGACCAGCAAAGTCCGTTCCTACGCCTGCAAAGGGCCTCGCCTCATTGACACGATCAGCAGGCAAGTCTCCCATCTGGGGCTGCATCGTTGGGGCCTTAGTCCGATAGCACGGTATGCAACGGAAGACGATGCTACGAATGGTACGACGAGCCGACAAAATCCAAAACTCTCGCTGCAGAATGGCCAACAGCGCATTGCAACCGGCGTGCGAGTTCTTAATGTGACGATCAGTCACCAACAATTTAATCAAATGGCCCGCCTTGGGCAACAAAAGGGGGTGACGGACCCCATAAGGAAGGCTAGAGTGCCTCAACCGTCCTCCAATACGCAAAAGACCCGTTTCATCCAAAAAGGGGTTCAACTTACTAACGGCTCCCGACAACTTAACTCTACCGGACTTCAAGGTCTCGATCTCCTTCTCAAAGTGTACGGCCTGCACAGAGCGAACCCACAGGAGGAGTGACTCCTGTCGCTCTTGAGGAGAGAGAACCGGTGACAGGCGCTTGTCCCCTGGATTCCTAGCATTGTGACCAAAACGCCTGATCCACGAGGTAACGTTCAACAATTTGTCGAGGGAGCTGTATCGATTCAACAAAATATCAGGATCAAACGGAGGGTCCTTCGTCCCAACAGCGAGCACCTTAAGCCCGGGCAAAGGATCCGACATCAAAACTGGCGTTCGAGGCCAATCATCCTCGGGGCGAGTCAGCCAATCCGGTCCCACCAAAGGGGGTGCACAATCAGGCGGGGGGGCCATGCACCCACGTGAGGCTACGTCGCCGGGGTTCAAGTCTCCAGTCACGTGCCTCCAAATCAAAGGCGTTTCGGAATTTTGTATCTGTGACACTCGGTTCGCAACAAAGACCTCCAAGGAGTGGACGGACGTCTTCAACCAACACAAAACAATTTGACTGTCCGTCCAGGCGTAAGAATTCCGAATGTTCACAGATCCACCTAAAGTTTGAGCAACGTGATTCAAGAGACGCACAAGAAGCGCCGCCCCTGACAACTCTAGCTTAGGGATGGTCAATGCCGTCCGGAGGGGGGCCACCTTGCTCTTGGCCATGATCAGTGACAACTTCACCTGGCCTGTCGCGCTGACGGTGCGCAGATAAACAACAGCTGCATAACCGTGCGAAGATGCGTCACAAAACCCATGAAGGGTAGCAGTATAGTTCCCAGGGGGGAGGATAGCGCGTGGTAACGCGACCTCGTTGACCGCAGGAAGTGCGGATACAAATTGGAGCCAATCTTCCAAAAGGGTTTCACGAAGTGGCTCATCCCAACCAAGTTCCGCGGTCCAAAGGCGCTGGAGAAAACATTTCGCCCAAAACAATACCGGGCATATCCAACCATTCGGGTCAAAGGTTCTCGCGACAGTAGACTATACCAGTCGTTTAGTCCAAGTGTGTGGTGACTCCAAATCGACATCATACGTAAAGGTGTCTTGGACTGGTCGGTACTGAACGCCGAGAACGGCCAACATAGCAGGGTTGTCAGCATTTTCAAACAAATGAGGATCCTGCTTATGATCCTCTTCCACATCTTCCAACAGTGCTGGCGAGTTGGACACCCACTTACGCAACTCATAGCCAGCGGAATCCAAAATTTGAACCAACTCGTCACGCAACAGGATAGCTTCCTCAACCGTGGAAGCCCCAGTGCAGACGTCATCAACATACAAGTCCGTTTTCAAGATGGCGGACGCCCGAGGGAACTTCAAGCGTTCTCGCTCCGCGAGCTCCCAAAGCGAACGAATAGCAACAAAAGGGCTCGATCGAAGGCCGTACGTATTCGTGTTGAGCTCATAAACAACCATGGGGTCCCGGGGATTCTCTCGCCACAGGATCAACTGATAACGTCTGTCATCCCGGTGAATAACCGTTTGCCGGAACATCATTTTGATGTCAGCCACAAAGACTACTTGATGACGACGAAAAGACGTGATGACATCACAAAGGTCCCTCAACAATTTGGGGCCGGAGTGCAAGCAATCATTCAAAGAGACACCAGAGGAAGTCCGCGCAGACCCATCAAACACTGTGCGCAGCTTACCGGTGGATGCCTTGAGGACCGCGTGATGCGGCAGAAAGTAATGCTCAACTGAGCGCCAATCCAAATTTGACACCGACATGTGTCCAAGTCTGCGTACTCACGCATGAAATCTAAATATTTCTGCCGCAGCACCGGATCCCTGGCCATACGGCGCTCCATCGCCAACAATCTCTTCTCGGCCTTAGGTCTAGACTCGCCGAGAGGTGGTCGAACTGCAACAAAAGGCAACCGTGTTACGAGCCGACCGGAACGGAGTCGACCTGTGTTGTTCTGATAGAACAACTCGCACTCCTCATGTTCCGGGTTCAAGCGGGCCACTTGCGGTGGCTCCTCAACCTCCCAAAACCTCTGAACAGCGTCAGAGAGAGCGGAGCCACACGCCAACGCAAAATTAGGCTCAGGTGGAGGGGCAGCCTTCAACACTGGGCCCATCACCGCAAAGCCAAAGATGGTCGCGACAGCCACCAAACCGTTCGGCTGCAAGACTTTCATATTACCCAACAATATTCTCCCTAGTACATCGGAACCCAATATCAAATGAGCTGTATTAGGGGAATCAAACCGGCGGTCAGCCAAATCCAGGCCTGACGTCAACCGGACAATATCAGGCGACAGCTGACGTTGGGGATGACAGCCCAAAATACTCGTCAGAACAATAGCCGAAGGAAAAAACTTAGGGTCCAAACAACTCACAGGAGTGAGCCCAAATAAGGTTTGTCCCTCAACAGTCGGGATAGGTGTTTCGCCTATTCCATTAATCGTGCCTGAAAAGGCACGGACATCCAGGCTCACCCGACCCGCTAACCAAGACGACAAAAGGCAACCCTGGGCTCCCGTGTCCAAAATGGCACGGACCACAACAGAGTCCCCCGTGGGTCCCCAGACCCTGACCGATGCCGTTGGCAACAAAACCGTGTCGATCTGGGGAGGTACGTTAGCGGGACAGGCGCCAATTTCCTAGCAATGCCTGGGCGGCGACCGATCGCCGCATCCAGGCTGGGGTCTATCCCGATGAGGATAGTAATCAAACTCCTCGTACGCGCGATGTCCCGAGCCGCGCGCCATCGCTGGAGGGGCATATCCCACTTGACGCCTGAGTGGCGGGGGGCGCGTCTCCAAACGGGGACGTTCCGCCAACGGAGGGGAGGGAAGGCGGTGCTGGTCTGGCCAATGTCGCCAACCAGCAGCTGCATAATCGCCTTGGGGAGGTCAATCGGTGGTCGCGCGGCTCCCGATCAACTGGCGCGGGGGGTGGAGTACGGCGGTCAAAGTTGCAGGCCCTACTCGATTCTGAACCGGCGAGCGAGGAGCCCGGTGCTCATCTCCATTATACCCCCCCTGCGCGAACCCCCATCAGAGGCTGGTCTGTCAGAGCGGTTCGCGTTGGCGCACAAAACTTCAAGATGTGAACCCCTACAAATTGAACAAGGGCGGGGGTTGAGGCAATCCCGATGAAAATGATTCCCCAAACAAGAAAAGCACAGACGGCGTGCATTGGCAACTCGGCGGCGGGCACTCACGTGCAACTCCAAGAAGGCCGCGCAAGTGACTACGCCATGTCCCGTGGCCTTACAATAGCCGCAAGCAGGATTACTCTGGGTGCCACCAAAACAGGGGGCAGGGCGGCTATCACCAGGCCCGACAGTCCTAGTCCGTCCCTGGGCCCTCGGCCGAGAGGGCGGTTGGCTTGACCCCGTGGCACCACGAGCGTTGTCGAGGAAACGACACTCATCCTCCAAAAATATGACGAGGTCTTCAAAAGGGGGAAGATGGGTGGCACTATCCCCACCATACTTCTGCTCAAAACGGGACCTCAAATCTGACGGAAGCCGCTGCAACACTATGTGCACCAAAAGATAGGACCAATAGTCCACCGGCAACTCCAATCGTTTTAAGGCGTTGGTTGCTGCCAGCAATGGATTCAACAGGTCAGCACGCAACGCTGACATTCTGGTGATGGCCGGCAACCCCAAGATCTGGTCAATATGGACATCAGCCAGGCAACGTTTGTTCTGGTATCGTCGGGATAGAAGTTCCAGAGCGGTGGGATAGGCCGAGTCGGTCACCGGCAAGTGCTGCACCAAAGCTCGAGCCTCACCTCCTAGGGCTGACAACAAATAAGCCAACTTCTGGGCAGGTCGGAGGTCAGAGCGCGAATCAACCAAACTTTCAAACAGGTTCCTGAAGCTTAACCAATGGTCCAAGTGACCGTCAAAATGTGGCAGCTCCAGGGTAGGCAGTCTACCCAAAAGTCCAGGGCCTGCAACAACAGAGGTCTCTGTTTTGACCTGGGCAGGGTCCCGACTCTTTAAAATTTCCCGGGCGCGCATACTTATTATGTCACCCAGGTTCAACATCTGGTCATAATCCGCAACAACCTTATCACGGGCTGCTTGACCCAATGCTTCCAGGTCCAAGTCCAAAATCAATTCATTGAAGCGAGCAAACAAAGTGTCAACCGCACTTAATCTCGCATTCAACTGCTCATACCGGGCAAGCGTGGCCTCTTCCAGGTCTAGACGCTCAGCGGTTGCAGCAGCAGAGGCAAACCATCTTAGCTGTGAGGTCAATCCACCAATGGCTTGGTTTACAGCTTTCAATGAAGCCATTGGGACAAATATCAAATAAAACAAATTAAATTCAATTAAATAATCAACAGGAATAATTTTCCCGTACCCAAACTACAATTTAAACCAAATAATAAAACTTAGTTTGAATTATTACAAGTTCAAATCCGACCCTGTACAAGCAATACCTTGTTTATACAACAACAAATTAAAGTACAAGCCACAAGGGACACTACATATCATAACATATTATGTCAAACAATCAATGTTAACTATGTTTAATTTGAGTCAGGCTGACAGGCAACAAATCAGACTTCTCAATACTTTAACTCGACAATAAGTGGTGAATTTAACAATTAAACCACGCTCTGCTACCAGATGTGTGAGACTGCACCAGCAGACTCACGATGTCCGCGATTACGCGGAGCCCTTATCAAAATAATACTTGTCCAATCGACAAGGGGAAAACAACTATTAGGTACACTTACCCATCACGTTGGAACTGGAGATGTGGCGTAGTCCCAGGTCACGTCATATCTGGGTGGGGTGTAAGTGTAAATGTGTTTTGTGTTGTGCATGTGAAGTTATGTCAGATTCGACGGTATTCCAAAGGACGCCCCACAGCGCGTACCGTCGACTGCCTGGTCAAACCTTCCAAGATCACACACGTGGCACTTTCCAGTCAATGTCCAACTAAATCTTATCCCGGTTAGCTAACCCAAGTGGGGATTTACAATAGTTCAGCACTAAGTTCAGGAAGTTACCGGCGTCCAAACGACACAAAAGCCGGCTACTTAACCAACAAATTATTCGCGGTCACGACTCAAGATGGCGAAATGTCTTAATTTTCACTCAATTATCAACAAAATATCAAAAACCGATCAAGATTGTATCGGATTAACATTAACTCAAAGTTTTAATCAATAATTACCCGACAACAGCGTGCATCAAAAAAAAACGGAAGCGAGTTTTTTCCAAACCAAAGATCGCACGGCCAACCAAAACGTCATCTGTCAAACGTCAAAACTGCGTTCGGAAACTTGTGGGATGAAACAACGAGGCATATTTTCACTCAATACAATAATCTGCACATAAAAATAACCTAGATAAACCTACAGCTACCTACCTACTCGTACATACCCCGTAACGTAATACGCACATAACAGTGCACAAGAATGATGAAACATGTCGTGTGACAAATGACCACAAAACAGGGCCGTACGACATAAAACAGCGGCGTGATATATGCGCGAATGGATTACCATTTGTACAAACAAACGTGGAGGTACGAAATAAATAGGATGACAGTTTTATTTGTACATACTATTTTTATATAACATGACGTCATATATTACAACTACATTTAGATTGCTGTGATATAAACATTTAATTTTTTCATAGCTCTAAGTGGATAAAAGAGGAAGAAATAACGTAAAAAAGGGGGATCCTCACTTTTAGCCAAAACAGGCCCGTTGAAAGATTTTTTACCTAAAAATATTTTAACCTTAGAAGAAAGGAAACCCAATTTAAAACATTTCTGCATGTTACTCCGTGTAGGATTAATAGACATTTAAACCATAATCGCTAGATATTGCCCTTTCCTAAAAATTCTACAACCGTAAAATTTTAAGAGTGCTATTCGCCTAGCTGCTCTACGAATACCTCTACGGATTTCTCATATTACCATTGTAAATGAAACTTTAGAAATTATACTTAGGTATCACAGGCTAGCTGAAAAACACTGTATTATGCATATCTAGGACTTTATTTCTGGATTAACAGCTACGCACCACAATCTTAGTACTCAATGTAAACATATTTCGCGCCGATAGTTCATCATCAATCATTCATCGCGCTTCTACCCGATACTCCTAAAACGAGGCTTTCATTGCATAACAATGTAAAAGGCCCATCAAATCCGACCATCCCAAAAGCTAGGATTCATATTGTTGAATACAACGCTATTTTCTGCTTTCAACATACTTAAGTGCCTTACGAAGGCATTAGGGTAAAATGTATAAAGGAAATTGAATTGCCCTGATTATAATCAGAGCAATTCAATTATTTATAATTATTTTGTCTTCAATATTGGGCATGTTATCAATTTAATTAATTACTATTTTACTGGGGCAAATATAGTAGATATGTAGAATCAAACTAGGAAGCCATTTCAAAGACTACTTACGTACTTACAACATAAAGAAATTAATGATATTTAAGTCATAGTTCAAAAATATGTTCATCAATTATAGCCTGAAAAGGCCAAGGGGGTTATTACTGCTATGCCCTTGTCGTCTTTTGACGTTCTCTTATTGAAGAAAGTTTAGAAACGCCGCCAGCCAGAAGAGTTAACACGAACAAAATTCGAAAAGACCAATTTACAAAAATAAACAATTTTATTTTAATGCGACAAAACTTTTAACCACTTTCAAAATATTTTTTGCTCACCATGACGAATACTCCGCTAAACTTTGGATCATGATTTATGTACATTTGCTCGTTACGGTATTTTGTAATCCCTCGGTAAATATTTGTACCGTCCATGGCGAATAAATCGTCACATATTTTACGAAAACAAGCCATTGTTGTTCCAGTTACAGCAATATATTTTGCACGCTTGCCATGACGGACACATAAAAAACCTCACTGATTCCATTTTGTTTATTTGTTTGGATATAAGAATGCAGCGGATTGGTTTAATTGTGTTAAGTGGGGTAATTGCCTAACACACTTACAATCGAAATTACTATTTATTGAAACGCCATGTTATTATATGGTACATAGGCAGACTTACTGCCACAAAGCCTTTTCTACCACTCAAGCTTTAGGTTAAATTGGACAAGATTGTGATAGGGCACAAAATATAAACAACAAACACTTATTTTAAACTATTCACTGCGTTATTTAAGAGCAGACTAATATTCCAAACAATGGATTAGGAATTTAATTCAAAATCCTAAAGATTGTTATAGATGGTTATGCAACCTATGCCAATCATAGGCTGATCCGGCCTGAAGCAATTGAAATATTCTATATTCCGTAATAATATTAAACTAATTTCTGATAATAATGCTGACTGCTATTTAAATTTTCAAATCAGTGCACAGAACGATTTTGCAAAATAATTCCTGTATTTATTTAAGGAATCTGAACACTGTCAGGTACCTAAAATATCCAAGGATCTCCAATTACATGGAAATTTCATAGACGGAGGGCGTCATTCGTGTCCCCGACGTGCCACCATTAATGATATAAAGTGACCCGACTGACGGCAATTAGGCAGACCCTGCCTTGGTATACCAATCTATATCTACGAGTGTGTTTTATTCGTATGACGGGAAATGTACTAAGGCACACAGATTTTCTCTCATTTTCTCTGAAAATAATTTTTAATGCTGATTTAGCGAAGTGACTGTCACGATTATTTTTTTCGGAAGTCACGTTGTTTAGGTACAGGATTATTATATTTTTGACTTGGTTGTACAGCATGTATCAGATATTTCTAGTCAAAGAACCTGGGTTTATTTCTCCATGGGACCAGCATAGTACGAGAAATCGTGAAAAGTAATTATTGCTGAATTCAGGTCGAGTAGGCATTGAAATTTTTTTCGTTCCCTTGGATAAAGATTTTCAGGTTCTGTACTGTGTACCTTTTTTTTTTTTTTTTTCGAATGGGAAATCATCAAATGACTCCTCCCGCTCTGGGCGGAGCAGGAGGGAGTGTCTGACTTTTACTGACTACAACCCATCCATGTTCCTTTATCGCCCTTTGTGTTCCGGGGCCACGGTATCTCTTTTGGACAGTCCCGCAGTCTATACTGCACCCTTAGGTCACATAATTTCTGATACACCGCGCTTAATTATGTTACGCCATGAAACAAATATAAAAACAATGAATAGTATATACCTAAGTTAATTTCGAAAACGAACTACTAAAAGGAGACGTTACCCAGAAATAATAGATTAAAAACTAATTTAACAGAACAAGCGCTCAGGCAAGGCTTTGTGTGAAAGTCTATTTAGATGAATATGAAATGGGTACCTTTGTACTTGTACGTAGCACGTACTTACAATAAATCTCATATTTACCTGTTGTAAGTTGCCTTCTGGTTAAATTAAATTAAATTATATTAATAACTAACTTGCTGTGTTACTAACAGAACTCTGTTAGTAACACAGCCAGTCAGTTATTTATATAATTTTCAATAAGGACGCTCAGTCGCCTAATGTTCAAAGTTTGTCGCAATTTCAATACCATTCCCATTGGCAAATACCATTTTCAATATATTTCTCTATAACAATAGCACCTTCATTAAGTTTAAGAGGTGTTATATCGTATAGAAGTGGCAAATGACGTGTGCCATCAAACGTCTATTTAGGGGAGTTCCTCTGTCGATTATAGGAAAATTCAATGTAGCGGTTACGTAATTTCGGTTTTCCGGGTTGGCGCGCTCCGTAATAGTCCTTATATCTACGCTAACGTATCCTATGTGTATACTGCCGAATTAGGGGGATAGCGTCAGTCTGGAAGGCTCGTTTACGCTCGGAATTTCAGGTGATATTATTAAACGAAGATCGTAGAATGAACCAGAAACTCAATTCATGATCGTAATATTATTAAATTGAAAATATTTTTAGTATAATTACGAATGATAATTGTTTGGTTGTACTGATGCGTGGTCGTAAAGATCAGAAATGCAATTTGTTCAATAATTTCCTAGAGTTTAGAGTAGCTACAAGTTTAGTCTTGCATCTTATAAATATAAACAGATGTGGATGTACCAGTACGTCCAGCACCCACTAGATACTTTAATTTTTATAAGAAATCTGTTTTTAACAGAAAATGAACGCACGCCGTTGCACGTGCCAAGATACCCACTCATCTTTTTACTACGAACACAAAAAATAATATTTATAAGTCCCATGCAAGACCAGTCTCTATGAAATTACATCTTACGGTAAGTAGTTACCTAAGTACTGGAAGGAAGGTTGAAAATCACTTGTTATTATTAGCTAACAGAACATACTATTTTCCTTTGTTAGTTTGTTCGAGAATATAATCAGAACATAAAAGGTTAGGTAGGACATAAAGGTTGAAAACAGTGGGATAGTTCCTTTTTTTTATTATAAGTTTTTATTTAACTTGCCTTGTTGGCTATTAGTTAGTTAGTATGTATTGGTTAAAGCGTGCAACTGAATTCAAACCCGTTCCCTTCAACCGATTGGGCTGAAGGGAACGGGTTTGAATTCAGTTGCACGGTTTAACCAATCCACGCATCTTTGATTCTGAATACATTTATAAGACAGACATGATTTGATCCTACAGCCAGGATTGCCTCTTCACGAGAGAATTCCTCATCGGTTAATAGCACGGACATGAAACTTTATATACACGTTCAATGTTGTTTTAGAAAACTAAATTTCTTCTTTTCCGCTTGCTTTTATAAATAAAATCCTTCATGAACAAATGGAATTCTCCGCAACTAAGTAACTTGATATCCTGTATGTTTTATTTATAAAAACGTGGGGCACGGAAGATTCTTACTATTCTGGAAATAATTACTTCTATTTCGTCTTTGGTCTCGTAGGATGTAGTGAAATTGATGTAGGGTCAATAGAAATAAATTGATGATATTTTTATTTTTCAGAAAGTCTTGTGGCAGTTCTAATTGATTTGTGATTAAACGCTAACTTAGTAATAGTGACTCAATTGACTCAAAACCTAGGATTTACTCGCTTTTAAACACCACATTGTAAGTCTTAAAAGCCACAGGTACAAGAAAACAAGAGTATTTCGAAATCTTCGATTACTTAAAGCCGACAATCAGGGAACTGTGAACAGTGGATCAGAGCGGCTTGGTGCTCAGCTAAGACAAATTATAACATCCATCAGGATCATTGAAAATCAGGTAGCTTTAAGTAACTACAGCCAATTTGTTGATAGGCACACCCAATACGAATTTTATTGCCTTTCGTGATTTAACTAATGGGGAAACTTTACCGAAAGTGATTCCCCAAAACGTGTTCCCGGACATCTGCCTATCCCTGTCGTCACCCTGAGGACTTGTGTGATGCAAAGAAAAAACTTTTAATTAGTTTTCGTTTGTAAATCAAGTTTTGAAAGGTAGCAGCGCTTTTATGCCTTCATAGGGACTTGTTTTGAATAAGCTTGCAACCGCTCGACCAAAACCGATGAATATTTTAAACCCAGCCAAAGTTGCTTTGAATTTGCAAGAATTTGGTAACTTTTTAGTTTTAGTTTGTTTCTGGAACCTGTTTTGCTTTGTGTGCCAATAAATAAATCAATTTCAGCTCCTTTCCATCCGACACAGGTCGTAAAAGTCGGTAAAGGAAAAGGTAACAGTTGTACTAATAGATAGTACGATTGGCATTGTGCCATTGGGTCCCCAGAGAATTTACCAACTTCTACAATAATACTCCAAACCCAACAAAGTAAGGATGTAGGTAGTTTAAGAAATTATATAAACCTTATTTTGTACTTTTATTTATTGTTATTGTTTTTATTAAAGTAGTTTCAACACCTCAATATTAATAAGCAATTGACTTTTGGCCTCACTCCAGTATTTCAGGTTTCACTGTTTTAATAAAAACGGGCGGTATTTTTCGTTTATGAGAAATTTCCTGAACAAATAGAGGGGATGTTTCTGGGCATAACCCAACTACCGCAAAATATGACGCACGATAAATAAAGAGTGTATCTCATTGGTGTAGACGGGGCATATTTTTTACAACAGTTTTTTTCGTGTCTAAATACATATTTCTCGTAGAGGCGGTTGTCATCGTTGGGTTGCGAATGGCGAGGGGTAAAAATACGTGATTTCTTTCGTGTAATCATATCCGATGGATAGGGAAATATTTTGCAGAGTAAAAGGGTTTCTTTTGCAGGTTTTTGGAAATACTCGTAGAATATTTTTTTGAAATACATGTTATCTCGTATGATGTATGATGTATTTTAAATCAAATAGCTCCCTTGATGAACTGCCAATTTTTCAAATAGTGTTTTTGTTTTAATACTATTATTGTTAGTGTCTAATTCAATACAATAAAAATAGTCGATAGGTAGGCACTTACGTTACCTTTAAATGGAATTAAATTTACTACCCACGGTAAAATAGCCTAGATAAGCCTTTCAAAGCAGCCTAATGTGATCGCTCAACTTAGAAAGATGCTTTGCAATAAAACCAGAAACTCGATAGATGAGTGCTTGCTAATAAGCGTAAAGCAAGATGAATAAAACCTTATCCTTTAAGTCTTTGCCGAGATAAAAGCGGTGTAAAACCTTCTTAGAATAGATATCGACAACGAGATCTTGTTATGAATTTACTTGCCATACCTACTTGGCTGGGAATTTGGTGTAGAAAGTACAGTAAACACGTCTTTAGACTTTTAGAAGATATTTTGGAACCAATTTGTTAGTATCTAGGGCGGTTTTCTCTAACTATTTACTATAATCCGTTGCTTATTTTCCTTCGTAGGTGAAAACTTAGTAACTTTAATTCAAATTATATCGAAGTCACTGTGTTTTCAATTACTAGGGCAACATACTAGACACGAAAGAATCTGTGCCTGAAATTGCGCTGAAAAACAACAACGCTTATTAGTGAGAGAAGCAGGTATATTTAGTGGCGGTTTTACCGTAGTAGGCCTAGAAATGTCTGGGACGACTATTCGTAATACGATTATTGTTTTATGATTAAATTCTTTAGGAATACCAATATTTTACTGAACAGAGTTTTTCAAAGGCCAACCCTCCCTGCGATGATTTAGTTACCCTTAGAACAACATCCGCGTAAAAGATTTATCTCCTAAATTTAAATAAATAAATATCGCTGGACATTACACGCCATCTAGTGCCACACTAAGCAACGAGGCTTGTATCGTGGACACCAGATAGTTGATATACTACATAGATACTTTTTGTTTGTAAATACATACTTATTATACATCCATCCATGACTCGGAAACACATGTCAATGCTCATCACACAAACATTTGCTCCTACCGGGATTCGAACCCGGGACCCGAAGAACATATGGCTGCCTCACTACCGCTGCGCCATTCGGGTCGTCATAACTAGCTTCTGCCAGCGGCTTCGCCCGCGTGGAGTTTGATAATTATACCATGGGATCTTACTACCGGGATAAAAAGCCCTATGTTTTAATATAGTTTATAAACTATCTGTTGGCAACACCAACAAAATTATTATTATTTTTTGATTTTGGCAACATTGTCAACTCTCTTCCGTTGCCTCGGTGTGCGCGTCCGTACATTTTATAACCTACAATTATTATTTATAGTAAAAAGACAATTTCCGTGCTTAAAGTGGTATACCTAAATACAACTGTAGGTACTGTGTGTGTTCATGTGTTGCGAGAAAATAAACTGTGCCCCTCAAGCATTTGGCCTTTCACTGTCTGAGGAAGATAACCAGCCCCTAGCTATCCCCGAGCAGCACATCAAGCTCCATACACTATCTGTGTGCAAAATTTCATCCAAATCTGTTCAGTAGTTTTTGCGTGAAAGAGTAACAAACATCCATACTTCCAGAAATCTATAATACATCCTCACTAACTTTCACATTTATAATATTCTCATATTTTATTCTCTTTTTGCCAGAATGAACTAAGTGTGACTATTCGTCGTTCGGCCCACTGAGTTTCGTCTCACATAACAAAATCCTGGTTCGTCCCAAATACTCGCGTCCCAAATAATGTGTCTACATTTCTAATCTAACTTTCCTCTGCAGGCTGGAAGAGATTTCTTATGAAATAAGCAGTACCTTTGTGCTCTTCTATCTTAATGTAATGTCCTGTAAAGTATTTTGTGTGTACATAAAGAAAATAAATACTTGCTTCCTTACATTTTTCCGTCACTGCATTGTACGGCACACACGTATAAAGTGGCTGTATGCAAATAAGTTATGAGCAAGTGTTGCAAACTCATAGCTCCACAGAAGATTCTTTCAAACCTAGGTGTTCTATTACATGCATTTATCACATGCACTAGGCACGCTGGGAGTAAAATATTAAAGTCGTTTTGCTGTTAGGCTGCTTGCATTCATTGTTCGTTTGACTCGTATTAATATTTTTGGCCACAACTAACAAAATAATATGTTTAAATGGCAACTTATCCCAGTTAATTCACAAAAGATCTTTGAAATTATTAATCATGAACGAGATAACGTTTACATAACACTTTTCATTAACAGAAGTTTCTTGGAAAGAAAAATAGATGTTCAGTTCTTAGTTTTTGGGTCAGAAGCTCAACATACTTTGTATATTACAGTATTTGTTACGTTATACAGTTAATCCCTTATCTGTAGTGGACAGCTTGGTAAGCCAATACTTAATCCCGAAACACTGTCGTCCCGAGATTTATCTCTCTGTCTAATCAAATACAATGTGCGCTGAGCAACACAATCCCCTTTTGTCACTTACAAGAAAAGAAAAAAGAAAACTCCTTACGGAGTAAGAAAGCCCCTATAAATCACCAACTTTAACATTCTACACAGTCCTATTAACATAAAGCGCTATTGAAATGACTTTGTTTCACAAAGAAAATAAGTTTATTGTGTTATGAATGCAATAGTAAGTTTCCTTATTTCGCTTTTACCTATATCCTGGGGCGAAACGACCTTTCAGCAAGTAGTTATGACGTAAAAGAGTCGCCGCTGGCTACGCCGAGACAAGAATTTA
Source organism: Xestia xanthographa (assembly GCA_905147715.2). Taxonomy (NCBI): domain Eukaryota; kingdom Metazoa; phylum Arthropoda; class Insecta; order Lepidoptera; family Noctuidae; genus Xestia; species Xestia xanthographa. The sequence continues at coordinate 12,831,079 of LR990653.1, read as the reverse complement.
TTATGTATGTGCAAAATTCAAGTAATACAAAACAGGGAACTTTCCCCACTCTGAAGTAAATAAAGAGTTCTTCAAAGAACTAATACTGCCGCAATAGACTTCATTTCTTGAAGCCCTGCTATTGAATAAAGTGGTTTTATCTGCAGCCATGTTTTGTGTTCCCATACCTACATTTGAAGAAATTTAAAAACCATCACCGCTTTCTAACAACTAACAAACCCAGAACTGTTTTCTGCAGTTCTCTCTGTGATGTTATTTATTTATTTAAACTTCATGTACAATAGTGGTACATAGGTGGACTTAATGCCACAAGGCATTCTCTACCAGTCAACCAAAAAAACATAAAGGGCGTATAATAATGTGTGGCCGTTTTTCGTTTTCCAATACCAATTCCAATTTATGAAATTTCAGTTCAAATCATTTGATTTTCAGTCATTATTTCGATCAACCAAACTCAACAGATAGCATGCGATTTTACATCAGATTTACTGACTAGGCTTAAGGATACAGACACTGAAGGTAGGGTAGAACGACGGGGGTGAAATCCCATTAAAATTAACCACATGGGGCAGTAAAATGGCTAGCGGCAATAATTTACACGTAGCCGGCTAGCCTTGAGCACCGCACTATCTTTGATCGCTTGGCCACGATCTACAGACTCAAGCAACATGCGTGTTGTTTTAGCGACTGCGTCAAAAAAAAAATGGAAGAAGTTACTCAGAGCATGCTATGAGTGGTGGATTATCGCCCATTCCCTCTCATACAGCAGTGGGAACATTAATAGGCTGATGATGATGATGCTAAGAGTAACAGCTTGGCCACGGGAACGTTGTGCCGTTCGTCGCGATGATGATGTTTAATTCATTTCTATAGTTTTGTTTTAGTTGCTAGACGCATCGCCGTCTGCACTGCGCGATTTCCCGTGGCTGCAACCGCGACACAACTTGCGGAGCGACGGTTCTCATACGAAGGAACGCGTACACGTGTCGTTTAACGCAAGTCGCATCGCCCGAGGCTGTAAAGGGGGCTAAGACATACATCGGTTGGTTCGTTAAATCTAAAACTAATTATTTTGCGACGAACGTTGTCGCCGCCGTCACGTCTACACGTCTGTAAGCTTGGACCTTCTTGTTGTGTCTGTCATTCGGGTAGCCTTTTCACATGTCTGCAACATCCCCAGCGGCGACAACCAGTGTTTGAAAGACTGAAGTCTGGTTCTCGTATTTCTTTGGGTCAACTATCTTGCAATTGTGTACTCTGTGATTTGAAAACAACGTTTTACGAGATACGTTTGAAAAAGTGTTTTTTTTTGTATGTATGAGTTGTGGTTTATTGGCAGACAAATCAAACAGTTATCTAAGGAGGTAGTCCATACCTGAGAACCTCAAGTCCCGGCCGCTGCGGGAGACGCCCTGGGCGTCGGGGGCCACCGTAAGCAACCCGCCGCCGTCCGTAACTCTCATGACGACAGGCCGTGTCGACGGCGTGTTCGTGTTCCACGTGGCCCCGGAACACAAAGGGCGATGAAGGAATATGGATGGGTTTTAGTCAGTAAAAGTCTGACACTCCCTCCTGCTCTGCCCAGAGCGGGAGGAGTCATTTGATGATTTCCCATCCGAAAAAAAAAGGAGGTACATACCTACTGTCTGAAAGACCTCATTTATGCTTATTACGTTCTTAGTCGAAAATTCGTCATTTCGTTAGAGAAGAATGCAATGTACCCAGTGCAGTGCGAACTGCAGTAAGTATTGCAACAAACAAACGCATACTCCTGCATTGTTTCCCAGTAACGTTACAGCTGATGGAGTTTATTTGGCAGATAAATAACATAACTTTGTTTGTAAAGCTGCAATACAACAAGAAGAGAAACAACATTTTCCCCCAAACGACGTCACGGTTAAAAGCTTGTATAAAATAAAACAAGAAAGCTATCCGTTTGTTTGATTTATTCGCCAGTGATTGAGTTACAGCGCTGTCAGCTGCCAAGTGTGACTGGAAAAGTATTGTAACTTGTATTTTATTTGTCCATTTATCAAAATGACTCGGCGACAAATTGCGTGACAGTAATATTGTTATTTTAGAGGAGAAACTTGAAGAAAACAGCTTCTGAGCCCTAACGACAAACGAAACACGAAACTTTTCAAATACATTATAATGAAATATGGTGAAAAGTTGATCCTTGCCGCGTCGACAGTTCAAATATTTGTATTTTTGCGTCTCTTACTCAATATTTTCTGGTAGAATAAAATAATCAACGAACTGTACAATGCGTTTCAAATGAGAATAGGACTGACCTTGCGCCATGTTGTGACGTCATAGCAAAAGCATTTGATGAACCTACTGTACCGACGATATTGTGAGGTATTTTTCAGGAATGAATGAGTAATTAATTAAAAAGTCCAAACATTTTGAAGTTCCAGCTATTTGCATTTATGGAAAGAAGAATGTTGGTTAGAATGTACTGTAATAAGACTGGACCAATATATTGAATACTTAATTTAAAATATAGGATGCATTTTTTATGCTTTTTTGTAAGCAGAGGTATTTTTCATGAATGAATGAGTAATTAATTAAAAAGTCCAAACATTTTGAAGTTTCAGCAATTTGCATTTATGGAAAGAAGAATGTTGGTTAGAATGTACTGTAATAAAACTGGACCAATATATTGAATACTTAATTTAAAATGTAGGATGCATTTTTTATGCTTTTTTGTAAGCAGAGGTATTTTTCATGAATGAATGAGTAATTAATTAAAAAGTCCAAACATTTTGAAGATCCAGCAATTTGCATTTATGGAAAGAAGAATGTTGGTTAGAATGTACTGTAATAAGACTGGACCAATATATTGAATACTTAATTTAAAATATAGGATGCATTTTTTATGCTTTTTTGTAATCAGAGATCAAAAGTAAAGCTTGCTTTTATTTGTACCACCAAAAAAGGCAAGCATTACTTTCGAATTAAATTCCTTTATCATCATCATCATCTGCCTAGCCTTTTCCCAACTATATTGGGGTCGGCTTCCAGTTTTACCGGATGCAGCTGAATACTAGTATTTTACATGGAGCGACTGCCTATCTGACCTCCACTCCACACCCCAGTTAGTACCAGGTAATACGATACCCTTTGGTAAGACTGGTTGTCAGATTTTTTGGGCCTCTGACTACCTAACGACTGTCAAAAATTAAATTCCTTTATATCCCAAAAAATTGTCACACATTAAGCTACTAAACCCACAAAATCGCGTCATGTTTCGAGTCAGCACCAGAAAAAGTTAACAACAGACACAAACTTAACATAATTGAATGAGTAATGAGTTTCCTTAACAACTCTACTAAGGAGACAGCTTCGTCTTTTACGAGCGTTGCAGGTTCTACAAGATGGAACTTGGAATTATTTTTGCAGTTAGTAGATAAGTAGGTGCTTAGAAATACGAGTTTAATGCATTTTTTGGGCTTTTATGGTGTTTTGTTCAGCACACCAAGATCTCAAATCGTATGGTGAAACTATATTTGTGATCCCCGTGACAATACAGGTCTATAAGTGACCAAATAAGGTGACAGACTGATAATTATATGTATTCTCCTAACATAAACCGTACTGTTCAAAAGTAAGGCAATATAATATTTCGTATAAAAAATGCTATTTCTGAGTGAGACTAGATTCTGAGGCCCTTACATTTGATGAAGAAGTATTTTATAACCCCTACATCAAATTTAAATGCCTCAGAATCTAGACGTGTTGCACTTTCAATTATTTTTTTAGTTAATTAAGTGAAAGCTTGCTTTATTATTACAATAGTTTGTAATTAATGCTGCCTTTGTTACGCTATAATTACAAAACAACTATAAAACAATTACATATAATCATAAATAGCATATAATTATAAAACAAACACCTGTTCTTTCCGAGGCTGTGAGCATACAATGACGAAATAAATCCAAAACACCCCAAAATTAAAACATCCTTACCCTTTTCTGTCATTCATACGAACTGAAAACATGGCCGATTTTGAAAAGCCATTTGCGTGCACCCTTTCGCCTATCAGTTCGGTATATTTACCGGTTCGGTGTTCAACGTTGGATTTCCGACGGCTATGATCACCTCTGTGCCTACCCTCACCCTTGCTTCCGGACTCGGGACCGGCAGAGCAAGAGATCATACTTCCGTACGTATTTATGGGACTGAAAAATATGTAGTTTGATTTTGTTAGTGAGCAAAATGTTAGTATGCTTTTAAAATCCTACTACGCATCATTCGTTATTTTCTTTTTCCAATTTTATGAAGTGTATAGTAATCTGGGTATTCTTATTATAGCCATTAGAATGAATTAATATTACAAGTTAAACAAATGACAACAAAATAGCATAACACTTCATGTTCTGACGGAAATATTTCAACCTACACAAATCACTAATGGCTGACTCAGGTTTTAGTTAGTTTCAAAGACAAAGTAGTTATAACTTATAGATGTTAAAGACTGAACATGAAGAGACACTTCACACCTTTGACTTACTTCACATACTCCAACTACAGACAAGAACTTTGCTCCTATAAATTAACTTCCCTATACAAACAAGGAGCTTTTGCTTCAATTAATCTAGACGAGCATACATCTAGAACTCTAGACGAAATTGTAAGACTTCAGTAAGTCTACCCGGTACCCTTTCTTATTTGCTCCCTACTAAGGCTTGTCTGAGATATTACTTGGACCGATACTTTGCTAAGAAGCCGATCAATTTCACTATATCAACATTTCGAGTGATTGGACATGCTTAAAGCAAATATTGTTTGACGGGAGAGCAGAAAGGGTTGTTTAAGAGGCAAAATGCTATAGGAGAAATTAAAATCACGGATAAAAGTTTTATGTAGGTTTTCGAGATAGCTTTTTGTTCAGAAAATTTAACAGGAAATAGGTTAAAGTAATCCTTTGGGAGTAAGTAAGTTTTTAAGTAATCCGCTGGATGCGAGTCGCACGGGGCCGGTCAATGTAGCGACACTTGGGGGAGGCCTATGTCCAGCAGTGGACGTCTTTCGACTGAAATGATGATGATGATGATGAATCCTTTGGGCGTTTATTTGTTGTTGTTTAATGTAGTTAGCTTCGTTAAAAGTTTCTTTTAGATAGAGTAAAAAAAACAATCGCAAAGTGATAATAAATGCAAAAGTTTTTGGGGTGCGTACCATTTGATATATTTCAATCAACCGCCTAGCCTCGTCTAATCAGCTTTAAGTTCGGGTCTTGGGGCACCCCGATCGATGTTAGGTTAGTTAGGTTCCTTTAAACCCTGCAAGACAGAAATAGGAGCCCCACGTAGTAGGGCTCCGTCGACTACGGCGACTTTTAAGGCGAATATAAAGTGTTTTGAGGTTAGGCCACCCCGAGTTAGGTTCCTTTAAAGTAACGAAGCTAGGCTAGCTAGCTCATTACAGAATTAAAATTAGGTCAAATGAAAATTAGGTCAACTAAACGTTATATAAAAAGAGCATTATACAAATTGAAAATTATATGAAATAAACGTACTAAATGTTATTAGAGCAAAATAAGTATATATGAAATGTAACATTAGAAAACATGAAATTAGGTTATTTGTTTTTATAGCATATGATAATTATATCATATGAACGTTATTTAAAGGAGAGCGAGAGCTCGTGGCTAAATAATAACAGCCGCGTGGATCGATCGTTAGGTTAAGCCGTGCTTGCCTAGGTTGGTCTGTGGATGGGTGACCACGCATTACATACCGAGTTTCCTCCGTGCCTCGGAAAGCACGTTAAGACGTTGGTCCCGGCTGTCAATTATAGATCTTTGACAGTCGTTAGGTAGTCACAAAAAGTCTGACAACCAGTCTTACCAAGGGGTATCGTATTACCCGGTGCTAACTGAGTTGTGGAGGTCAGATAGGCAGTCACTCCATGTAACATATTGCTGAATCCGGTAAAACTGGAAGCCGACCTCAACATAGTTGGGAAAAGGCTAGGCAGATGATGATGAACGTTATTTAATTTTAAAGTGATAATAATATACTATTTGTTATTTACCATATATTACACACCCAAGTTTTTGAGGATGGATGGATGTTTGTTACTTTTTCACGCAAAAACTACTGAACCGATTTGGATGAAAAGCACAAAGATAGTTTATAACCTGTATTAACACATAAGTTACTTTTACGATCCCGTGGCACAGTAACCAAACTCGACGTGGACGAAGGCGCGGGCATAGCTTCCCTTATATTTTTTCGTTTGCATTCTCACAGCTCTGAAGTTTGAATCAGCTCCTAGAAGTGGTCGACCCTTTAGTTAATGCGAGAAAAATGCAAATTTTATTTGGCACGCCTATATTTGGAGTGATTTTGGTAACACTGAACACATTCACAGAACCACGGGTCCTCGTTTACACAGGGCTAGTAATTAAAAAACTTTCAAATGAGTTGGTTGCCCATGAGCTTCAAAAATGAAGTATTTTAATTTAAATACCTCGTTTGCAGTTTTTAAAGCTGTCGTCAACATTGCGTAGAAATACTGGCAGTTTATGGCTTTCAAAACATGTGTGATTGTTTTCATTTTCCTGGATGAAGTTTTAATTACAATGTTACAACTTGCGACTGATGTTTACCAACTTCTTTGTTTTTCATCTAGACCAGCATGGTAACTCAGCCCTAACAACGAAGTACTAAACCAGAAGAACCCAGAAGGTAAAAATAAAAACGTCGTGAGGAAACCGGCATGTCCTATAACCAAAGATTTTAAAATATAAAACATCATCTGCCTAGCCTTTTCCCAACTATGTTAGGGTCGGCTTCCAGGATGCAGCTGAATACCTGAAAAAAAAAACACCGACCCACCCACCTGAAAATATAAAACATTCACCAATAAACCTTGGGCCCGTGTGATGCAAAATGGACCATTCCATCCCACTAACAGAGATATGGATTTTGTCCCACCATAATGGGAACGTTATGCTAAACACAGAGATAGAGACTTAGCCGTTCAATTATTACCAAAGATATTTTTGTCAAATACCAATATACGTATAGTTGAAATTTATCGAGAAATATTAATAAGATTGACTGACTTTATTTCTAGAACTCTTGTTAATAATATTAGTGTTATTTTTCTCAGTATTTTTTTCTACTTATAGTCCCGCAAAATATAAGTAACATTGTTGACAACAAAAGGGCAATTAACGATAAAAATATCCTTCATATACCTTTCAAACAAATATTTTTTTATTTTTACCTTTCTATTTCTATATCCAGAAGAAGTATTTATTACTTTAGTATTGCTCAAGCTTATGTGGGCTTGACTGGCAACCCAAACCATTATTTATTCTAATGTTATACTAAAATAATACGACCTTCCTTAATACACTCGCATGGCGAGTTCTTTACATGCCCCTGTGACTGTTTTTCAAACATTGAGTACCTTTCTTTTGAAATAACAATTCTTATTCTTCTGCGAGTTATTCGCTTGATTAGTCTAACAGGAAGAAAACGAAATATGTACCTACTTCGATGAATTGTATGTTATTACATACCCCCAAAGTTTTGATTTTTAAATATGCCACCATTCCTATTGGAATGGTTGCATATTTAAAAATCAAAACTTTCACGAGCATATTTCAACAGAACAATAAACGAAATTAATAACAAAATTTAAATGACCAAATGTTTTATTTTGAAAAAAATTATAATCCCAATGTATGTGACATCAAATGAACGACTGATCAAAAGTTGCTAGATGTAATTTTAAAATATCAAATCATAACTAATCAAATTTTATAATCACAAACGATTTCTTATTAAGAATTATTAATTTAAATGTAGGTATAAAAAAATACGTACAAGTTAAAATATCGAACAAATTTTGATATAAGTAGTATGAGTGGAAAAAGGTTGCTTCTGCAACGTCTCCGGCGCTACGGAAAGTGCAACCACTTCGCCCTTGCGTAACAAAGGATAGGCACGTGTTCACCTCCGTAGCTTCAGCTTGCTGGCGTGCCTATGCTTTGTTACAGCGGGCGGGGGTTGCCCTCCCTTCGCGCCTCCGGATTTTTATATACACTCTAGGAGTAACAGCCAAAAGACTACGTAAAATCGGGGTGCCCCAATTCGGTTTTGGAACAATTTCGACCTATTTTATCCATGAAAATCAGTGTCCAGTGTACACAAGCATAGGTCAATCGTGAAGGTATTATTTAGGTCTTTAAATTAAAATATTTTATTGAAAGTCAATATGTTGTGCTACTAAAGTTAGTGACAGAAACGTCTCGCTGCAAAACCGACTCCACGTACCCCTAGAGTGTAATTTAGAATCGCGTAGGAGCGGAGGGGCGAGGCAGCCCGCGAGCTGAGGAGTAGGTGGTTTTAACACCCGCCGCCGCAGCTGAGGCTGGCCGGCGAAGTCAACAAGCCGAAGCTGCGGTGGTAAGCGTTTAGACCATCTGCGACGTTAAGCTCGCGTGGGACTGCTGGAGCCCTGCAGAGCCGGAGCTGTGACAGAAACTATGCTTGATAGGCTTTCTGTATCAGACAGGCGCTATTCGCTAATATTAGTATTATTTTTACCTTTTTCAGTTAATCCATTTGATAATTACCAATTTATCCAGTAATCCATTTTGACTTTTAAACGATTTGGTCAATAGTGTAATAAATAATATAAACATTGATATTCCAGACTTTGGTCAGCTGAACTTTTGATCAAATGACCATCGTTATTTTAAACTTTGTTGATTTGTACGTTGTTCTTTTGATTTCAAAAGAACAACGTACAAATCAACAAAGTTCAAAACGCAAAAATCAAAACTTTTCTGAGCAAATTTTTGCTCAGAAAAGTTTTGATTTTTATGCAACCATAGGAATGACGTCGTCAAGAAAGTTTCTAATTCTCAAATTCACTGCTGATATGTTCTTATCATCATTTTCCTGCCGTTACACCAATTCATTTGGGGTCGGCGAAGCATATCTTCTTCTTCAAAACATCTTTATTACCCTTCATCTTATCAGACACCTCCATTCTTGCCATGTCATCCTTCACACAGTCCATCAATTCTCCAATCATTAATTCACTAACAGACAACTCAAAGCCCAAACTACTGTGCTTAGAATGCTTTACACAAGAAGTCAATATTTATCCAAGGTAAATACTATCTTCAATCAGAGAATTCTTCTCTGAAAGAGCTAGAACTTTGCATGGAAGTTTGTTTGGCAAAAAATGACTAACTTCCCATATCACTCACACATTTATTAATCCTGCAAAAACTTGAGAGTTTATTAATCTATTCGCTCGGACCAATCAACATATCGCCTTCGATGACATGCCTTCGGTTCCGATACACTCGTATAACAGCATCCGTGCATGGTTATGACCTCCACCAATGTATGAAGTCAAACTTCCATGTAGTAAGTAGGAAGTTACAAGTGACGTCACTAAACTAAGTGGAGTCGCAGTCCGTAAGTAAGACACTTGTAACGAGGGTACAGAGAAGATCGAGTTGAGTGCTTTCGCTTGATGAAATTTGAAAGTGGAGATAGTGAGATAATTTACGAGAACCGGTAAGTAACAGAAAGATCCGATAGGAGGTAACTTGCCTTTTATTACTAGTTCCTCAGAGGAAAAGTTTGGAGGAAAATGAACACGAGTGACTAAGTAATAAGACTCCATGATGTAACAAGTGCAAAGTTAGTTGTTAATAAGTGTGTGTGTGTGTAATAATGAGGTTCAAAGGCTAGCCCTGGTTGTATGCCACTTTGTCTAAAAGTTTTGGTTCTTTACTGCTGTTAGATTTTATTGTTTTTTTCGTAGAGAAGTCATATCTTAAAACCAGCGGACGATCAATATGCTCCCAATCATACCTCATTTGTCAAATTATGATGAGACGCACGGTTTTGGGTCCGTGGCTTAGGCTCCCAGTGGTCGACGCACCCGTGGTCGGCGCCCCTGATTCGATTCATTTGTTTTTTGTTCTTTTTCTCTTAGTACAGTCATCAGCAGGTACAAAAAAAGTTTTCGACCTCGAGGAGCCTGTGGGTGCAGAATTTAAAAAAAAATTTTTTCGACCTCGAGGTTCCTGAAAACTTCGAAATTTTCGGACTGTTAGTATTTTTCTTGGTAGGTACAAGACACAATTCCCAAGTTAACGAAATTTTGGCATATTGTTCCGGGGTGGTGTTAGATCAAAAAAAAAACCTTGACACTCAAGGCTTATGTCCTTTTATCATTTGAACGTTGTAACTTTCAAAATCAAAATCAAAATCAAATCATTTATTTCAAGTAGGCCAGTTGCAGGCACTTTTGAATAAATTGTCGAAACAAAGATGAAAATTAAATGTAGCTACAGTCCCAGTCACAAGACATAAAAACTGTGGAAGTACTGTAGTTGCCCATTCCCTAGCGTAGATCTCTATGGAGAAGAACGGGCAAGAAACTCCATGGACACTCTTTTAAATCATAAAATTGTTACAAAATCTTGGTTACATCATTCGTGTTGAGATGGTATATTATGTGAGAACAATGTAGCAAGATGTGCACGTTAAAAGTGTCCATAGTAAAAACAAAAAATACAATTAAAAAATAACATTAAAATAAGCCACGGCAACTAAGAGATGACCAGTCACAACTGACAGCGCCCGTTCACGAACATGACGCATGGATCAGCACCATTTAACTCAACCATTTTGTAGGGAACCAAATGATCGGACACACGCGCCACCATCAGCGGGACATTAGAGTGAGCATGACATACTCTCAACTGCCTGGGCACATTCAAGTCAAGAAAAGACGTAGGATTCCAGTGAATAGTGAATAGTGAATAGCTTTACATAGTACTCACACAATATGGGCTATGCGATTATATAATACTAGAGATTGAATCTATACAATGCAAAGATAGTTGTACAATCTTCAGCAGCTCCAACAATTATATGTAATGCTATCTAATTTATGCGCCCCTGTCCATGTGAAGCAGGACCAGCATTGAGCCACGCATTTTTATCAGCGATATAATCGCCCAACTTGTAATAAGCTTGCTTACATAGTGTGCGTTTGATGCATGTTTTAAATTTCGTCTCATTCAGTTCAAACTCAAACTCAAACTCAAAGCATTTATTTCAATTAGACCATTACGGCACTTTTGAAAGTCAAAATTACAAAAAAGAAAATCAAAGCTACAGTCCCAGTCACAAGGCATAATAACTTGAGAAAGTACTGTAGTTGCCCATTCCCTAGCGTAGATCTCTATGGAGAAGAATGGGCAAGAAACTCCATGGACACTCTTATAAAATCAAAATATTGTTACAAAATCTTGGTTACATCATTAATTTTGAGATTATACATATATGTGAGAACGATGTAGAAAGACGTGCACACTAAGAGCATCCAGAGTGAAAGATTAAATTAAAAATGTATGAATAAAGTAATTAAAATGAACCTTGGCAGCTAAGAGATGACCAGTCCCAACTGACAGCGCCCGTTCACAGACATGACGCATGTACCGGCGCCATTAATCTCAACCATATTGAAGGGAACTAAATGACCCGACACACCCGCCACCATCAGCGAGACATTTAAGTGAGCATGACATTCTCTCAGTCACCAAGGCATATTCAAGTCAATGAAAGATAAATAAATGTAAATGGTGGCTGAACAGTACAAAGTACTCACACATGTGCTATGCAATTATATAATACTAAGAACTGGAATCTATACAATGCAAGTATATTTTTACAATCTTCTGCAGCTTCCACAATACATTAACATGGTAATCAATTCTTCATCTTCTTCTTTACGTGTCAATGGACTCAAATAATGCCCGACCAGTACAAACAATTAGTTTGCCCCCCCCACCTATGGTTGTGGAGCAGGACCAGCATTTAGCCAAGCATTTTTATCATCAATGTAATCCCCCAACTTATAATATGCTTGCCTACATAGTGTGCGTTTTATACAAGATTTGAATTTCGTCTCATTCAGTTGAAGAATGTGGGGAGGTATTTTATTGTAACATTTCAAACAGTACCCCATGAAAGATGAATCCACTTTAGCAAGCCTGAAACCTGGCTGAACTAGTTGGTCCCTATTTTTAGTGTTATAGTGGTGTCTGTCCCCTCTCTTACTGAATAAATGCCGATTTTTTCTAACGTACATGATGTTTTCATAGATGTATTGACAAGGTACTGTCATGATATTAATTTCCTTAAACAGTTCTCTTAGAGAATCGCGTCTACGTAATTCATAAATGGCTCTGATGGCTCTTTTCTGCAGAATAAATATAGACTCGATGTCTGCAGCCCGTCCCCATAGTAAAATACCGTATGACATAATACTATGAAAATAACTAAAATAGACCAGCCTCGCGGTATCAACATCAGTAAATTGACGGATTTTTCTAACAGCATATGCTGCTGAGCTTAGCCGTCCTGCAAGAGATGTTAGATGAGGACCCCATTGTAACCTTGAGTCGAGCGTGATTCCCAAGAAAACCGTTTTATCGACAAATTCTAGTTTCTCTTGATTCAATATTATGTCACAATCACTACTTTTGACATTTGGTAGAGCAAATCTAATGCATTTAGTTTTTTTCCCATTTAGTACTAAATTATTAGCGGTAAACCAATTATGGACCTGAAGTAGGGCATTATTCAGGTCATCTAGATTTTGGGCCCGTCTATTTATCTTAAAAATTAGGGAAGTATCGTCAGCAAACAACACCATATGCGGATGGTTGTTAAATAGATGGGGTAGGTCATTAATATATACTAAAAAGAGGAAGGGACCCAATATCGAACCTTGTGGTACACCCATTTTTACTTTTAAACCCATTGAGTTGACTCCATTTATTTGTACCTGCTGCTGTCTATCATTCAAATACGATTTTATTAAACTGAGCGCAAGTTTACCTAAACCGTAATGCTGAAGTTTCAAGATCAGGGTTTCGTGATTTACGCAATCAAATGCCTTCGAAAGGTCACAAAAGATTCCTATGGCATCTTGTGCCTCTTCCCACGCAGTAAATATGTGTTTTAATAAAGTGACACCGGCGTCAGTTGTACAACGTCCTTTGGTGAAACCATACTGTTGCTCGTGTAATATTTTATTAGTGTTAAAATGGTTAAGCATTTGATTGAGCATTATCTTTTCAAACACCTTGCTGAAAACCGGCAACACGGATACAGGCCTATAGTTATTGGTGTCTTTACTGTCCCCGGATTTAAAAAGCGGTATTACCTTACTGAATTTCATTAGATCCGGGAAAACCCCTTGATCCACGCACAAATTAAATATTGAGGCTAAATACGGCGCTACAGTCTCAATAATTGAGGTACAAGCTTTGATAGACATACCCCATAGATCTTCTGTTAATTTGATCTTAATTTGCTTAAAACCTTTTATGACTGTTATGGGGTTTATATGCTGAAATTTAAATTCATTTGGACAGGCTGAAACGTTCGCTTTCAATAAATCAATAGAGAGCAAGGGAGAGGAATTTAAGGTTTCTGTAGTTTTAAGTGGGATACTGGTAAAGAAATTTACAAATTCTTGAGCAACTTCATTGTTGGAGCTCACAAGGCCACGCGATGTCTCTAGTGTGAAGTCATTACCTTGTTTTTTATTTCTATTTGTTTCACTGTTGATGATTTTCCAAACCGTTTTTATTTTGTTGTCGGCTGATTTAATCTTGTTGCTAATGAATAAGGATTTGGCTACCTTGCAAGTGTTTTTAAAAAATTTCGAGTAAATAGCAACATATTTATTAAAAGCTTCAGTGTTGATGTAAGGCTTAAGGCCGTACAGCTCAAACAATCGTTCCCTACTTTTTCGAATACCCTGTGTTGCCCAGTCACTGAAAATAAACTTTGGGCCAATAGTTTTAGATTTCTTTTTTAAAGTATTATTAAATTCAGTGTGCACTACCGAAAAGAATTCTTCATAAAATACGTTTGCATTGTTTCTAATATGACCCGGTATACTTAACTTGCTAATTAAATTATTATTAAATTTGTATATATTGCTGGGTGTTATTTGTCTAGTTTGTATCTGAATTCTTTGTAATTGTCTATTGTACGCGAAAGTAACCGTCTGACCACTATGATCTGAAGGCAGGTAATTTACGATGGATTTATTTATGTAATCGCAGCAACAAAAAACATTATCGATACATGTAGCAGTATTTGTTGTAATTCGAGTTGGTTCTGAAAACACATTTGACAAGTTAAATGATTTAAAGAGACTTAAGAATCTACTGCTATTCACATTATTCTCTATGATATTGACATTAAAGTCACCACAGATAATTATTGGTTTATTACCAGTTACAAGTTTTGCCAAAGCATCTTCCATTACTGACTCAAAGATAGAATAGTTCAGGTAATTAGGGGGTCTGTAAACGCACACTATTACATGCTTATCTAGCTCAACACAATACAATTCAATGCTATGTTCAACCGATAGATCGACTATATCATTACGAGACTTAGATTTAATACAATTTTTTACTAGGATTAATGAACCCCCACGCATCTTAGATTTTCGGTTAAAGCAACTGCTCACATTGTAATTCTCATAATTTATTTGCATTACTTCATAATCTTTCATCCAATGTTCAGTAAAACAGATAATATCAAACTTAGTTTTTTCTAAAAATAGTTCTATTTCTAGTTCTTTGGAAGAAAGTCCCTGAATATTCTGGTGAAACAATTTTAAGGAATTCTGCTCAGCCCCTTTTTTACAGTTATTTGATTGAGAGCTAGAAGATACCTCGAAGTTTCAAGAATACTTTGTGGAATTTTATTATAGCATCTCAAACAGTACCCCATGAAAGATGAGTCTACTTTAGCGAGTCTGAAGCCTGGCTGAACTAGTTGGTCCCTATTTCTAGTACTGTAATTATGTCTGTCACCTCTTTTACCAAAAAGATGCAGATTTTTTCTGACGTACATTATGTTTTCGTAGATATACTGACAATGTACCGTCATGATAAAAACAATATCTTTAAACAGTTCCCTTAGAGAATCGTGCCTACAAAGATTATATATGGCTCTGATGGCTCTTTTTTGCAGAATAAATATAGACTCAATATCTGCAGCCCGTCCCCATAGCAAAATGCCATAAGACATTATACTATGAAAGTAACTAAAATACACCAGTCTAGCGGTATCTACATAGTAAATTGACGGATTTTTCTAATAGCGTATGCTGCTGAACTTAGCCGCCCCGCAAGGGATGTTAAATGTGAACCCCATTGTTGCCTTGAATCAAGTGTAATCCCCAGGAAAACCGTTTTATCTACGAATTTAAGTTTCTCTTTATTCAATATTATTTCACAATCACTACTCTTAACATTGGGTAAAGCATTTAGTTTTTTTTTCATTTAATACCAAATTGTTTGCTGTGAACCAATTATGGACCTGAAGTAGGGCATTATTCAGGTCATCTAGATTTTGGGCCCGTCTATTTATCTTAAAAATTAGGGAAGTGTCATCAGCAAACAACACCATATTTTGAGGTTGGTTTTTCAATAAATAGGGTAGATCATTTATATACACGAGAAAGAGGAAAGGACCCAATATTGAGCCTTGCGGAACCCCCATTTTTACTTTTAAACCCTTTGAATTAACACCATTTATTTGAACAAGTTGTTGTCTATCACTCAAATATGATTTCACCAAACTAAGTGCAAGTTGACCTAGTCCGTAATGCTCAAGTTTCAAAAGTAATGTGTCGTGATTTACGCAATCAAATGCTTTGGAAAGGTCACAAAATATTCCTATGGCGTCTTGAGACTCTTCCCACGCAGTAAATATGTGCTTTAATAAGGTAACACCGGCGTCAGTCGTACAACGTCCCTTGGTGAAACCATACTGTTGATCGTGTAAAATTTTGTTGGTGTTAAAATGATTGAGCATTTGATTAAGCATTACTTTTTCAAACACCTTGCTAAAAACTGGCAACACGGATACAGGTCTATAATTATTAGTATCTTTACTGTCCCCGGATTTGAAAAGAGGTATCACTTTACTGTATTTCATTAGATCAGGGAAAACTCCTTGGTCTACACACAAATTAAAAATTAAAGCTAAGTATGGGGCTATAGTCTCAAGTATGGATGTACACACTTTGATAGACATTCCCCATAGGTCTTCGGTTAGTTTGATTTTTATTTGCCGGAAAGCTTTAATAACTATCATTGGGTTTATGTGTTTAAATTTAAATTCAGCCGTGCAGCCAGATACATTCGCCTTTAATAATCCAATTGAGACTTCAGGTGAGGAATTAAGAGCCTCCGTAGTTTTTAATGGTATATCGGTAAAGAAATTTACAAATTCTTGAGCTACTTCCAGATTAGAGCTTTCATTTAGCAATTTTACTACACCACCACACTGGCCATGTCTTTTATTGCCTCATAAACAAATCTTTGGTGTCAAATGAACAATAATAATTACAAATCCTAATTTTCCATAAAAATATTTGCTTATCTTAATTTTAACTATAGATCATCTACTACTACTACTACTACATCAGCCCATAACGTCCACTGCTGGACATAAGCCTCTCCCATGATGGGAGGATTTGCCGTAATCTCCACGCTTGGCAGGCGGATTGGAGATCGCAGTGATGAAAGACTAACAGAAAACGCTGCTGCCCATTCTCTGGTCTACGGAGGCGCAAGGTGTTCTGCCTCAGACATTAGTCGCCTTATACGACACCCGTGAGTGTAATGGGTTGGTTCTATTCTACTCTGCCGGATACCACACGGCTAGATATATAGATCATCTAGCTAAGACTTTTGTTAAATGTCAAAATATATATATATATATATATGTATATATATGTATGTACGTGTGTGTTATATGTGTGTATGTGTGTGTGTGTGTGTATGTGTGTGTGTATGTTTATGTATATATGTGTATATATCAAATTGAGCCTCGCGGCGACATAATATACATACTTACTATCAATATAAGTACATTTATTTTTTTTGTAAAACATTTTGTGACTTCCAATCCAAAAAAAAAAAGGATATCGTATTACCCAGTACTACTACTGGGTTGTGGAGGTCAGATAGACAGTCGGTCCATGGAGAATACTATTATTAGCTGCATCTGGTTAGACGGGAAGCTGACCCCAACATAGCTAAAGGCATCTGCCTAAGAAGATGATGTTGATTTTTGTGCCTGACAGTACATTTGATCAAAAATTGCTTTGAATTAAATTTATGGAATCGGGGGCGTCGGCCACGGGTGCGTCGACCGCTGGGGGCCTAAGCCACGGACCCACGGTTTTAGACTTTCACGGCTTTTCACTACACTTAAAGTACTTACGAGATAATATCTGTGATAAATATAAATATAAATATTGCTGGACATTACACACAGCGCCATCTAGTCCCACACTAAGCAACGCGGCTTGTGTCGTGGACACCAGATAGTTGATATACTACATAGATACTTTTTGTTTGTAAATACATACATAATATACATATAAACATCCATGACTCGGAAACAAATGTCCATGCTCATCACACAAACATTTGTTCCGACCGGGATTCGAACCCGGGACCCTAAGAACGTAAGGCAGCCTCACTACCGCTGCGCCAATCAGGTCGTCTAAATGATATAATCCCTTAAGTAGGTACTTTACGTGTATGATCAGACGTTCAGAAGTTATGAGGGAACAGAATGAACCTAGTACAAACATACATACCGGGCAAAATCATGACCCTCCTTTTTGCTTCGCCGTAGTCGTGTAAAAAGTTCCTAATGACATTTAAAATGGGTTACAAGATGCAAGTTATAGAATTTGAACTTCACGTGAATTTCGTCATCGCTACATCGATTTGTGCACAGTCGTGTAACTTGAATTGAAGGATGCTTAAGGAACGTTGCCGTGATCAAACCAGCATAGGTCAGAGCTGTTTACATATCGAGACCCTTCCGGTCTCCGTGCATGAAACCCGGCCATTAGTGCTGGGTTCTGTGTGCCGAACTGCGATCAACGATTTGAACGGCTTATTGTACCCTGATCGAGTTGATCAAAACTAGATTTGCAATTTGTGGAATGTATGCTTCGATGTATGCTCTATGTTTCGATGGTCCGAGTTTGATATGGGAAAAAACAAGCACGAAGTGACTAGCATACACAAAATAGTCGTCGCCTAATAGTCTGTAACGTATCTATAAAAAAACCAAGTCCTTTCTTTTTTCAAATCAAGTTTCAAAAGCTTGTGGAATTCATTTCTGCGCATAAAATAACTGTGAAATATTCTTACAATGAAAATCAGACTGGGCTGTAATGAGGACGCTGAAAAAAATGCATTTAGACTTTTTATTGCAGATTTTGTGAGAAATGAGAGGTAGAAAATTATGTACCGCGTGAGACTGCTAGTTTATTTTACGTTCTGTGCTTTCGTTTTAGGTCTCTAAATTGGATGTTCAGATAAAAACGAATGATAGGTTAGTTGTATGAAGCTCAAAAAAGCAACACGTTTTAATAACTTGGTTGGCATTCATGAAACAAGCAAAACAATGAATAAATCAAGTTTCAATAAAATCAAACAGCAAAAGGCAGATTCTCGGAAGTCTGCTTCATTCGTTCTGCGTCATTTCTGGTTTATGATATGCAGTAGATTTCAATACTTGGTAACGTCACTTTCAGGTCGAAAGCCAATTAGAGGCGCTCTGACTGTATTGACCTGCATTAAGCATTTGATACAATGGGTGCTGTAATTCCAAGAACAATATTCGCTATACCTTAGTACAGTCAAAAAAACAGTTAGGAACATGTAAAAATAATTATGTTTCTGCTACTATCTCAGATCTTTCTGCTACTGTATCAGATCAGATATTTTGTATAAATTTCGTGTAATTATGCTTAATACACTTAAATGTAATGTACCGAGCACACTAATAACATTTTTACACTGAGTACTGCCTTTTTTGTATAATTTTAAGTAAGCAGCTTATCCAAAGGTTGTCTATGGCTATATGTATAACAGCGACAAGATCACCAATAAACCATAAAATTAGAAAAAAAAAAAAATATTTTCTATAATTTTGGTATAGAACAATGTACATTGAAACAAATGCATTTAGACATTTTATTGCAGATTTTGTGAGAAGTGAGACGTAGAAAATTATGTAGGAAGAGTCGAGGACTTTAATTGATAAGCTACTTTCACAACTTTTCAATTTTGCACTTTTACACATTCACAAGTACGAATATTACCGACTAAACCGGATTTGTATTACACGGCTAAAATACGAATACCACTTACTGAAGAAGGCTGCTAGTTTATTTTAAATTCTATATACCTATGTTTGTTTAAAAACTCTAAATTGAATGACTAAATAAAATATTAATATTAATGGTATCTATAGGATATAAAGTAAATATATTACAATTAGACAAATTGTGTAAACATCTATCCTCGTCTTATAAATAAATAAAATGTTTATTGTATCTGTTTACTTTTAAGACACCGTATGTACACCTACTTAATTGTTTATTTTCTCGACTGTACCTTCCCTCTTCTGTTTTATTTATTTATCAGAGTTCTATCTTCACAGAGTGAGCCAATTATTTGTTTGTCCAACTGCGATTACGTGAATTGAGACGAAACAAACAACTGGTCGGTTCTAGAAACTTCTTCTATTCTACGAAAGTTGAAGTTTTCTATTGAATTCTCGATCGGTTTTGATGGGACAATGGTCTGTTTTCAATGTATTGAAAAGTATTGGTTTAGATATGGAAATTGGATTTGCCGTCTTATAAAATCTAAAAGACATTTTATGACAAAGATTTTCCTTGGCTATGTGATAGGGTACTTATTTACTCTACACTGAGGAATTAAATATGTGGGTGTAGTTTTGTATAAGTTAGGGCCTCTTAATTACAAGTTTCAATCAATGTTGAAAAGGTTCTGCTTTCAAAGGCTCGTGGTATAAAGACCTTCATATCGCCGAAAAGTATTCTAAGCCCAACAATTCTATAAAAAATAAAAACATAGTCTGGTTTTTCTTTTTTTGCAATTTAGCAATCCCATTTAGTTTTAAATGAAATAAAACTTTTTATGCTTCTTTTTCGTTTCAAATAAGAATTTTATTTTGGGAACAAAACTTTAATTTCAATTTTAAACCTTTGCCTTCGCAGAATAATGGAAGTAAGTACTATCATGATTGGTCAACTATTTTTTTATTCATGATCATTAAGATGGTGAGACATGACAAAAAACGTTTTTTTTTTTAGTAATGGTTATGTTTAATATGATTTTATTATCTCATAAAACCTTCAGGAATACATTTTCTAAATATTAGTGAAAATTGATTCAAAATCCGTTGCATAGTTTAAAAGAACAAAGCAGCCATACAGGCAGACACGAAAAGTAATTATATGTAGTAATTATAGACACAGATAATGTAGGTAGGTACTTTCATTACGAAATTGGTGTGAAATTAATATGTCAGCCATAAGTCGATATTACAGATAGCAATAAAAAGGCGGCCATTAGAAGCAGATGCCTTGACCCTGTGCCCATAAAGCGAACCTAAGGAAGTTTTACGACTGGACTCCGTAATTGATTCCGCCTTGTGTTTTTGTAGCTCAGATCAGACATATCGCAGCGTATTTTATTTTTTATATGGATAAAAATTAAGCGTTCAATTTTACCTTTCTCAGAACAGTTCGTTCTTATTATTGAAAAATAACATTAAAATTAAAATTATCATCGTTGGAGAAGTTGATATAAAGCGTAGACAATAAGAACTAAATTAGATAAAAAATAAACCTAAATGACTAATCATATTTTAACAACATCGTCACCAGCCCTTCGGGGATTAGAGTATATTGATAATACTCCCACATTTCGCCAGTTATATTCAAATTCCATGATTACATGGGGGCGAGCCTATTGCTACTATGAAATTCCTGATTGACGAACCTACAAACAAAACTTTATACACCCTATTCGGAAAATACAGGGACATCAACTTTCAAACGGTTACCACGTATTCACGCACATCATTCCGAGCCCGCCCATAAATAAATTTATTAAAGATATCTTAGTCATGTTCCCATTGAAATAAGCTGCTGTTCTAAAGGGACTGTACGGACGTGCCACAGAGACAATATGTTGCCCGCCATAACGTATGAATACCTATAGTTCAATACTACAAATGTCACTTACGGGATATCTTCCGTGATATTTTTTTTATTTTGGAGCTCCCGATATTTCGACGCTGTTGCAAGCGCCATGATCGCGGGTTAACGACGGGGGAAATAAAAAAATAATCACGGAAGATATCCCGTAAGTGACATTTGTAGTATAGTTATGAACCGTGAAAGCTTAAAACAGTATAGTTCAATAGTTTAAAGTCATTTTAAACAGCTGTCGCAACTGCGTGGTTAGTATCGACAATATTGCGACCACACACGCAAGTAACCGCATCAAAACCATTAAGTATTTTGTGGCTGCCATGAACAACTACAATGGACCAATGTTGCCATTCATGCTACGCAAAACCCGGTGACACTTTCGCCGCTGTAGTGTTAAGCTACGGCGAAAGATTTGGCCTTAAGGGCCTATACTACCTAAATGGCTTAGCATGATCCTCCGTTATGCCTAAAATACTGCAGCATTAATTTTGAAATAAATATATAGTAAAGTTGAGGATTAATGTTAGGTCTTATGTTTGGCGAAAACACGATTTCATAAAATTTTCTCGATAGAAAAAAATCTCAAACTTACCTCCAAATCGAACAATAAACCACTGGTATTCAAAAAGTACTTCAAATTAGATCATGAAACTTACTAACTGAACTAACTATAAAGCAGGTCTTTGGTTTTTTATTTTTTCCAAAAGACGAAAAATTGATTTTTTAAAGAATAAAAACCGCTCATTTCGCACTATTCGGCCGCAGTGACTGACGTAACAACCGCTTTGTAGTGCAAGCTGATTAGAACGTTATTGTAACATTACAAACGAAGTTTTGAACCACCACAACTAGAGTTGCTAATCTGAGGTAGTATAGGCTCTTATCGTACTTGGGTCACACATGTTCATACTGAAAAAAAGTAGCTCACACAATATCAGTTAGTGATACAATGTTATTCAAATGTTACTGTCAACGAACCTGAACGTGACCTGTTTTCGCGGTCAGGCGAATCGCACGATTCAAATCTTTGGCTGAGACCCGTCTGCTCAACACTTAAGTAGGTCACGCAGACGCTACCCAAATTCTGTAACTACATGATGTGTCCGATATTGTATGTTGTGCTTATTCCGCTACAAGCTAGCGGTATTAGTGAGGCCAGTTGCTGGGCTGAATACAATCCTGTTTGCGTAAGGCGAGTGTCCCGTGTACCTAGTTACTGTACGTATTTGAGATAGGTTACTGAACCATACGACATGGGTATTTAATTAGACTGAGTATGTCAATCTGTATATTGACTTCATTTCAATTGACTTATTTGAAGTAATGGAGTAAAGTAAAAGAGAGAGAGTATAAAGGTCAAAAGGTCAAAGGGTTTAAGTTGGTTGGTTTTAACAATTTGAATACTTGTTTCTAGCTGCAATTAAAACTTGTGAAAATTACTAAATACCTTAATTATACACCCTTTTTGAAACATGTTTAAAAAATTCGGAAAAAAACAGAATATTGAAAACGTGTTTTTTGTTTTATCAAATTAATAAAAATTGATGAAGATAAAACTTTTCAAAGATCATGAGTCCCCGGCTTGTGACGTTACATTTGAGTAAAAAATGTACTCAAATGTGACGTCACACGAGATTTCGAAAAAATATGTGTCCAATATTTTTTGGAAATCTATCTGACAGACTAATTAGTTTTTTTTTGTCATCTACCCTATTGCTGCAATGAAAAACGCACTCTGTTGGCCTTTCTCCTTAACTGCTAATCAATACTGCTCTCTACGTTGCACTTATTTCCTTTACTTTTATTTTGTCCCCGAGTGTACAATCGTACCTTTACTTTCTGCATCGCTGAAGTCCTGCTTTTCCCACTGGTAAAACGATGGCAATCCAATTCAGTCGTATGAAACTTACATTTTCTTCACTCCCTTAGGAGTCATATATGCCTGCCGTGGTTTCAAAGATTCTACCGTCTACGTGTAGAATTTCAGCCATATCCGTTGTGTGAAACGTTTTGAACTTGCTTGTGACTGTTCGTACTTTAAGGTGAATGCTCCAGGGTAGACTAACCTTGAGCATCAGCCTTAAGTTTTGCGTTCAAAAGTCAAAGTAATTTCACTATAATCTATGCATCTTAGTCTCTATTATCATATTCAGGGATATTTGACACAGTGCTGTTGCGTAAAATATTGATGTGAAAAATAGTCGAAAGCTCACAGATTTCATGCTAAAATAAAAGTAGAAATTTCCCGAACTATTCAAATATTCAAAGTCATTTATTTCAAAACAATATACATTGTGTAGAAATTTTGTAAAATAAAACTACAAACTAACGACGACTAACTACTAACTATTGTTAGGTTTCAACACAACTAGTCCTCAAATTTGCTATTTAATAATCACAAAGTTCACTTTGTTTTGGCTCTTGTTTTATTATTACTGTAGCATTCATGCTACAGTAATAATAAAACAAGAGCCATTCAATTTTAACAATTTGGGGTTATTCTGGACCTTAATTTTTACTGGAATAATAAAGCAATAATAATAATATTGTTGCTCCTCCAATGCCGATTAGAAAATTATAATTATTGTATTTTTACCGACTAATTTATTGATTTATTTAAAAAAAAACATCATTTTAATTTAAGGTGATTTAATTTTAATTGAACTTTTATTTTATAGTTAATTTTGATTGTGATATTGATTTTAATGTTGACTTAATTCTGATTTTTATTTTTTTATTTTAGATTTTAATGATGAATTGATTTATGTGTGGATTTTAACTTTGATTATGATTTTAATGTGAATTAAATTTTATTTTAATGTAATCTATGTAAACTGAGTTATATGGGCTAATGCCTGAAATAAACAATTATTATAATAATAGCAAAATCGGACATTTTCAGGCAAATATATTAATTTGTTCACCATTTTCTACAGTAATCAAAATAAAATCGCTAGCAATTGAAGAACCTAATTGATGTACATCACTAGCTGTTGCCGTCCGCGTGAAATAAATGAAAAGTACTATTTTCGCCGTTTTTGCAACATATTTCATTGATGCTTCGCGTCTTTTGGTCGTAGCATGATGTTACAAATAGTCTATAGACTTCCTTGATAAATGGTCTATCCAACACTAAAAGAACTTTTTAATTCAAACAAGTAGTTTCTGAAATTAGCGCGTTCAACTAAACAATAATAGATTCAAAAGCCCTTATAGCAGTCCTGTAAAAAATCTGGCTGGCGGTGGTTTTACCTGTAAACGCTTGTAAGATATGAAAACAACGACGACCGACGACGACGACCGACGACCGACGACCGACGACTTTGCCAGGCTTTGTAAGCGACGGCCCGCTATAAGCCTGAACACGAGATTCAACCAATAATGATCGGTTTACCATCAAGAATGGCCTACGATAAGGTATCAATTTGCATTCCACTACATTGATTGGCCAATGTTAAAACGTTAATAGGGTATCATTATTAAGAGAATTATCCCATTAGCAAGGGAATCATTTACCGTGGCAATAAATTAAAAGAAAATATAACTTCGCTTTGATTAAGTAATTTCTCGAAGAAACTAGTCAGGTTCAAATTAATGAGCTGTGCTTAGTGGGCCAATCATAGCACGATCCAGGCTCCTTAGATTAAACTCATCGGCTTTACGAACCGCCGCTCGGCAATTATCTTTATATTCACCTTTTTCTACTCGCTCTGGCGTATAATAGATACTCTGCGGAAGGTTAGCTCCATAAAACGAGTAATAAAACCAGGGGTAACACATATACGCCTAATTCACACTAAGATTTGAAACTATCTGAAGATCGGTTTAGATTCTCAGACCAAACCAGGTAATGCTGCTTCTATTCTCACCCTAACCACCATCACCACACTACCACCACCACCACCACTAGTTAGTCTATACTAAAATAAAAGCAATAAGAAAAAATGTTTTTTTTTTTATTTATTTCTTTATTTAGTACATGGAGGAGTAACAGCTAATAAAAACAGAAAAAAAGGAAAGCATAGTCACCAGAAAGCCAATTCGATATGTAAAGTAAAAATAAATTAACCTACGCTGATTCCAAAACCATTTGGAGATTTTAGGGTCTTATGCTATTTTTCTATTTTTAGCTCTCTATATCACAAGATTGTGTTTATTTTCACAATAATACATGTAACCATTTGACTTTCATTTGACCTCTAAATGACGTCATAACGTAGCCTGAACAGACTACTTCCTTCGTGCTTTTCAAGATAAATTTAAAAAAAAACTGTTGTTAGTCTGTCATACCGTCAGTGTCAAAGTGTCAATGCTAGTTATTAGAGATGGATCGCGCGCTGCCATAATTTCTCTTTCTCTGCGTTAATTCTTTGTATACGACAGACCTTTCTTTCCCATTGCACTTTGATACTTACTGCAACATTGATCGACCATTGCACGCTTTACGGAACTGCTTGCCTATTGTTTGGATTAGTAAATGGGCTATTTGTTGTAGTGTTTCTGCATGAAGGTGTCTTGCTTCGTAGCATTTAGCACCAGTTGTCGATAACAGATTCATTGCACGGATATGCAGCACGGAAAATGGTAGAAATTCAATTTGCTAAAAATCGTAGGAAAAGTAAGTCAAACAAAAAGTTCACATCACAGCCACGATCACAGCAGTCACATTTCACAACAAACAAAATAAAAAATCGTATCTGACAAGTGTCAACAGGTTTGAAGTTGTCTATTCGTTTTTTGTATGTACTGAAAACGTGGCAAAGACTTAAAGCTATTCAGACTATGAAATGACGTCATCACGAAAAATACTTTAAAAAATAATTTAAAAAAAACTGTTACTTGAAAAAAAAAAGCTTCAAATTAGTGGCTTAAAATTAAATGTTTTACGAAATAAAAATATAAAAAAATACCTGAAAAATATTTTACATACCGAATTACAAGTCCTCACGTATAGACTTATAATAGTAATCTATGGTGTAAGCAAAATAACACAAAACACAGCTTTAATATAAGTAAGAAGCTATACAACAAACTAGTTTGCAATTTATATATTTTGAAATAGTAGAGAAAATAATACCAAAACTAAAACAAGCAATGTAACATACATACATTGTTTGACTTATGGACCGACACAATATTTTCAGGGATTTGAGAGATCACTAGCTAGGTTCTACGCATACACCTTATGTCCTAAATGTCATGGTTGGTTACATAAGTTTTTTTTTCAAATGAAAAAAATACCCAAATTTTTTCCTTTAATTCCAAATAACTTTTTCGTTTATGAGTGTAATGGCACAAAATAAATTTTGTTGTATTCTCCAAAGTCTTCTAAATCTAAATACATCTTTGTTTGATAGAACTGGTTTCAAGAAAAAAAATACGTGCTACCATAGTTATTTTCTTTTTGAAATGTATGAAATTGTACAACTTCAAAATTAATTATAAAAAAAAACTAAGAGCCTTTTATTTTGACCTTAGCTTTATTTTTAAAAGTTCTTTTGTTGATACCCTTTCTAACGGTATGCTACATGTCGCAAAGAGCAATTCATTAAGTAGTCAAAATGTTAGTTAGGAGAGTCGGGATTAAGAAAAGACTTTTAAATGCTATTATGTTTTTATATATATTATGCCATTACACCCACAAACGAAAAAGTTATTTCGAATCAAATGAAACATTTCGGGTATTTTTTTCATTAAAAAAAAATAACGTAATTATGTAACCAACCATGACATTTGGAACATAGGATGTATAGGTAATATTAGGTTAATTTGAATAAAATTTGAACAGGATTTATAACTTTAGTTTATAAAAACATAATAACATTTATAAGTCTTTTCTTAATCCTGACTCTCCTAACATTTTGACTACTTAATGAATTGTTCTTTGTGACATGTAGCATACCGTTACAAAAGGGTATCAACTAAAAAACTTTTTAAAATAAAGCTAAGTTCAAATTGGCTTTTAGTTTTTTTTTTATAATAAATTTTGAAGTTGTATATTTCATACATTTAAAAAAAGAAAATAACTGGTAGCTCGTAAGAAATTTTCTTGAAACCAGTTCTATCAAACAAAGATTTATTTAGATTTAGAAGACTTTGGAGAATATAAAAAAATTTAATTTGTGCCATTACACTCATAAACGAAAAAGTTATTTGGAATTAAAGGAAACATTTTGGGTATTTTTTTCATTTGAAAAAAAAAACATATGTAACCAACCATGACATTTTGGACATAGGGTGTATGGGTAGAACCTAGCTAATGACCTCCCAAATCCCTGGAAAAATTGTGTCGGTCCATAAGCCAAACATCCTGTATATGTTCTGACACTTACAGGTACTGGTGAGGAGCTCGTGGCTAAATAATAACAGCCGCTCGGGTCGATCTTTAGGTTAAGCCGTGCTTGCCTAGGTTGGTCTGTGGATGGGTGACCACCCATTACATACCGAGTTTCCTCCGTGCCTCGGAAAGCACGTTAAGCAGTTGGTCCCGGCTGTCATTTGTGATCTTTGACAGTCGTTACAGGTAGTCAGTGGCCCAAAAAGTCTGACAACCAGTCTTACCAAGGGGTATCGTATTACCCAGTAATAACTGGGTTGTGGAGGTCAGATAGGCAGTCGCTCCATGTAAAATACTGGTATTCAGCTGCATCCGGTTAGACTGGAAGCCGACCCCAATAAAACTTGGGAAAAGGCTAGGCAGATGATGACTTACAGGTACTGGTTCTATGTTTATTTGATATCTAAACTCACCTTTATGTGCTTGCTACGTACGTACATAAAGCATCTAGTTTAAATGTGCTACTGCCGCTCGTTATGTTGCAGGATCAACCTTCTGTTGTAATTTATATTGTGTGGCTTGGGTAAGCTGCAATTAAACATTTAATTAAAGTGCACGCCCTCGGTGTTTTTTCAGGAGAAACTGGATTCACGGTGTGTTATATTTATCGCTGGAGGAACATAATTACAAACTAGGTGTATAATTTCAGGAGAACAGTCTTCATTAAAAGTTTTCAAAATACTCCATGAAAAGAGACATACAAAACTACTATTTAAAACAAACATAGCCTAATAATAAGAGCAAGTGCTGGCAAAATGTTTACTAAAGGTCAAAAAATTGCGAATTAAATAATTAATTATCGACTTAGATTAAAAAATGTCCAGATTCCGTGTTCGAAACAAAACGGAACGTTTTCAGTGGAGCCACTTTTTTATAAATGTGGAGGAGCTCATGGCTATAGTACATTTTGATACAAGTGGAGAAAGTTTGTTATTGTATTCGAGGCGGAATTATAACACCCGAGCCGTAGGCGAGGGTGTTTATGAGCCGAGAATTGCAATAACAAATGTCCACGTGTATCAAACGACGTTTTTCAATACACTTTTGAAGAAATAAAATAAAATAATGAAAAATATTTTTGTCACGAACTATGAAACTATGATTTTAATTTTCTTGTTTTTTCGCGCTTTGGTTTCGCCAGGTTGAAGGAGAGGCAAAGGTATGAAGCCGTTAAACAGTCTAATATAAAAAATAGATTTATTTCACATTTTAATTCAGAACACAAATAAATGTTAATTTGTGTATAAAAGTAACTAGGTATTAGTTTTTAATAATCATGTTTATCTATGATATTCTATTTATAAACACAATTTGAATATTTGTAGGAATGGTCAGGATTTTATTTCGCCAGGCTCGAGCGTATGTGGGCAGAAGACGGGTTTGGGTCTATGAAAACACACTGGATGCGATACACTATTTTATTTCGCATTGCACGGTTCGGTATGGTAGTTTCCATGGAGAAGAACCGGCAAGAAACTCCATGGTTACTCTTTTCAAACAGATACACTGAGTCTAACAAATTACTTGACATTATACTTTCACACAATAGCAATGACACCCAATAATACAGGTAACACATTAGTTCAGACAAAAGAGCAACAATATAAAGAAAAGCAGAGTAACAATAATTAAGAGTAATACAACCTGTGCACCGGGCCACGCCTGAAGTCAGAATGTCCATTCGCCGCTGTGCGGCCCCTTTTATACGCTAGTTTTGGAGGTGGGGTAACGGCGTAGCGCGCTACGACGTAGCGTGCATTAACTCCGCCCCGCAGCGAGGAGGTGGGAGAACAACGTAGCATGCTACGACGCCGACGTAGCGTTCACTTAGCTCCGCCTCGAATGACGTAGCGCGCTACCGCGTGGCCTGATACACGTGTTGTTTACAATGTGACGCCGACACGGCCATTCTGACGTGCGGACGTCCTCGTTCGCTCAGCTTACAATATTACATCTGAAACACAAAAAACTGATCAAGTATCGTTTGGTCATCCTGATTTTGTTCCTGGACCGGTCTACATAGACCCTTCAGATATTTGAACACTTGGTCCAGTCAGCTATGACTCCAAGACTTACAAGATCAACCCCCTAGTCTGGCAATTCTTTTTTTTGCTCTTCAGGTGTGTCCCTTCAGTTAAACTGGACCGGACTTAGCTAGGCCGAACAAGTATTGTTCCTTTAGCTTTCAATTACGATCTCACTTAACGCACGACAGTTGATAATGTAAGCTACAGGTGCATCAGAATCGAAAGGAACCAGCATTGACTGCATACTGGGTGTCATACCATCTGCTATTATTTTTTTTAAATTGATTCTATACTAGCCGAAAACAATGGTGCCTGTATTAAATTGACGGCAGTCCCAGATAAAGGTAGGAGTGGGTCTTATCCCACTTCTGATGTAGGAATGGTCAGGATTTTATTTCGCCAGGCTCGAGCGTATGTGGGCAGAAGACGGGTTTGGGTCTATGAAAACACACTGGATGCGATACACTATTTTATTTCGCATTGCACGGTTCGGTATGGTAGTTTCCATGGAGAAGAACCGGCAAGAAACTCCATGGTTACTCTTTTCAAACAGATACACTGAGTCTAACAAATTACTTGACATTATACTTTCACACAATAGCAATGACACCCAATAATACAGGTAACACATTAGTTCAGACAAAAGAGCAACAATATAAAGAAAAGCAGAGTAACAATAATTAAGAGTAATACAACCTGTGCACCGGGCCACGCCTGAAGTCAGAATGTCCATTCGCCGCTGTGCGGCCCCTTTTATACGCTAGTTTTGGAGGTGGGGTAACGGCGTAGCGCGCTACGACGTAGCGTGCATTAACTCCGCCCCGCAGCGAGGAGGTGGGAGAACAACGTAGCATGCTACGACGCCGACGTAGCGTTCACTTAGCTCCGCCTCGAATGACGTAGCGCGCTACCGCGTGGCCTGATACACGTGTTGTTTACAATGTGACGCCGACATATTCAAAAAATATTTATGCCGTAAAGACGCGTAGTGCTTTGCCGTAATTAAAAAAAAAACATTCACCTCAGACTATAGGCATTGAACCAATTTGGACTAAGTATAGGTATAGTTATCTGTGGCAATTTTCATTCCCGCACACGTGCGGGAAAGTGGAAAAAATCGCACGTGTGTGAAATATATTGTATGTTGTACCTAATCGTAGTGCGTTATGGACCAGTTTTCGAGGAAGTGTATTGAAAAATAATAACAGCCGCTCGGGTCGATCGTTAGGTTAAGCCGTGCTTGCCTAGGTTGGTCTGTGGATGGGTGACCGCCCATTACATACCGAGTTTCCTCCGTGCCTCGGAAAGCACGTTAAGCCGTTGGTCCCGGCTGTCATTTGTAGATCTTTGACAGTCGTTAGGTAGTCAGTGGCCCAAAAAGTCTGACAACCAGTCTTACCAAGGGGTATCGTATTACCCGGTATTAACTGGGTTGTGGAGGTCAGATAGGCAGTCGCTCCATGTAAAATACTGGTATTCAGCTGCATCCGGTTAGACTGGAAGCCGACCCCAACATAGTTGGGAAAAGGCTAGGCAGATGATGATGACTTTTTTATAAATGTGTGAGTAAGCGCCGCGCTCGGGAGTGTATTACGTATCGGATTTGCGTTTGTGTGCAATGTGCCTGTAATACCAGTGGCGGAGACTTACCCATAAATGTGGGAGATTTTCAGTATTTTACGTTCAGCGTAAAATATACCATCAACAGTAATGACATGATTTTTTATCATTACGGTTGGTGATTTTCAACGTTATTTCTTTAATTTGTGTAATTTAAAAGTTAGTAAAAAAGAAAAAAGGAACTGTAATGCCTGAAATACGAGCTCTCATAAAATACTTTCGAACTACAAAAAACGCGATTCTGACCGAATCTGACCAAGTCTGAACGTGTTTGACCGAATCTTTCCGAGTCCAATCGAATCTGACTGTCTGTCCGAGTCTGACCGAGTGTGACTGAATCGCGCCAAGTCTAAACGTGTCTGACCGATTCTGACCGATTCTGACCGATTCTGACCGATTCTGACCGATTCTGACTGAGTCTGTCAGAGTCTGACCTACATAACATAACATAACAACAGCCCATAACGTCCACTGCTGGACACAAGCCTCTCCCATGATGGGAGGAATTTGCCGTAATCTCCACGCTTGGCAGGCGGATTGGAGATCGCAGTGATGAAAGACTAACAGAAAACGCTGCTGCCCATTCTCTGGTCTACGGAGGCGCAAGGTGTTATGTCTCAGACATTAGTCGCCTTATACGACACCCCTGAGTGTAATGGGTTGGTTCTATTCTACTCTGCCGGATACCACACAGCTAAGTCAGAGTGTCAGTAGGTCAGAGTCTGACCTAGTTCGACCGAATTAGACTGAGTCTGAACGTGTTAGACCGAATCTGACCAAGCCTGAACGTGTCTGACCAAGTCCAAACGAATCCGACTGAGTCTGAACATGTCTGAACGAGTCCGACTGATTCTGAACGTGTCTGACCGAATCTGATCGAGTCTGACCGAGTCCAACCGAACCTGACCGAGTCCGACCGTTAAGCCGGGTCAAGACTAGCGTAATGTAACGCGAATCCACCGTGTAATGTAACGCGAATTCTAGGTGTGGACGGCACCGCGAGCATTACATGTAACGCTCGCGGTTGATCCATCAGCTGTCGGTTTTTGCGCGAACACAAAGGCGCACGCAGTATTCGCGTTTTCAATTCGCTTTGAGTTCGTGTGCCGTCCACATTGTTGACATGAATTAAACGTAATCGTTACATTCGCGTTACACCAGTCTGGACCCGGCATTAGTTAGTTTGACTCTTAATCTGACTCTAAATGAGACTTTGAGGCAATGGACAAAGCGTTTCGAATTCAGTAATTGAGCCAAAGCTTTTACATTTATAAAAAAAAACATCGTTTAAGTAAATAAAACTCTTTTGTAATTTGTCGTTCTGAAAAGATTTTTAAAAGTTACAAATAATGGGTAAAAAAAATTATGCCCTTGGCAACACTCAACAAATATGGCGTGACAGTAATGTCAAATTATACTTTTTGTTTACATAAGTTTAAAATGCGGTAACAAAGAAATACAAAGTGAAATTGAATACTTACTTGTGAAATGATATATAGTGGCACATTCCTTTTTTTTGTGTGATTTCTACACCATTTCATAACACAAACCTTCATTTTAAAATATCAAAACACGGACTCGTGACGTAGTTTACGCGGGGAATCTGGACATTTTTAGATTATCGAACTAAGATTGGTCCTAAGTAAACACAATGGTGTCGATTCTGTTGTGCACAAACTAAACTTAATTTAGGCTATTGCTATCTTTATCGCTCCCATAAAACGAGAAAGAGACGAACGTAATTTAGAGCTGTCAAATTTAGTTGGAATTAATATTTCCATACAAATGAAGGGTGCACGTAAAAACGTGTCGACTAAAAACACGGTGAAGTGCAAGGCATAAACTAGTTTGACATCTTTATCTTAGTTCATATAGCTATAGCCGTCCTTTTGTCGCACTGCCTTTTAGAATCACCTCAAATAAACCCTAATATCAATAACCTTCCTGGTTTCGTTTTAGACATCTGAAGAAAGCCATATTGAAATAATTTTATTTTCGAAGCTCACGAAAAATGATACGCAACACATTATTTTCAGTGTCAGTCGGAAAAATCTTTCCCACGCATTTGAACCGTGTAATAGATACCTGAAATATTTTCTTTGTTATGAATTTACACGGGTTGACCGGACCCTTATCACGTGGAAAGCTAGGTTGTCGTCACCCACGCTACGCCAACATCCATAAAAGTATGACTTGTTATTATATACCCTTCGTTTACAAAAGCCACAACTACAAAGTACCAAGTTGTTTAGCAACACTTTTGATACTAAAACGAAACAAGAATTTAGGTGCTTACTGTCTTGCTTAGGCCTTCCCCAGTTATGAATTTATCCGGCAAGATGTAAACAACGATATTTAGTCCGCCTTGCGACATGAATTATCTGAACTCGGCTGTATTTTTGCTGCCAGGTAGCTTTTGGGCTGAGAAAATGTGGTTTGCTTTAGGTGGATTAAAGTTGGGTCACAGATTCAGATTTATTGAAGAGCTAACTTTTATAGGAATACCTGAAATGATTTTCTAACTGAAAATAATCTTGATTTCTTCAATACAGCAGCAAGTCCGTAAAACTGGGATAAATCTATAACTTAATTTTGAATGAAAAAAATTATTAACAATGGCTATGATCAAGCGACATAAAAGATCGCTGAAATCAATTCGCAATCCAATTTTTTTTTTATAATTACGCAGTAGAAAACCGTCACCCAGTTGTTATAAAACAAAACAATTTCCACAGCACTGTAGTCTCGTTGTTTTTGTCTCGGTAATATTAGTTTAATCTTCTTGTCAAAGTCTCCGGAATTCACCACAGTGCTTTCGAGGTCGACAGCTTGTAACATTCTAAATATTAAACTGCACTCTCGAAATAGCAATTTCTTCGCGAAGTATCTCAACTTCAACTTAATTTTAAATTTATAGTTCGTTGGTGTGAACTACAGTTTCTAGCTTCAGTCTTTAATGTTTAGAATTCTGCTGTAAATAGATTTTATAACGGTAAAATGTGGTAAAAAGAAAATCTCTTAGAAACGGAGTACGTTTACGTGAAGGGAAAATATTTGACATACGGCTTAGCAGTAACTGGTAAACTGTGAGATTAAAACTGTCAGACTTAGCAATCTTAATAACGTTTTAGTTAATGAGAAAACTTGAGATCCTAGAAACCGAAATACAGTTAGAAAACCAGATTCGAACTTTGGAACTTTAGCGTCAGACATAGTTTGAAATCCGCACAATATGTGTGATGTTATCAGCTGCTCGCGTCACAAATCCCGAACTTTATCGTGTAAAACTGTGATTCACTTGTGATAATTGTCTCAACTCGCCACATTGGGGCGACATCGGGACCGAGTAAGTTTATCATCCCATTTCGCCACTCATAATAGCATTATGATCACAACGTATACACGACACGCGACAAAGGGTGAACTAGATAAGAGGTAATTTGCTCGGATTTCATCGTTATCGGGAGACTTTAAGGCTCATAAATAGTTAAAGAAGTTCTTCCGTCTCGGGAAGGAGAAAAGGTTCCGGAGAAATCTTTTTATACCCGCGGATAGGAGACGGTATTCGTACTTTTAACGGGTTACTAAGTATAGCTACGTTTTGAATAGATTACTTTAGAGTTTTCTTATAATATTTTGATCAAAGGCATCGCGTGGGTGTCATAAAAATCCAGAAAGACGTTACGTTAAGAACATACATTAAGAGGCCGGCGACCGATGCGTAGTTCATACAAACGTAATACCAAAATAATTTGTAAATCAAACATATTCTTAAGGTAGTGTGTCTTTATTCCGATTGGAATACAGAATAACTAGGTTCCCAAATATATATTTTGAATGGACACTGATTTAAACAAGAGTTATGAGAAAAATAAGTTTTCTATAGAAATTTTAAAGTCCTCATATCTCGTCTTTATATCGCTTTCCTTTCAAAATATATATTTGGGAACCTAGATATTCTATAATCCAATAGAAATAAATACACACTACCTTAAGAATATGTTTGATTTACAAATTATTTTGGTATTACGTTTGTATGAACTACGCATTGGTCGCCGGCCTCTTAAGCAGGAGCGTCGTCTATATAATTGTGATTCGATCATCAGTCCGTCTGCTGGGTCTTTTGTTTTTTTTTTCGACATTGCGTCTCGCAGATCAACCTATGAGGTTAGGTTCTGCTTAACTGGACTATCCTGTGGGGGCCTTGAGTGTAAGGCCTCCACCAGGGGCATATTCGGCGCTTACGGGAATGCTTATAACGTGAAACATTTTAGAAAACATAATCAAAAATCTTCGCATTTCGTTGGTTTTAACTAGATACAGGACAGTTCAAGTTCACAAAACTTGAGAAGGGTGGCCTGACCTTAAAGTCACTTGTGACAGAAATTTTGAACAGGACTAAATTAAAATAACAGGCTTTATAATTTGCAAGACAATTTACTGACTGACTTTACATTTAAAATACAACTGCAAAGACACAACCGTCTATTATTTAACTTCAAAAAATTATCTTTAAATTCTCTCATTAACAACAGGAGCGTTTCAAAAATGAAACGTAATTTTATTTATTAGTACAAAGTGAAAGACAACGGCGAGTCGGCATCAATTCTTTTTATTCGCAACAGTCTTGGATTATTAAGACAATTATCTTTGAATAAAATAAGCAGAATCTCCCTCAAAAGGCCCTACTGAGAAATAAGATTAGGATCTCGTTTGTTCACTTGCCTTTCATAATCCTAATTAGCCATTTAACTGAGCTCTTATCATTGGTCCTGAACAGAAAGTCATTCTTATAAAGCAACTCGCCTTCTTATCTGTCTACTTAAGATTCAGTTTTATTTCTTCTGCTGCCTCGAGTACGGTGTTCATTTTTATTTACGTACTCTACTTTCAGCTGTTTATTGTTGGCATCTTATTATTTTTAATAAAAGCTTTTGCATAGTCAATTACTTTTTGAAGTTATTTTAATTCCATTTTAAAGGTCGTGAATTATTTTTAAGAATCAAAAGAGCTTATTAAAAAACCTTTTTGGTTATTAAAAATAATTCAATTCAAGCTTGATTTTATAGCTTGAAAATTTAAGCAGACTTAACTGAGAGTTGACAGCAAAATAAAGTCCATGAATATGGAGTTATGCCAATGATGCAAAATAATGAACTCAATAATAACGGACCGTGAATCTTTTTGTATTCGATCCTATGTGAGATGTATAATTGGACGAAAATTTACTGGTTTAAATACACGGGCTTAAACTGGCGCTTTCACAGTCCAGAAGGTCTAGAAGAATTGACATTCACGTTCCGTTTTTACACAATGACTTTCAACGCAATTGACGAAATTTAGTCCAGTTTATTGGTTTGATCTAGTGGTTGCAAGCTTGACTGCTGAACTGGGTTCGATTCTCGGACCGGGTTGGATTTTGCCAACAGGAATTTATCAGTAGCAGCCACGGGGTCTGGATTTTTGACCGGTTGATGGAAATAAGCTCGCTCCCTTTTACATTAGGTACACCTTTGCCTAACCCTTCGGGGATTACAGGCGTGATGTTATGTTTATGTTAGCTTTTTTCCTATGCCACTCATACATTTTTAATTTTTCCATTTTTTGTGATAGAAAGTCACACTCTCTCTAGGCTTTCATTCTATTTTTAGGTACATGAACGAAATTAAACTTAAGCTTCATATTTTCATCATATTTTAAATTTACTTTTTATGTTAGTACTTTTCTTGTAATACTTACATACTATCGGGTAAAGATGCATGCTCTTGAGTACGTTGAACTGGCATTTAACTTTGTTCACTACTTTTATCTTGAAACATCCACGAAGCGCTTCTTATCATGTTGGTGGACGTTATTTGAGAAATGGCCTTGACGTGCAGCGAATTATCTGCAGGGTTTGAATAACTTACGAAAAACAACTTAAATCAGTCACAAAATATCATCCATTCGAAGATTTATTATTATAAATGCGCAAGTAAATCTGTTGAACTGTCTACCTGTTAGGTATTTCTTCTGAAAGTATTTCGTAATATAGAGAGGTGCACCTATTTTTTTTTTCGTATGTGAAATCATCAAATGACCACTCCTGCTCTGGGCGGAGCGGAAGGGATTGTCAGACTTTTACTGACTAAAACCCATCCATTGCCTTCATTGCCCTTTGTGTTCCAAGGCCGCGGTATCTCTTACGAACAGTCCCGCAGCCCCGGGTTCACCTTGCCTTGGGTTAGGATATAGGATACCTTTGGTCCCAGTAGTATATTCCCGTGGTACAAACTACTGCAAAAAGATCTATTTATAGTGCATGTAAACTAGGGTCTGACGTGTGATTGTACTCAGTGGTCCCAAGTTATGGTAGTAGGAGGAACACCATAGTTCAAGTCAGTCCCAGACGGAGGTTGCATGGGGATTTCATCACGAAAAAGGTTTTGTGATTTAAATAAAGTACGTTGATCCCAGTTTTAACCCTTGTGCCCGTAAGTAATAAGGTTTAAAAGTGATCGACTTTCAGTGTAGCTCTTTAGTACTATCGGATAATCCTTATAATGTAACTAAGAAAATCAACAAAACGTGCTATGTTCTCTATACGATATAAGAGGTAATTTTTTCGCTCGCATCAAGTGTGGCCGAATGAGGTGTTGAGCACGTTTCGGATACGGCGCGATGACGTCACGTCCTCGTTTATAACCCTCTTGGTGCCGAAACTGAGATAGCAACGTACTAAAAGAAATATGGGGATTGTTTTTTTTATCAATGTATGTGAGAATGTTCTTATTTTTGTTACATTTTGATAATTTAATAAGATATAGTTGCACAGCAGATCAGTGCCTAGTTTTTGTAAAAACTGCTGTTTAATTATCTAACGCTATTTTAAACGTTCTTATCAATAAGTATAGTCAAACCACTGTTTTGTCAAAAAGTACTTAGACCAGTTGTGAATTGGAGCAACACAAGCATATTGGCGTTGTTGGCAGTAATATTAGTATATTAGTAGATAGGTAAAATATTGATATTCACATGACTTGGGCTGTTAAAAAAATCTACGCATAAGTTTACTCCATTCTTAAAAGAATTCACACATATTATGCATTCTATTTATAAAATACTGTCTACCGACGGCTTCCTATTGTGACGCGCGAAGAAAAGAATAAAACTTTTATCTACAAACCTGTGAAGAAGTGAAACACGACATTCAAGTTGAGTCCTTTACAGTCGCAAGTAA
Organism: Xestia xanthographa; assembly: GCA_905147715.2. NCBI lineage: Eukaryota > Metazoa > Arthropoda > Insecta > Lepidoptera > Noctuidae > Xestia > Xestia xanthographa. The sequence goes on along the minus strand of LR990653.1, from coordinate 12,792,726 downwards.
GTGCATCGGTTTCCAACGAATTCACGTCTTGAATTGAGAAGTTGTTACCTGCCTCTAAAAGGGGACAGAGCCGTGTTCAGTACATAACAAACTTTAACGTTTCGCCACTCAATACTGCCAGTTTATTTGGCAACAAAACAATATGTTTGACATTTATGGTGTTGTTTGAGCACGTACTAGTCGGGTGATTGTAACCGTTGTAGCTAATTTGCTACGGCGTAGGCCAGTCGTCCTACGGCGTAGAACAGTCGTGCTACGTCGTAGGCCAATCGTGCTTCAAAGGTAGACGAGAACGCGTAGGATATTCTTTAAACTACGTTATCAGAAGAAACGTAGTGATGAATTTTTTCAATAATAATATTAAACATAATAACAGTGTTTAGTCTCAAAACCTAAAAATATAAGGCTACGGATTTTCTAATAGATACGTGATGTATCAAATAGAGTAAACATCAATGTTAGTACTAAATCCATTATTTACTAAAAGTTTAGCTTAAATAAGACATTGAAAATAAATATTGTCTTAAGTAAGAAAATAATTTATTTATTGTCTCTAAAAGAAACCAACAAAGAGAAAGAAATCTTCTCAAAGTATATACTAAAGAGTTACGTGAGTTGCAGTAATAATGTCCGACAGACAGTATTGTAAATTTCTAGAAAATTGTAAGAAGCAACAGTCCGTTGTACACTGATTTGAAAGTCGTCGACTCTTTGTGTTATTATTCATTTATGCCTTACCTACGACTTTTTTTTTAAATTTACCTGAAGAACAGACACGACATGATATTATGCCTATTACAAAAAGTGTAGTTATTTTGAAAAGCTTACGCCTAAGAAACTCACCTTTCCTGACCTTATTGGATTTATTCTTCGAAAGTCAGGCGCGTAGTAGGTACTTGCAGCTGTCATGAGTATATGTTATCCACGATCATACATCTGTCACATCAAATAAAACAATCAAAATCACTTCAATACTTATGATAATACAAAGTATTGCAGCATATCTGCTGAACCACAGAATTGTATCCAGTTCTATGGTTCTGAATACTTTTTACGGTTTTTTTTTTACCTTTTTTTTTCTTTTTTTTTTCTGGGCTCCAATCCCCGCTACATACGTCTGGAAGACCTACACGTTAATAACGCAACGTTACAGTAACGTAACCTAACGTTTAGTGTTAGGTAGTGCTTAGTGGTAGGTAGAAGATAAATAAAAAATATGCGTTACAAAGATTAGTTTTAATTAAATTGATTTAAATGACAAAGCCGGTTGAGCCGGGCGTGGGTATGATATCAAGCGCGCGGTAGGGAACACTACTGTCCTGCAGGTCTTCCAGACGTAGGTAGCGGGGACTGGAGTTAGATGTTCCAGGGTCCCATAGGGCTGCGGCAGGGTCGTCCAGCCACTTCCCTGCGGCTGTGGCGGTGGCAGTATTAGTAACCACTTTTGGAACTTACGTGCGGGAGCAGCGTGGGTAGTCGCGCTGGTGCAGGCACAGGTGAGGCGTAGCATATTAACAGCACTAGTAGTCACGCTAGTGCAGGCACAGGTAGTGCGTAGTTAGGTGGAAGGAAGGACCTCCCCCATAGCCTTCCTCTCTGTTGTGCTTACTGCCATGTGAAAAAAACGTGAGCTAACAAACAAGATCAGTCAATTTATTTAAAAAATATTCACTACCTACTCAAACTTAATCTCCAACAAGCTCGCTTCACTACCCACATTGCACTCACAATTTATCACCAACTTAAAACGCCAAAGAAATACATCATGAATAACCCAACGTGTCATGTTATAATAGAATGTAATGCTTTCCTTACGTTCACAAGAAAGCCGACACGACGTGAATATATCGCGTTTACGTTATCCAACACAATGATTGACATTTGATTAACTGTACTGAGAAAATATAAGAGAGAAAGAGAGAGAGAGAAATAAGATTTTCTTGATATAAAATTGTATTGCCCCACGGGACAAAACATACTCGTAATCTAACACGACACAACAATAACATTAAGAAAATCCCGAATCTGCAATATCCCCGCGACACATCCACACACACCCTTGTCATTCAAAGACCGGCCAACTGTAAAATTAAATTCACATTTCATTCCGTTCATTCTTTCGTTTTCTTATGCTTTGTTTGTTGTTCGCTACAAAACGCAAATTCCCATTTAGAGTATAATTTATTTTTTAAATGTAGAAGACCAAATTTTGGTTTGAACACAATAGATATGGCTAGACATTTTTGGCGTTGTAATATAAAACTTGAAAGTTTTTGTTGAAATTTTTGTGCTAACGTTCCTTACGTGATCTGAGAACTTGCTATGGTGTCTGTCAAATCTGTCTTTCGTAAATAGATTTTAAACTTTATCGCTTAATCATTAGGTTCAAGGTTGATTGGGAAAATTTGACAGTTTTGGGAGCTTGATGTGTCGTCTGTAACAGTAGGTAGGTAGGCTACGTAGAAAAAAATAAATAATAACTAAACATTGTTCACAGTTATGTACGTTCTTTAATGTTAGGGTGCATGACGAACGATTAAAACAATGTTGATGGTTCCCTGTAAAAAACTACCTACGTTCTATGTATATAATGTACTTATTGTATCGCAATTGAACAATCAATCGTTATTACCGACTACTGGCTTCAAATTGAACCAAATGAACAACTAGGTAATTGGCATTGCTTAGCATTCCGCTCACGCTACGAGGAAAAAACGCCAACTTATACAAAAGCAAACGTTTTTCTTTTTGTGTATTGTATAATACAATCATAAGTAAAACGAACTGCGACGACAAAGCCTACTTTCTATTTGTTCTACTCAATTATTTTGATTAGAAAAACGTCTGTAGTTACATTGTCTGATATTACGCGAAGTCACGAAGTAAGGTCCATAAATGAAATCGTTTTTACCTTGATAAGTTTTCGATAAGCTTTCGCTGTTCTGTGAAACTGTTAATTAATTGTTATCGAGGATAAAAAAAAACAATCTACAATGTTCTTGCTTCGAAGAATATTATAATGAAAAAATATATAAGGATAGAAAACGTAATTCTATGAAATTGGCTCAGGCCAAGTTCAACGCCTGTTTAGGAATCTGATATATAGATATATATAAAATTGGATCTACGATAAATACCCGTATTCTAAAGCCATTTTCAAGGTTTATTCTGGATTCAAATCTGACAGATTTTATGCTAATATCAACTCAAACCTAGTTTCGAATACGGGTCTTGAGAAATACCGAGTCTAATCAATATTCCACAGTGAAATATGATGTAAACTGTTAGTTGTAATTGATTTTTGGAAATAACAGCGGTCAAGCGAGCATACAAGACATTATGACTAGGCATTTAAGTTCAGACGATACGATATAAAGCAAGTATTATGTGTTCAGAAAGCCACTTAAAATTAAAACATCGTTTTTAATGTTTACTTGTGATTAGTTTGTTTACCACTTTTCCCATAATTTGACCCGAACAGTACCCATATTATAATTTATTGTGTTTCTACTAAAGTAGAAACATGGTACGAGTTATGTGGACATTAATATTGGTATGTTTTGTCCAAATAAAGGCAGAGGTCATTAAGATTTCGGGTGATTTGTAGACAATGTTTTTTAAGATTGTAGGTACATATTTGGTTTTCTCAGAAACTTTTGTATATATTATTGAAAAATTTGTACTGTGAGCAAAGCTTACTACGGATGGTCGAAAGACAAACTAAAATAAACGTTTAAACTTTATTTTATTTTCCACACACTTGTTCTTCTATATTCAGCTTTCACTGTATCTTACACTGTTTATAACATTCATAAGCAAAAGTTTTCCATGAAACAATAACAACGTCGATATTCGATATTGAGACTAAATTAATATTCTCGAACATTGTTTGTAAACATTGTGAGAACCCTCAGGTATTTCATTAACAAGATAATGTTAATTAAAACGCAGTCAAAACATTGCAATCGAGCTGCTTTTGTTTGTCATCAAGCGAGAACAACAAGCTTAATAAATTGACTCATTAAAGGTTGAAGATCTCTGAACCCCTCTACTTTATTTTGAATTTTGTGATCTATTTATTAATCATGTTCACGTTAAATTCCTTTTCGATCTCCGAAAATAACTTGTGAGTATTAATAAGTACACTTTTGTCATACATGTTTAAAACAGTGACTTGTTTCACAATCCCAATATTCTGATGAGCAAAACTGTTGACATAGTATTATCTGTGTAATATCAATGCAATATTATATTCTTAATGTTGGTAAGAAATACTCTTAGGTTGGTAACATTTTTCTGTTCTGTTGAAGCCATCTTTTTTCTCTTCACCAAAATGTACTCGCTGTGTATGAAGTTAAATAAAACAATAAGTAATTAATTATCAAGAGTTTTACTTAAAATAACACATAGCTATCATCATCATCATCATCATCTGCCTAGCCTTTTCTAAACTTTGTTGGGGTTGGCTTCAAGTCTAACCAAATACAGCTGAATGCCAGTATTTTACATGGAGCGCCTGCCTATCTGACTTGCACCATCCAGTTGCTAAATACTAATACTATTAGTATAGGTACTAATTATCTTATCAAAACTGAGCCTAATTCGTCCATTGTGACTGAAAGAGGAGGCTTAGTAAATAAATTACTGTACTGAATACCAAATAAAGTAACTATGCCGTTCTGAATCTGATGTCCCTGAGAACCGCTCACGAACAGCAAAAACTGGCATAGTACGGACGTAAGCGCAGATACTAAACTTAGCATAATGTAAAACGCGTCTCTACTTACAAAGTCTTTATTTAGCAACGTCTGCCGCATCCTAAATTGCCTGATAAGAATTTGTAAAGCCTCCCAAGTAAGACAGTAAGAGTTAATCGCTAATGCGAGCCTCCTGAAAGCAGAGCCTTGAAACGAAACGGTCCTAAATCAACTGAGAGACAGACAGAAAAGGTTTTACTCTAATTATAAATGATTAAGAAGGACAGCATTTTCTGCCTAATTCAGTGGTAATTTAATAAAATTCAACTCATTTTGCATACTAGAATAGATTGAAAGATGTTTATTGCAGGAATAATGTGAAAAGTGGTTTGATAATAATTTTATTTCATATTTGGTCTTGACTTCGTTGAAAAGGTCACATATACATAACTTATAATATTCCCCTTACATTTAATTTAAGATGAAAGAATTCATTACTGTTTTTAGTATAGTTTTTTTTTCCAAGTTCCAATCTTCGCCATCAGTATAACAGCTGGCATTAATACAAAGAAATTATTATTGTTATTTTATGAGCCAAAATCTTCTAAAACGTCACACTACCGAAATATAAGCTCTATCAAGTTTGTGCTGAAATCTTTGATGGAAATCTTCCGTCCCCTTTACAATATTAATAATGGTGGTTCTAATCTCTTAGAATCTTAATATATCTAATCCTTAGTGAAAGTTTGTGCCACGTTTGTGCGACGTGTCCATACACCGGGCGTGTACTTTTGGTAAAAAAAAATCATAATCGTCAAAAACCTGTTGTAGGTGACAGCATTGCTAACTACGTCATGGCGTGTAGGTGGTGTATCACGAGTCACGACAGATGTTCATATTAAAGATGAGATACGATAAAGACATGTATATATTGTACACGTCATGATTTAAAATGATGTTGCTAACAAAACACACAATCAGGCTCTCATACGTGATGAGATGAGATTGTGTGTTAATTAAACCAAAAGTTTTATCAAAACTTTTATTACGAATTTAATATTTTTTTGAGTTCTTACGACAAAAATATTCCTGAATTGAATCGCATAAAGTTTAGAACGTCGGCTTCAGCTTTTTACAATTCACACGTGCTTTTGGGAATCTAATGGTGCAGTTTAAGTTTTCATCAAAATTGGTTTCGTCAAAACTAAAAGTTCTTTTCGGACATTGTTTGTATTTCTTAGTTTGGATTAAGCCATCCACGCACTCTTTGAAAATTCACCCTGTTATATGTATAGAGATATTTACTAGCTACCATTCCAAAAGTTTGTCCAAATAGTTAAATATAGATGCCCAGTACACATAACCAGTAATTTGTAACCGATTGACTTAAGGTTTTGATGAATTTATGTAAGCATGTTTTGCTCAAAGCCGAGTGAATGCCCCTTCCGGTAAACCGCACCGCTTAATAACACGAAGTTTCTCTTGAAATTACGTCAGTTGGCAGTAGATAAAGTTCATAACCGACCTGAAGAACATTGGCAAGTAACTTGAGTTCAGTATTATGTTAGCTGTGTATTGGTACTTTTTGAATAAATAACAATCTTTAGTAATGTTGTCAGTTAAGATGTTTGTCATTCATAAACATTTGAGTAGCACACACATACATAGATCACACACTGGATAAAAATATACTTTTCAAGACGTTATATTTATAAGAAGTATTTTTTGTAGAATTCTAGTGTTGTCACGGGAGACAGTAACAGACAAATTAATTAGCAAATATCGGCCGGCGACTTAGAGATAGGGGCGGTGACCCACGCTCTGGTTCTTTCCTGGTGCAGAGGCTAGCCCTGGCAATTCAGCGCGGAAACGCTGCAAGTGTCATGGGCTCCTTTGCGCCGGGAACGTCTAGGGACTGTGGACTTCTCATGACTTAAGGTTTCTTATAAACCGGCTTAAATTAATTTTGTAATAATTTTAATTTTTGTGTTTCTCTATATAATAAATTTTTTGTTCATTAGCAAATTGTAAATTGACTAAATAATTAATAGAGATTTAATTAAGTTCAGGCTTATTCACAGCCTCTTACTTTATTGAGTGATATTTAATTAGAAACTTATTAATGAAATGAAAGACTAAATAATTAAACTAACTGTTAGCCTTTGATAGGTATTTACTCATCAGGCACGCGTAATCACTGTTAAGAACCAACTTACTATATAGGTAACTCGTATTTTGAAACACGAGTAACGAAATGTTTAAAACGCGGGTCAGAGCAAAAAATCGTAAAACAAAAGTGTAATAATATGAGCTAGGTACGGTCAAACAAGCTATTTGGTTTACAGTTTTACAAGTAAAATTACATTGTAATAAAATGTAAACCAAATAGCTTTTTCCACCGTACGTAATTAATTTAGTATTGTTAACAAAAATATCAATCAAAAGTATAACAAATTGAAAAATGATTATAGTACTATAAACATAGTACGTCTAAGATATCTATAGCAAAACTAACATGTATATTTATGTGTATTTTTTCGTTTTTGTTATATGCTATATTGTTATATGCCAATCAGAGAACATTCTAATAAAATCAAACACAGTAAGTATAAAAGACTCGGGTCTTTTGTTGTTGTAAAAACAGAAATTATGAAGAAAATATTCTCAAGTTAAACGCAATTTTATTCCCTTGGTTGTTTTACTCGTTGCGGCTTCCCATTGCTCGCGGTTTCATTCCCTTGCCTTTTCTCAATGAAGAGTCTTTGTAAGTGGTGTTGGTTGCAGTTCTCGATATCTTCTGTTGCGGTTTCTGAGGGTTTCCCCTCTTTCTTTTGTGTTCAGAAACACATTTTCTTAACAAAAAACCACGTTTCACATCTTCATTAACGTTGGTTTCTGGAAAACTCGTTTACGTTATGATTTTGTATTTACTTAGTGAAAACATAATATCCGCATTCTATAAATTTTGCACAAAGATATCAAGCATTCTTTGAATAATTCCTCTCGAAATTACTTTAGTGAATTAATTTGAACAGGAATTTAGACCTTCTCCATTGATTTAATTCGGTTCGAGTAAATTGTTTAAGACCCCTAGTTATTATTAGAACATAGACGCTATATTAAGACCACATAGTTCAGTTGTGTTAGCCTGTGTGAGATGCCTGCGATATAGCCGTTCCCTAGGTAATAAATATCGATGGCCGTAACGGTTGGGAACTCAATCTTGTATAACATGTTCAATTTTTGATTGATTGGTCGTAGCCAAATGTTGCGATATCCTTTTCAAAAAAAATTAAGATTGTGGAATAAAGGTAGCCGCTTTAGACAGTATTTTTTGGGTCGGGGGGCTTTCGGGACCAGGACCGCGGTCCCGGATTCCCCTTAAAAATTTTTGAATGGTATTTTGGGACCACAAGAAAACAAAACAAAGTTATGTCTTGGGAAAATACGGTCAACCAAACATATTTCGTATTGAGTCGTTCATCAACTGGTCCCACATGTCTACGGCCCATTTCATCGATGATTATACTAAAATTACATAGGTCTATTCCGAAAATTACCCCCCCTTAAAAAATAAACCCGAATTGTCCTGGCCCTCGTAACAAAAACCCACCTGTTTATGGATGAGTCATTTGATTCCTCACAAAGAAGTGTGAGTGAACGAGATGTCTTGTTAGGCGTACCAATAAAATTCTCAGTGGATTCATAAAATATGTAATTTGATCAGGATCAGTACTAGCGTCCGAATCCCCGGGGCGAAACAGATCGGCCATCGAGAAACATTGGAAATAGAATTGTCTGAATGCCACTGTTGAGGTAACAATGTCTTGATCTATACAACGATACATAAGGTTTTATTGAACGATTTCTATTGAAAAAAACCAGAGGCATATTATTTATTAAATGTGAAATGAGGAAATCTGATAAAATAAATGGATAATGAAGCATTGAAAACAGGAAAATTGGACGCGAATTATGAAGCGTAGGGAGGATATTTTATTTATTCTTCTCGTAATTGTTTTTCAGATATTAAATAACAAAAGTCGGCATGAAATTATGATTAATTGTTTTGCCTTTGTGTGGTAGCCGGTTTACTTACTTCTTAGAAGAAGGAGCTTAATTTATAATGTAGCAGGAACAGAAAAAGAGCGTGAGGAATATTATTTAATTGGATGATCGAGTCACCTAAATTACGGCCTTGGGCAATGCGATTTGCGTCAAGACACATGCGTGCGCGTTTACTGTTTCATAGGCTAAAAGCTTCAACAACAACATTCATTTATTTCCAGGCAACTTTGGCCCATAGATATACCTTACAGACTAACATATATTTGACAAAATACAAATTGTGTTAAACACAACAAAGTGAAAAATAAATTTAGCTTCAGAAGTCAGTGACTTTTGTGTGTATTCAGTTTCTTTGCCACCGACTTCTGAAGCTAAAGTTATTTTTCACTTTGTTGTGTTTTTGAAGTCGTTTTTTTTAGTTGCAGTATCCTATTCAAATATTTTAACATAACTTATCATCCCGCCTGTATACCTCGAATAGTTGTGCCGAGGTGTACCTAATAGCACCTACACCCACATTTTGCCAGTTATGTTTAAGTGCCATGTAATAGGGGCAAGCCTATTGATAGATTCCGTGTCGAAATCGGTTTACAATTGGCGAAAATATCGCTGAACATACACACAAAAAAAAACATTCAGACGAATTAATAACCTTCTCTTTTTGGAAGTCGATTAAAAAGAATCTTAAAACTACGTTACTAACACTTCACTTCGAAAGCTTCATCGCGCCTCGATGACTCTTGGCGTTCTATAAACAACTTCATTCATTTGGTTACTTCGCAGTCGCCATCCCAACACGCGTGCCACTTGTGAGTGTAGCTCTTGACCAGGTGGCCTTCTCTGAATAAAAACAAAAGATTTGATTCAAATATTTTTATAATTCTCGAAGTATTAACATTTGTCAGCATTTCATTTTTGTCATATTAAATAAGAATTATACATTAGTAGTCGTCTATTTACTTACACACTTACACAGTTTAGCTACTGTTAGTATTGTACTAACGTATATTAAACACTAATTTATTTATTTTACAAACCCTGTGAAAGCTCCATAGTGCTTCTATTTTTAAATTGGAAGTACCTAAATAAATATGTCTATCATACGGGTATTAAACTATTTTAACAAAGCCGTAAGTGCTAATTATTCAAAAACATAACAGAGATACAAACAATGTTTCGTTTGTAAAATAAATAGTCAACTTAAGTATAATTTTATTCCCAGTGTTGCTAACAGAACTTATGCTAATAAGGCAAAAGAGTACAAAAACTTGTATGCAAAAATTGTTTTAAAGTGCCATAACGGGTGCAGGATACGTAAGCGGGCATACTTCGCTAACATCATAATTTTAGCCAAAAAGCCTTCCGCGCGACACTAGACTAAACTTTTTACATTATTTTTCCCTGGATGGACGGAGATTTTTTAAAACCGAAACGTGTATGTCGGGTTTTAGGATTCAACATTTCAACAATACTCGACTGAAAGTTTGTAAGTTTTTGTATAGTAATCCTGATCTCTGTATATTATATACTTGTACTATCCTATGTTTTGTGTGTGTTCGATTATAATCAAACCTAGTATTTACCTAAATCTAGTAATTACCAGGCGTTGTTTGGTTTTCATGTAGGAATTTTCCAATAGCGACCCAAAGTCTGAATTTTGCCCACCAATAGCCCCTCTATATCATGAATTTTAAATGAAACCAGCCTAGTATGAGTACAGGTACAACACATTTGTCCGGTGAATAGGTCCAAGCGTGATGTAAAATCACGTTAAACCAAAGCCATGTCAACAACTGCCAACAAACTGAACACTATACAAGACAGTAATGAATACCTTCTCCCGACAGCTGCATAACAATTTGGTAATAGTGGTGCTTGGTCAGGCCACTATGTCCGTCAGTGTGCACTCTATACAAATTACATAGAAACTTTCTCTTTGACGTGGTCGGTACACATACCTTTTTGAATACTGCGGCGTGTAGTCTGGGCTTTAGTTAAACAACAAACTTTGTGTAACTTCGGGAGTTACGTAATGTCGACTTTGCAGTGGAAAAATATGTAAGTACCTACCATGGGATATGAGGATTATGAAGTTTCGAGTCACACTTCTTAGTGTTATGTGGTTGCGTGGATATCAGATAAATAGGTACATAAGTGAAAAGTAAACATATAAAAAGTCGTAATGTTTCATAAAGATATTTTACACAAAAAGCTTTTTAAAGCCCAAATAAAATATTTCAGTGCTAGGCCAGACTGTCAGCGCGGTGCGGGGAGCGGCGCGGCTTCAGGAACGAGCGCAATTTGCTTGGCCAGGCTGGGAGCGCGGTGCAAGGAGCGGCGCGGGTGCAGGGATCCCCACTCCCGCGGGTTGCCACCCGCGCATCCACTGCGGATACTTGTATGAACGAGCTATGGCGTAAGCTGCCCGCGCCCCTCCCTGCGCCGCTCCCCACGCCGTTCCCCGCGCCCACGTGCCCGCTAAGTATCCACGCTCAAATGAAGTTCTTACGTCTGAGTACGTCCACCGCGCCCGCCTCGCGTCCGCGTTACAGTCCGGCACAGCACTCAAGATTCCCAAAAAACCTTAACACTATTTCATAAAAAAATAAGCAGTTATACTGTTTCACATCCATAAAAAAAAAACAAGAAAAACAATCTGGAAAACAAAATTAAGGATTGAAATATGCGAGAGTGGCGGTACGCAGGCTCAGTACCAAAAATACCGCCCCGGGACCCGACGGCTTGCCTGGCAAAGCCTGGGTCCTGGCCTCGGAGGCTCTCGGGCCCCGACTGGAGGGGCTTCTTAGCGCATGCTTGGAGAGGGGCCAGTTCCCGCTTCGTTGGAAGACGGGGAAGCTGGTCCTCATCCGGAAGCCGGGGCGCCCTGCGGACTCTCCGTCCGCATACCGGCCCGTGGTGCTGCTCGACGAGGTGGGCAAGCTCTTTGAAAGAGTCATTGCAAACCGCCTCGCCGAGCACCTTGCGGGGACTGGGCCGGACCTTGCGGAACACCAGTATGGTTTCCGCAAGGGGCGCTTTACGGTGGATGCCATCATGCGCGTGAGAGCCCTCACGACGGGGGATGCGGTGTCTAGGGGGGGGGTTGTCTTGGCGGTGTCTCTCGACATCGCCAACGCCTTCAACTCCATGCCCTGGAGTTGCATTAGGGAGGCACTCCGGTATTACCGGGTGCCGACCTACCTCCGTCGAGTGGTCGGGGACTATCTGACGGACAGAGCCGTCATCTACCCCGGTCGCAGCGGAGAATGGAACCGGCGAGAGATGTCGTGCGGTGTTCCGCAGGGTTCGGTCCTAGGGCCGTCCTTGTGGAACATCGGTTACGACTGGGTGCTGCGCGCCGACCTCCCTAGTGGTGTCAGCGTAGTTTGCTACGCCGACGACACGCTGGTGCTGGCCCAGGGGAGGTCGCACGAGGCGGCGGCCGAAGCGATGACACGCGGGGTTGCGACAGTCGTTGAGAGGATCCGGCAACTGGGTCTCGAGGTGGCATTGCACAAGTCCGAGGCCATGTGCTTTCATGGGCCTCGGAATGCGCCACCTCCGGGATCCTTACTCACGGTAGGAGGGGTATCCATCGGTGTCGAGTCGACTTTGAAGTACCTAGGACTCGTCCTCGACAGCCGGTGGAACTTCGTGGAGCACTTCCGACGTTTGGCCCCCAAACTGGAACGGACTGGGGCTGCCTTCAGGCGGCTCCTGCCCAACCTGGGGGGGCCGAACGCCTCCTGCCGGAGGCTCTACGCGGGAGTCGTGCGGTCCATGGCCCTTTACGGGGCCCCGGTGTGGGCGCGTTCTTTGAGGCGGCGTGCCGCCCACTACCTGAACGCGCCCCAAAAGGTGGTAGCCGTAAGGCTGGCCCGGGCGTACCGCACAATCTCCCGCGAGGCAGCGAGCCTCCTTGCCGGATTGCCGCCATGGGATCTGGAGGCAATAGTCCTCGCGCGCCTACATGAATGGCGCGCGGAGGCGCTACGCCGGGGGGAAACTCCGCTGCCGCGGCAAATTGTCGCTCAGCGGACAGACTTCCGGCGGGATCTCATGGCGACATAGAGAGAGCGACTGTCGCAACCCCGTGCAGGGCACGCCACGATAGTGGCGATAAGTCCCCTCTTTGAGGAGTGGCTTGAGCGACGCCACGGCGTCTTCACCTTCCGCCTGACGCAGGTCCTCACCGGACACGGTGTGTTCGGGAGGTTCCTGCACCGAATCGGGCGGGAGGAAACGTCCGGGTGCTTCCACTGTGAGGATCGACCGGAGGACACGGTGCAGCACACGGTGGAGGTGTGCCCCGCGTGGGCAGAGCACCGCCGTGTCCTCGAAGCGGCGATTGGCGGCGGCGACCTCTCGCGTCCGGCCCTGGTGCAAGCCATGGTCCGGAGCGAGACGGAATGGGACGCCGTCACCTCCTTCTGCGAAGCAGTAATGCTAGAGAAGGAGGTGGCGGAACGTGAGAGGGAGCGAACCTCTCAACGTCCCGGCCGCCGCGGGAGACGCCCCGGGCGTAGGCGCGGGCCTGTGGACGGTGGGCTATGGGCTAGCTCGCCGTCCGTCCGTCTCATGACGACAGGCCGTGTCGACGGCGCGTTCGTGTTCCACGCGCGCCTCAAAGAGAGTCAGCAAAAGGGAAGGGGTCCGTAGGGACCGATGCCTGCCGGGGTTGCGGGACTGTTCGAAAGAGATACCGTGGCCCCGGAACACAAAGGGCGATGAAGGAACATGGATGGGTTTTAGTCAGTAAAAGTCTGACACTCCCTCCTGCTCCGCCCAGAGCGGGAGGAGTTATTTGATGATTTCCCATCCGAAAAAAACAAAAAAAAAAAAAAAGAATTGAAATATGCCCCCGCAGGTGGGCAGACCATCCTTTGAAAGTTTTAGAGAGGTTACACCCTTTACGAGCTGAGATGTGCCCACTCCACACTTCTACGTCTGTGCCATATTTTCGAGACACTTTTGGGTCGTTTAGATAAAATCTTATTCAGTTATATTTTCTGTAGACATGACGTGACATTGATGTCTATTGATACAGGAAGACACTTGCCAGTAGCTTGCGAAAGTATGCTAGTGGTATGTATACTATTGTGCCATAACAATATCTGATTGTTTTTCAATGGGTATGTCACAATACCATGCAAGCTTCTAGTCACTTTGTGCACAACACTCATCATAATCTATTGTTTTTTTTCGCTGAATTCGGCCTTATGTTTAACCGGATGCAGCTGAATACCAGTATTTTAAATAAAGCGACTGCCTATCGTCCTCCACAACCCAGTAACTAAGTAACATACTACCTACAATGGCCGTCAAAGTTATCAGCATCTACATGTGACGACTGAGACCAATGGTTTAACTTGCTTTGCAATGGACGGGTGGGCCGGTATAATGGATGGTCACCCATCCACGGATCGACCTCGACAAGCTTCGATCGAACTGTCCTGAAAACCAAATAAAAGTTAAAATATTTATTTACGCTATGCGTCTAAAGCTTTTAGTGAGTAGAGTTAGAAGTATTTTTCACACCATTCAAATTATAAAATTGGATGACTGTTATTTTTCCCGACAGTTACTGCAATGTCAGATTATGACGCAACCAATTTAACTTTTGCTTCTACTTCCTTTCTTTTTGAATAGATTTTGTGAAGCTGTCGCTTTAATTTTTTATTATTTATATTCATTATTTTCTCAGCGATCCAATTTAAAACAGGGTTTGTAACTAGAACATGAATTCCGAGTTCAATTATGTTGCGAATATTTTGTACAATACCACAATACTCTAATTAATAATGATTACAGATCAGATGTGACTAGACTCAGACTACGTTTTAATAAAACTAAACTTATACTGTCACTTACGGGATATCATGGCGCATCTCGCGATCATGGCGCAACAACGTCGAAATATCGGGACCTCAAAATAATTTATAATTACGTAAGATATCCATATTATTATAAGGTATGTTTCTATAGCGGAAAATACCTACACCGTAATACCTGCCCCTTTTTTATTACCAGGATATTAAACGGCTTTTGTATTAATAAAAGCAATTACCTCTAAGTATCTAAGAAGTAGCGGAGACAGCGAAAAAAACAACAAGCTACGGGAAACTTTCCGAAGATTGAAAGAACAAACTCCAAATAAAAAGTCGGAAACTCAGCGAAATAAATACGGAATAACAAACAGGTGTTTAGCGAAGACGTTGAGCGCTCCCCGCACCCGATCCTTCTTTTATTAGCTGCCTTGAGCCCATTTAAGCTCGTGTGGTACTTAAATGTATCGCATTTGAATGCGTTGGCGTCGTAAACTGCCAACGAAATGTCTTTAAATTGAAAATTTATTTAAAACAATAGAACGTGAATGCTTCGCACGAATCTATATGAATATAATAAAGTAATTTATAAACGGTACCGTCTGCAACTTAATTAATCATTACACCGCATCGTATTATCGTTTGGCAACGTTGCATGAATTGTGAAAGTCGATCTGGGTTGGGGAGTTCCCAAACTTTATGGTGTTCGACTCGCCCCTGTTTAAGGAAAAAAGAACAAAGTTTCCGACTCCCTGCATATTAATATGTCTGCTGGAGTATTAAACTGTTCAGCATTATTATATCTCGTTGTATTCCAGAGGGGTTCCGAGAAAAGTCTTGTATATAAGGGGATATTTGTTGAATAAGGTTTCTATTTTCTTATGTGATCAGCAATGTGGATGCTTTTCTTTTTCTAATCCGTTCGTGACCCGATCACACAATAGTAAAGAATGTCACGTATCGATAGCAGTAAAAGAGCTTCAGTCGTTTACTTTGAAACACTAATTAGTTAAGCAAACTGTCTCGGTTCTCGTTTCTGCACACGTACGCAGTTTCAGTTTAAAGTGTGTTTGTTTATCGACTGTATCCTTATTTTAATAATATTGAATAATATTGCTTGCCGGATTTACCTTTAAATAAGATGGAATGTATTTGGAATAATATCTTGAGTCGAATTTGATCTTAGAGGATAAAGCTTATAGCTTATTTATGATATGAGAAGTATTTATTTGTAAGAAATTTTCCAAGAAACAGAAATAACGAAATATTGAAAAGTATGTTCATGTCTAATGAAGAAAACATTCTGTGACATAATAGACGTGGCAAGATGAAGAACGGTGGACTTATTAACTTTAGAATTACTTTTAATTCCAGTGAAGTAGGTAGTAAGTCCTCCAGACTTTTTAATTTAAGTGTAACATTTTTCCTGGGAGTAGTATTTCACAAGATCTTTCAAAAGGAAAATAATTGGCAAATTCCAGCATGTGTCACCCGTAAATGTTTTCTCTCCCGTCAGAAATTCTTTGGCGTCTTAGAAATATTTGTGAGACGGTCCTCAAAGCTGTTCTAAAATGTAATATCTTTTTATTCAAGGAAATAACAGGTTTTATTCTACGGGAACAAAGTGCGTATGGTTGGTTTACCTTAATGCCTCTCAGAATTCCGCAAGAAAAAGATTAAAGATAAGGATATTTTTGCGAGATAGTATCGTTTTATTTATTTGCAGAAAAGAGCTTTTAACTTAGCTATATTTTTAGATCCGTAGTTATGAGGAAACCGTTATAAACAAACTACAAGCGCTTGTAATAAATAAATCGGTATTCATTACTTCGTAACAAGATTTTGAAAAGCAATCTCTTCGTTGTACGTGCCGAATTTTGGGATAAAACGATACCATACCTTCCTACTTAACCTATGTTTGTCCCGGATAACTTTAGTTGTATATTTAATTAACTCTATGTATCGTGGCACATAAAAGCTCGGAGGGCCGCATAGAAAGGCTCACCGCAGGTTGAGTATACCTGTTTTAGACGGCCTTCTGAACTATATAAAGTAATATCACGCTTTTATACAGGGGTTGTGAACATTTAGGTTTATAATCGTGCTGTGGTTTGTACTGAACGTTGTTGGAAGGGTGTTTTCTAAAATGTTTTTGTTAAACATGCTTCTAGGTGGTTTAGGTACCAGGTAAGTCTCAAACTTTTATTTTTGGAAGATACTTCTTATGAAGAATTCAAATCCTGCAGCCCGATTATTGAGAAATCCAGTTATTTTCTATCTGTTTACAACATTTCTGACTCCAGTTTTGACATAAAAAGACTGCATTTTTTGAAAATCTCGACAAACTGTGCGGGCGGCAAAATTGAAATCCGTTCGCGGTTGTTCATATCAACGATTGTACGCCATTCAATCAGTTTTCGTGCATAGTTGCAAATTCTGGTGTGAATTCACTGACTTTTGTACAATTGGATTTTTGTAGGTTGTTCCATTTCATTCCGATCATTTCTACCAGTGGTAGAACTGTCAAAATTTGTAACGGAGGTATTGACAAAATCATAATTCGTCATGTGTCAAACACAAGACAAATTACTACGACTGTATTCCGTAATCACAAATCATGTTGAATCGCTGATAGCTACTTCAAATAGTACTTATTGTGTCAACTCATTCTAAATCCACATTCATCATGCCGGATACAACTAGAATTAGATAAGACATTAAGTATGTAGTATAATGTCATGTTCATAATTCACTCAATCTTCTTTAAAAAGTAGACTCATCCTAAACTGAAAACACCTCGTTATCTGCCGGAATATTATGTTGACGTCAGATCGAAGATTACAGAATTACAACTTTAAGTGTGTTATTCAAAGTGGCTCTGCTTGTCAAGAAAATATACATAGTTTTGTCAAACTTAGTACATTTATTTTAGTTCTGTGTTTTCCCACCTGCACAGATAACTTGGCTGAAGTGTACGATAAACTTAAAGAATTTCACAAAGGCGTGAAATTCCGTAAATGACGTTGATTTCACACCGTTCTGATAATTTTTGTCACATCGTAAGATGATTCAACCATGGTCCAAAGTTCAGTTCCTGACGTAAGCATTATCGATTTATCGACGGATACATTCTTAAGATAAACTATATCTAGTTGATAGTACTTATAGTCTGATTTATTGGCTCAATGAGTACTTAGAAATGTCAGATTACATTACCAATTTAAGAGACTATTTTCCTTAATTTGATTAGTTAGGGAAATACTTGCTTAAATTTTATTACAAGTTAGTCAGACTTTAGCTCTGGCTAAAATCCGTCTTAGTGGTCGTGTTGTTTGTAACCATCAAAGGGTTAGGCAGAGGAGTGTTTATAGTAAACCCATACATCGCCAGTTATATCAAGTCTCATTTATAATTGGGCACGGGCACAAATTCGGGCTGCGGGCTACTTCTGAGAAATTCCTGACGGTTACATCCAATAACACTTTAAGGGGGTGGTATCTGCGGGCCTGTGGACGGTGGGCTAGCTCGCCGTCCGTCCGTCTCATGACGACAGGCCGTGTCGACGGCCGTGTTCCACGCGCGCCTCAAAGAGAGTCAGCAAAAAGGAAGGAGTCCGCAAGGACCGATGCCTGCCGGGGTTGCGGGACTGTTCAAAAGAGATACCGTGGCCCCGGAACACAAAAGGCGATGAAGGAACATGGATGGGTTTTAGTCAGTAAAAGTCTGACACTCCCTCCTGCTCCGCCCAGAGAGGGAGGAGTCATTTGATGATTTCATGACAAAAAAACAAAAAGGTGGTGGTATTTGATAACGAAAGGTTTCTTCCATGTAACTCCTCTTTGATGACTGAATATAAATTTGCAAAAAAATATATGTTGGTTATTAGACTCTAAACTTTAATTGGTACAATTGATATAATTCTAACTTTATTATTACTATAATGAAAAAAATATAGAAGCATTTTTTCTTTGAAATTTCGTAACTACTCCTAAACGGCATTAAGTTTTAGTCGTTTTTTAGGGTTCCGTACCCAAAGGGTAAAAACGGAACCCTATTACTAAGACTTCGCTGTCTGTCCGTCTGTCCGTCTGTCTGTCACCAGGCTGTATCTCATGAACCGTGACAACTAGACAGTTGAAATTTTCACAGATGATGTATTTCTGTTGCCGCTATAACAACAAATACACACAAAATAACAATAAAAACAGAATTAAATCAATATTTAAGGGGGGCTCCCATACAACAAACGTGATTTTTTTGCAGTTTTGTCTAATGTTTTTAAATAATGGTACGGAACCCTTCGTGCGCGAGTCCGACTCGCACTTGGCCGGTTTTTTTAATTTAATTAAATAAAAACCACTCATTTCGCACTATTCGGCCCGCAGTGAATCAGTGACTGATGTAACAACCACTTTGTAGTGTAAGCTGATTAGAAATTTATTCTAACAAAATTCAAACGTAGTTTGAACCACCACAAATAGAGTTGCTAATTTAGCAGATACCCAAGCCTTAAATTGAACCCAAGTGCGCATGTGAAGTCCGTTGGTGTAGTGGTCGAAAGCGCTTTTGGTTCAACATGATCACGGTTACGTCATATTGATATAGGAAGAAACCAATTACGTATTTCGCAAAATCCTTTGGTATACCATGACCACAACACTCAAATATACGCTACCAACATTTCATTTTCCTATTTATTATACCTGGGCCTCAATATATCTTCATAGACAGCATAAAAGGGGCCGTACTTTGCTCATTTCAGCTAATAATAACAGGCTTTCAAAGAGG
Organism: Xestia xanthographa; assembly: GCA_905147715.2. Lineage (NCBI taxonomy): Eukaryota > Metazoa > Arthropoda > Insecta > Lepidoptera > Noctuidae > Xestia > Xestia xanthographa. The sequence continues at coordinate 12,773,348 of LR990653.1, read as the reverse complement.
CTAATATCATCCTAGATACGCACTTTTGCTCATTATTTGGATGAGTAAACTCTATTCATTCGCCTAATACAATCTTGGAACAGAAAAATATTTTCTTGGAAAAATATTTGTTACTGTAGTCATTATTTTTATTTGAAATAATTATGTGTTATAAATACTAGTTACGTATAGAGACAGAGAAGTTTTGAAAGGTTTCTATTTCCAGGAAATAATATAATGCTATTATGTCCTAACGTACAAATGAGAATTGTTCACTTAATAATTAGTTTTAAATGCAACAAAATAAATCCACTATCATCATTTGCCTAGGCTTTTCCCAACTATGTTGGGGTCGGCTTCCAGTTTTACCGGATGCAGCTGAATACCAGTATTTTACATGGAGCGACTGCCTATCTGACCTCCACAACCCAGTTAGTACCGGGTAATACGACACCCCTTGGTAAGACTGGTTGTCAGACTTTTTGGGTCTCTGACTACCTAACGAACTGTCAAAGATCTACAAATGACAGCCGGGACCAACGGCTTAACGTGCTTTCCGAGGCACTGAGGAAACTCGGTATGTAATGGGCGGTCACCCATCCACAGGCCAACCTAGGCAAGCACGGCTTAACCTATCGATCGACCCGAGCGGCTGTTATTATTTAGCCACGAGCTCCTCCAAAATAAATCCACTATCAATAATTATTAAAAATTTCGCTATACCGTTGTACCTGTACTACAGCAGCAAAAAGTGTTAAAAAATTGTTAGGAAATATTGTACCTTTAAATAGTTTTGTATACTCGTTGTACATTATGTAGTAAACAACTAGTTATTAAAACACAAGTGTCAAGTTAAATAGAGCATTCGCGCGTGGTCCGATAAAGTGGGAGAATAGGCTTGGAGCTTGCGTCCAGTTTCAGAAAGCTGTTCTCATGACTTTTTATTTCTGTTTCCGGTGGTGTGTTTAGAAAAATATTCCTTTGATGGATGTATGAAGTATGTTTCTTTTTGATTTCAGTGTTTGCTGCCGATCATTTGCAATTGAGGGTAGAGTGATTGACCCAAAGGTTGACTAGGAGATAATACCTTATGTTATGACATAAAGCCAGTATATTCATCACTACTGCAAATGAAGATTAAATAAATAGCGCTTTTCTGTTTCAAACAGTTACTATCTAGGAGTTTATTGTCTGTTCTTTTCTTTATAGTTATCTACACTTTGGAATGGGCAACTGCAGTACTTTTACAGTTATTACACCTTGTGACTGGGACTGTAATTATTCCATTTTCACTATTCATGTTGCAAAAAGGATTTGGCTTAGTTTTACAGTCGGCCGCCTGCCTGACACTAACCCTTTTTGGGAATGCTTAATGAATGAATGGATGGATTGTGTAAGGAATGATATGAATGATAAAGGTGTAAATGACTGTGTGACGGTTGACAGGGGAGAATGGAAGAAAAAAACATGTTGCGCCGACCCCAAGTAACATGGGATAAGGGCAGGAAGATGATGATGACTGGGACTGTAAACTGAAACTTACTTGGACAATCCAAAAGTGCCCGTAACAGGTTTAATGAAAATGAGTGTTTACTTAATTTAATTGATTTGGTAAGTAAAAGATATTTACAAAATAAATATTTATCTGTAATTGAAACGAACCTTATAAGTACCAATATAAAAATAATACTAACTGTATGAATACCAATATAAACACAATTCAAATGATTTAATCAAACTAAAACACGAGCTCCCCGCCTACACTATAAAGGCTTGCACTGTGCGCCAGAGTGTCGCGATGGGCACGAAATGACTCGTGAACCGATAACGAACAACGTGAACAGCTTATGAAATATACTAGTTTCAGCGTAGACTACCTTATTACATTTGACAAGGAAATGTAATGAAATAAAACCTTTTTTGAGGCACTGTAGCACTTAGATACCCGCATTTACAGACACAATTAAAATAACAATGCACCGTACCCGATCGGGCACGGCTGGGGATATAATTATATAAGCATCATGCAATACCAATGGATAATTTGGTGCGAGTTAAAAATAATAGAGTAGAGGACACACCAATCAATTGAGATACTTTTTAAGAGCTGTCAAAACGCGGTTCTCTCATAGATTTTGTACGCCAATAGCACGCTGTGATATCACTGTTTGTTCAACTCATTGACTCAACTATTTATTGATTTCAAAGCGACTAAAAACCCAAAATAAAGTCTTTTTATATAGGATATTGTGTGTATGTTAATGAATTAGCATTATTTTTTTGACCTTTTGTTATCGCCGATTTACCCATTTAATTATCAATATTGTAAAAAATAACTGTGTAACAATACGGTGGACAATAAACCATTGTTCTATCTATTTTCTATCTGGATCACGACGGCTTGAAATTGTGTGGTACGCGAGAAATCTAGTGACATTCGGAGTAATGAAGGAAGTACACTGGTTGTACCCTAAGCTAATGTGGTTAGTCCTAAACCGCTTTAGACGAACTAATTTGTCCGAGGCCAATCTAGTTGGTCCGAAAATTGGGTTCGGTCGGGACATACTGATTTAAAGTTGGAACAGCAGTGTATACTAGAAGTCCGATTCCTCAACATAAGAAAAAAAATGAATTTTTGACATTGAATTGAATTCAGTGTAAACTTGCGTGTCGAAAAGTACAGTAAGTAAGAAAAATATAGTATGAATTTTAATAGTAGATTTTACAACAAGTGCACAAAACGAACCATTTTTATCCGACACTTTTAGCAGCCCAAGCCGAAGGAGAGGGCTGATAGTAATGTCGAGGATAAAATGGTTTTGTGGACGAGTTATAAACTCTGCTTTTCACTTCGATTGCGAGGAAATAAAACAGTAGTATAAATTGAAGAAATTAATAAACGCACGAAAAAACAAGAGCTGTTTCCCGCCGCTTTATTTTTTTGAAATCTTACGACATTGGTATTAGGCTTGGGATGCAAACCTACACAGCCTACTATTAAATTATTTTTTTAATAATTAATTTCTTAAATTAATTTACCTTTAGGGTCCCAGCCGTGCCCAAATGGGCACGGTGCATTGTTAATTTATTTGTGTCTGTAATTGCGGGTATTGAAGTATATAACCTACCGTAGGTACTTGAATTAAAATTTTTGTATCTTAAAAAATACTTAAGGCAAATAAATTAAAGTAAATATGTATTATAAAATAAAAAAATCTATCTGTAGACTTTTTATTGCGTTTGGCTGTATGGCTCATTTTATTTGCCTTAATATAGATAAATTTATGAGTAGATACGTTAATACCCTTGTGCACAAAATTCGATTTTGTGCAGCCTATATCCTGCACAAACAAGCACTTTCAGAGCATGAGAAGTGAAAATCAATTTATTTACAACAACCCTAAACTTTAAAAATCATACAAACATAAAATCTTCAATATAAATCAAAAGCTTTTCATTGGTAAGCGTCAGTATAGAATACGTCTCGTGCCTATAAAGTACCAGGCTATCATAAGTAGGTAAGTAGGAGCCTAACTCATCTGATACCTAACAATAATTTTACTTTAATTCAAGAAATCTACTCACGCCTATTGAATGTCAGGTGCCTATAAAGTACCAGGCTGTCATATAAATAAGTAGGAGATTACCTCATCTGATACCTAATATAATAAAAAGATAACTCTCATTGGCAGTCGGTTAAAAATGAATTGTATAGTTTGTTCATTTGATGATACTTTAGCATCGATGACGAATCGGTACAACAACAAAAACACAAATTGTTGAAACAGTTGTGAATCGTGATCTTTTGTTTGAGAGACGGAGTAGGCCACCACGCAGGTCTAGTGCAGCTTTGTAGATCCACCACGAAGGTCTAGTGCAGCTTTGTAGATGTCACATGTCTTTGCATTTTAGTCTGGACATTCCAGTTTCTTCATGTCATTTTCCTTCGCCGTTTTGAAATACATATTATTGTGCCTTCTGGGTTTGGAACTAACGACATAACTATTTGTAAGTTATCATTGGGTCACTAGTGCTCCAGTAGTTTATATTCACCAAATCTATTCCTGTACCAAATAAACTTGCCATTGCAAACGGCTGAAACCGAGAAAACCCACAAAAACTGCAACTGTATACCTTTGCGGTTTACCAAAGATTGATCGAATATGTAATCCTATTCGAATCAACTGAAAAGGGATCTCAGGGGTGTATTTAGGTACACGATACCTCGATCGGGCACTGTGATTGATGGGCGTAATGATATGAGACAATATAATTACCTACGCCTACGTATATGTCAAATTACTAAGACGAATTGAGGTTTTCAGATGTTCAAGGAGTTTTAGAAAAAAATCTTAAGGCCTTGGTAAACCAATTACAGGGCAATTTATAACACACTTACATTAGCAATAGGTACAAACCTACCATTAATTTTAACAGTTAAGCAGCAGGTTTTGCGTTATTTTGTTTCATACAAAGTAATATAATAAAGGTAAATTAGATTAAATTAGGTAAATTAGATTTTGTAGGAGGGCATAGCAACAAGGCGCCCGCGCTTTCTTAGCAGCGAGCGTAGGTAGGTACAAAACCGCTCGCCGCACCACGCCGCTGCCCCGCGCACGCCTCAGTCCGGCTCGCATCGCTGTCGCATACGGTCACGTTTCGTAATTTCCTACCTGTGTATACTGTGATTTTCTTGTATACCGTGAACTGTGACAATAAACTCTCTTTTGTGCACTATACATTGTCCATTAATTTATCTCGTTACCTGACCCACTACAATTTTAAATACAAAGTAATATATTATAGTTACATTTATATGAAATTAAATAATTTTATTATATTACATTATAAAATAATTGCTCACATGAGCAATCTTGTAGCGACTAATTTGTCTATAGAAAATTGAAACAAAGCATACAATTTTTATTGAACTATAATAAATGACAAACAGAAGATCTAATTTTCTCGTTATTGACCTTTAGGTCCCTGTAGTTATTATTTTGACAGTGACTCGACAAATTTACTTTAAGTTTTTAGTTCGACTTCGGTCAATATTTTCAACACGCTAAATGAAAAAGTAAATTTTTGATAGCTTTTCTAAGAATGTTCATACCATCGTAATGCTTTCAAAATATAAGTGGAATTCTAAAAAATGTTATTAGTTTATATTTACAGTAAGTTGAAGGTTTGAAGAATGTGGTAACAAGCTACAACAACAACAACAGCCCATAACGTCCACTGCTGGACATAAGCCTCTCCCATGATGGGAGGAATTTGCCGTAATCTCCACGCTTTGCAGGCGGATTGGAGATCGCAGTGATGAAAGACTAACAAAAACGCTGCTGCCCATTCTCTGGTCTACGGAGGCGCAAGGTGTTCTGCCTCAGACATTAGTCGCCTTATACGACACCCGTGAGTGTAAGGGGTTGGTTCTAGTCTACTCTGCCGGATACCACACGGCGGGTAACAAGCTAAGCAAAGACTTTTAATGATCACTATTTAAGCGTAAGTGCCAAGTTATGGGACAGCACATGTAATTTAGTGCTAGCATGTTTATTTAATTGTTAATTCGAACATTATGATGATGCATTAATTTCCTAAAAAACAATGTCGTGGACCATTTAAATTCCAGACTGTTTGTTCGGTAGGTACACTACTAGTATTACGAGCAGGAGACGAAAATTAAAATGAATATAAAGGACAATATTTATGGCACATACTCGTAGCTACAGCATTAAAAATATTTCAAAACAATTCTATTTACATGTTTTTTATTGCTCTATTACAATAAAAACGAATTCGACTTTTTTGGTGACAACTGTGAGCTCATTTTTTATCTTAGCTTCAAGTCTATTTATATGCAAATTTTCTACATATTACGCAGTTTCACTGGATTAACTATCAAAACAGTAGCGTTTATTTACACGTCCCTGAGGGTCTAGACAATTGGCGGTACCTGTCAAAGCCTTTTCTATTTCTTCTGTAACAAAATTGACATCAACTTTACGGTAGGTTGTGTCAGTCCCATATTTTTTTGTCAACATTCATAGAATAAAAAAGAACCACTTTGTCTAGCTTCTGGTTTTTGCTTACTACACATAGTTTATTTATGTTTACAAGGTCACCTGCCTTTTCTTAACACAAGATATTTTTTTCAATGAAAAATCATAATGCTGTTCACAGAGAAATAAACTGAAACATCCTAAATATATTACCTATCGAAAGTTCCTTCAACACAAAAAGTTCTTCGAAAAAAAGATTTTTGTGCGCATCCGTATATACGTTCCCTTTTAATTTTTTCCCTAGTTTTGGGGATATTTTAGCAAAAAGAACTTTAATTAAGTAACAGCTGAAAGCCGCTCATTTGGAAGATGGCGGGAGGGAGAGTGACCAATCACTGTCACTTTTTGCGCTGAATTTTATCGTATCCGTATTAACTTAATATTATTATCTTCAAGGCTGCATCGATACTGGGTATTAGACGCAAAATAATGTACTGTACATCAAACTAAGTTAATTAAGTACCTGAAAAGGGTGCAGATTTTTCTAAGTGTGTGACGGTTCTTCACACATTTACATTTGGTTGGGTGGTAAAGTATGACACCACCTGTGTATTCCCTGGTGGGTTGGGCAGGGGCGTACGGTGTACCTATAGTACATTCACATTTTGTCAATGATGTATTAGTCATAGGTTAGACCGGCGAGCCCATTGCTACCGTCCACACATCCACACTTCGGGGTACTTTGCTGCTGAGAAAACCTAATAACTTTTGCCCGACGAGATAATCCAAACCCGAGTAACCATACTCATTAGTTCAACGAGGCAGTTTACACAACAAGCAGACATAATACAGAATAAAAATAAATGAAAATACTCCAAGCTGTTATCCGCCTAACTTCTAAATAGCAAACGAACTTAAATTGCATTGCGGAACTATCGGTGGCCATTGAACGGGGAACGGTTGCAGTGAATCGCCATCGCGTCACCGCTTCTATCATAAATCGTTAAAAGTTTATCAAAACCGATGCAGTTACCGCCGTATCGATATATCGGTATCGAATGTTCTACGATGTTGTTCCAAAAATATTGTGTTGCGTATTGTTTGTTCTTTATAATGTATCGTATATTTGGGTAGAAGTCAAAACGTAGGTATAATAGGTTATCGTCGATTTGGATTTAATAAGTGCGTGGGCGATAGTTTTAAAATATTTGTTCAAGACAAATAAATATTTGTTAGCATAAATTAGAAATAAAGCAAAATTAGTAATTCAACAACCAATGTCACAAAATTAAATGTCTAAATTCAAGACCGACGCCAGTCTCTGAATTCCACGAAGGCGCAAAATTCACAATCTCCAAACACGACCGTCCTTTATGATGTACTCACTATTGTAAGCTATGTAAGTTATGGCGACGAGATTACTGTTATATAATACCCTCGTCTAGACACATAATTTTCGGCCAGATTAGCGCACTTTGTCCAATTAAACATGCCCTTTCCAAATTAACGCACGTTTTTGAAATGTCCAGTTCAGCCCACACTTTGCTCACTTCAAACAAATATGTGGTAACACGTACAGCCTTTCGTACAAAACCAGGTAACAAAGATCCCATCTTTGTTTGTGCCAACTATTTTGTTCAGCGGTTCCAACTTAAACTTTTATGTCACAACAGTAAAGGAATGTTTGCTAACTTCTCCTGAGACCTCGCTGAGCTACCAAAGTATTCCGGAATTTTGTATTATGTGGTTCAAGTCTTCAACATAAGTCATATGAACTTGAAGATGTTTATTAAACAGAACCTCTTGCGAGGTTTCCATCAAATAAATGAATATCTAAGTTTAAATCCAGTACCTGTAATGATGACTTTAAACAGAATATTTTGATTAAGATTTTCTCAAAATGTCTGGCGTTATTTGGCTCCTTTGAACTTCAAATTGATGTGGCTTTTCATTTAGACAGACAGTTAATTTCACTCGCGTAGGTATATGGCTAAGAAGAATATTAATAGAAATTATGTTCTCGAAAATCAGTGTGTCATACATTATAATATAATATGTAAGTTCAATGGCGTTACCCGCCACGTATAAAGGGGTCGGAATGAGGGTCACAATAACTTAATTAAAGAGACTTCGTTAGGGATGGAAAATTGATGACTAACTAACAACTTGAATGTTAAGTGAGTAGTTGACGCGAGGGCTGCCTTCGACCTAAAAACGAGGTCACCTTTGACTATTATTTATTAAGAACCTTTCATTTTAAATTTTCGGATCGTTGTTGAAATTTCACAGTCGAGATTTGGCTTTGTCGGTGCCTCGCCAGGGTTGAATAGGCATAATAATTATCATTGTTAACAGCCGTGTTTTGATGTTGGTACCTGTTCACTCATAGGTATTACAGGTATTGGCAATAGATGGGTACCTGATACCTTATTTGTCTGATGTTATATTTGTTAAATTAGTAGATAAAATAACTTTACGTTTATTTCTTTTTTGAGCATCAATCCTTGTTGCAAATTTTATTTGACTAGAAATATAATAATAATAATATTAATAATAATAAGCCTTTATTTCCCAAAATAATAGTTATACATAATTCCAAAAAAAAAAAAAAAAAGAAAAAAAAAAAAAGAAATATAGAAAGACTAGAAATATACTTGGCAAAAAATAAATCCTAGGTTTCTAGATTTTATCATAGCTTAGTACGAGTATTTACAAATTACATATGGGTTAGTACATCACTGTCGGTCACGGTCACTGGAACAACTTGCGACCCACGGATGCCTCTCAAGTTAAAGGGGAAAATATACAAGTCCGTGATTAGACCTGTCGTACTGTATGGATCGGAATGTTGGGCTGTGAAGAAGATGGATGAAAAAAGATTGCATGTAGCGGAGATGAGAATGTTGAGGTGGATGTGTGGTGTGACAAGAATGGATAAAATAAGGAATGAGTATATTAGAGGAAGTTTGAAAGTTGCGCCAGTTACAGAAAAGTTAAAAGGGAATCGACTGTCTTGGTATGGGCATGTGATGAGGAGGGAAGAATCGCATGTGACTAAAAGAGTGATGAATATAAATGTGGATGGATGGAGAGCGAGAGGAAGGCCAAGGAAAAGATGGATGGATTGTGTGAGGAATGATATGAGGGAAAAAGGTGTAAATGATTGCGTGACGGTTGACAGAGGAGAATGGAAGAAGAAAACGTGTTGCGCCGACCCCAAGTAACATGGGATAAGGGCAGGAAGATGATGATATGGGTTAGTACATCGATCAAAGTCTTTAAATATACGACTTAAAGGAATTGGTTCCTGCTTGAAAACATTTTGTTAAGATTAATGTCCTCACTCTTAGATACATAGCATTTTTATTGCAGCGTATTTTCTAAATGATACCCAGGACAAAATGTTCAATGTTAGGTACCTATACAATATATCGGTTAGTTTCAATGACTGTGATAAGCCACTTCAGAATTAAATATTAGTTTATCGCAGATTACAATCATCAGCAAGGGATTTTTATTTTAGAACCTACTCGCTGTAAATATTTACCGTGTCATAATTATCATCAATAAACAAATTAATATAAATATATGGTAACAGCTGTCATGCCAATTTTTATCCATTAGGAGGGTTGATTTACAAAAACCTTTCCTTGGTAGGCTTACTTTCGAAATTAATAAGAATAAAGTTAAGACCGTGCGTATTTATCATTATGTAGATTTTAAATCGATTGATATCAAGATTGGATCTTTTACGTAAGAGCTAAGAAATTGAATCTAGAAAGATATTTATGTATGACTGAAGTAAATCTGTGAAGTTTAATAAATGTCTGAGGCATTGAAGAAACCGGGTTTTTGTGGCGAATCGTTTCGTAGAAAAAATCTGAGATGGAGAAATAGATTCTAACGTCAAATTGAATTCAAAGATTGAGCGATTTATCAAGTATTCTAGTTTCTCAATTTATTCCAAAGTCTTGTCTTTCAAAATAAGAATAGTAGACTGATGTTGATAGGTACCATAGACTTAAGAATCTAAAGCGACATTGTAACATTACGCCTCCATTTCCTAGAAAGGTAAGGCAGGGGCCCTATAGCCCGGGGTTGCGGGACAGTTCGAAAGAGATACCGGGGCCCCGGAACACAAAGGGCGATGAAGGAACATGGATGGGTTTTAGTCAGTAAAAGTCTGACACTCCCTCCTGCTCCGCCCAGCGCGGGAGGAGTTATTTGACGATTTCCCATCCGAAAAAAAAAAAAAAACAGGGGCCCTATAGCACATACTTAGTACACCTATATTTTGTCAATTATGTTGAAGTCCCTTGTAATAAAGACCTATTGCCATTTATAGCCGACCACTAATCTAGGCTTTACGGAGATATTTCTTTTAACAATTCCCTAATAACAGCCTAGCTTGTCTCTGGCCCTTCAGGGCCCTGCTGGGCTGCCGAGCTGGGAGATTCTTGCATGCTTATTAGCAGAAGCAACAAGTATTAGAGACAGAATTTTCATCTCTCAATACCCATAAGCCAGTGCAATTTTCAACAAACAAGCCTAATCTAAGGGGCCTCCAAAACAAACATTCTCAATGTTAATGGCACGAAGTGCAAATAAATCAAGCTTCAGGACTGTCCTATTGTTTCCATCGGCGCGCCTTCCGGTGATCTATCAAGGAACTCACTAATTACGGCCGTGCGTGCGTGTTGATTGATTATGAGCCTTAAGAACATTGGGGTTAGCGTTACTAATCCTGTTTGTTTATTCAATTTTCTTTTGAACTGTCGAAACAATTGTTTTGTTGTTAACCCGTTTTTGAAATGCTTGACTGGTCTTTTGAAAGGTTTATTTATGGAGGCTTTATTTTTACTAGAATCAGAGAATTTCATGGTGTTGGGACAAGGTATATTGTAACTACAGCTACAGTGACACTTTTGCTTATCTGTAGGTACTAAACAATGCGATGGAATAGTTGGCGCAGTGGCCGAGCGGTTGACTGCTGCGCTGCGTGTCGCGGGTTGAATCCCGCACGGAACAAATACCGGATGACTTTCATATCACTTTCCAAAAAAAATGGGTATATTACGTGAACGGAGTTCGAGCATATGTCATACTTACCTAGTTTGTTTTTTCTTTTTTCCACAGCTTAGAAAAAAATTGATCCTTCATCAAAAAACGCTACAAATTTCAAGTAAACTTTTCATATTGGAACAAAGAAAGATAAATTTTGAAAAAAAAAATGAAGATTATCGAATTAACAATTTTTTTCCTTTTTTTCATTTCGCAAAAATAATAAAATAACTATGTATGCCATTTGCTTCTACTTACTCCGTTCACCTATAAATACCCATTTTTTTTGGAAAGTGATAAAAATGTCATCCTGTATTTTTATGTTGTTACGGGTCTGGCTGTTTGTGAGTTTAAATGTTTGTAAACGCACCTAATAATAACAACGAAAAAAAAAGAACGGATAAACTATGACTATGCTTATAATAGGGAATATGCATACATTTTCTTTTTAGGGTTCCGTACCCAAAGGGTAAAAACGGAACCCTATTACTAAGACTTCGCTGTCTGTCCGTCTGTCTGTCCGTCTGTCCGTCTGTCCGTCTGTCCGTCTGTCCGTCTGTCTGTCACAAGGCTGTATCTCATGAACCGTGACAGCTAGACAGTTGAAATTTTCACAGATGATGTATTTCTGTTGCCGCTATAACAACAAATACTAAAAACAGAATTAAATCAATATTTAAGGGGGGCTCCCATACAACAAACGTGATTTTTTTGCAGTTTTGTCTAATTTTTTTAAATAATGGTACGGAACCCTTCGTGCGCGAGTCCGACTCGCACTTGGCCGGTTTTTTCTATTTCGATACAGAATGTTAAAGTACTATATAAATAATGACAAAAAGCGAAAACAAAACATAAATCGAACAAACAACACAAAAGTTATAACCATTTAAACTTTTGTTTCTATCTCTTTCTAGATATTATATCAATATCAATCAGATAAACGGAATTTAGTATGGATTTTGAACGTCGATGTAGCGAATGACGTCATTTGGTGTTTCGGATCTCTCTGTCTAATCAGCAGTTTCAAATGCTTATAACAGATATTCAAAAAAAAAAATTACTTTGCTATTTTTGATGCTATTACGCTTTGTTTAGAGTGATAAAAAAAAATTCATGCATATAGGTACCCTATTGGAAGCACACTTACGTACATAAATGGCACATTCAATGCATTCGACTTAAATCTACGGGTCAAAAGTTTATCACAATAACCACCAACCTAAGTACCTATATCCATCGCAAGGTCAGCCACAAAATCCACCCTTCACTTAATAGGACATTTCGACCCCAAAGAAATAGAACTTTATATTTTATCTATTTCTTATCGCCATCATTCGGGCAATAACAATATTACACGGCCAACTTTGAACGTAACATTATATTTTACGCCCTTACCGCTAATAAAGGTAACCATTTCTTTTTTAGGTTATTTTCATCTCGTAAAACCTTCAGCGGCATCAAGAAACACTAATTTTATCGCTCTTTTGTATGTAGCTAGTTAGTACCGAGGTTTTAGGTTGATCGCGGTCAATTTCGGCCTAACGATAATACCGTAATAAAATGGGCATGTTCCTTGGGCTCCTATTATGCCGGTACCTTATCTACGGCTGTCAGTGGGCAGTTATTAATAACAGGCATTATTACCACGGTGTTATGTCATTTGTTATTGTTCGCAGAATTGATTATTTAGATAGAACTCACCCAACTCCAGCTGTGTCGAAGACTGGTAATAATTACGGTTGACGATGAGTTGACGTGTGTTTGTATTTAGATGCAAGCATTGTGTTAGTTTAGCATTTATGGTCTGATTTATAGCGTATAAATATTTCTATATTTTCCAGCCAGTTTTTGTATTTCATGCATCAAAAGCGCCAAGAAAATAATTATTATAAAAATAAATAATTATTTTCTTGGCGATGATGATGATTTAGACAGAGACATGGACAATCACCGCCGGCTGTAGGAATTGAACCAATTTGGACTTTGTATAAATATAGTAATGTGTGGGAAATTCCGCATTAGTAGTGATAAATGAAAAAAATCCACGAGTGAGAAATACATTGCACGTTGATCCTTATCGTAGAGCGATAAGAGCTAGTTTTCGAGGACGTGTATTGAAAAATAAATTCCTCTATGTAGTTGCTCAGTGTTTCCCTTGCGTAACTTAAAGTTTATAAACAAGTATTTCGTGGCTGATTATACGACGCAAGGTGTGCGGTAACTGCCGGCCCAATTTAGAACATCAATCATTTAGAAAAGGGATGCTTATCGATTACTGTGACGCGAGCCGTCGAGGCTGCGAGCGCCCTTCGCATAACACATTATACAGGATTCAATCATTGTTGGCCCTTCTTGTTTGTTTCTATTTGATCAATGTATGTATATGGAAAACTATTTAGATAGGGTACAGTTATATAGGTGATATTGAAGAGTGTGTCCTCAAAAGTTTTGTTGAAATTATCCTATACAGATCAGGACAGAACAGTTGCGTAGTACCTATTATCACTTAAAATCCTATTTCTGCTAATTTTTTTAAATGTTTACGGTCTTTTTTTTCGGATGGAAAATCATTAAATAACTCCTCAGGAGTGTCAGACTTTTACTGACTAAAACCCATCCATGTTCCTTCTTCGCCCTTGTGTTCCGGGGCCACGGTATCTCTTTCGAACAGTCCGGCAGGCAAATGTTTAGGGCCTTAGATTTTGTTTCATTATTGATATCATTTCTGATTATCATATTATTATATCTGCCGTATCATTATCTGATCATGTATTTTTTATTTGTCATAAATGTTTATCCCTGTCAGACCCTAAACTTTTACTGAAGTATCTGTCACAGTAAAAAGAGAAGTGCCTTTTAACCCTACTGTCAGAAGTTTTTGTTTGATTTTGGTACTTATTGGCAGAAACAGGAGCTTTCTACTGCCTAAATTCGTTTCGTAACCACTTATTAATCAGGTTAGTGCTTACGATACACCTACGGACGACCTTTTATCTACCGAATTGCCCTGACAACACGAAAAAAAAATCTCGGAAAATATTGTGAAATACTGATTCACGTATCAGGCCACATTTGCAAATCCGGCCTCGCCATCAAATCTTTTCATAATCAAGATTATCTCTAATGAGGAAATCAGCAACGGCATTAAAGATAAAGGTGCGAACACACGCCCCGAGCTACCCAACGTTACGCTTTGGAATGTGTCGGGTAATGGGTATTACAGATTCCAATCATCCGCTAAATAGCATTGTGTAGTCGCCCTTCGCCCACAAATATCATTATAGCGCAAACCGATTTTCCTTAATCGCTTGTTAAGACTTCTGCGATAAACAGGTTTTTGTCACCCTGAGCGTTTTCTGACACGCAATTTCAAATTTCAGCTTGCGTGTGAACCTGTTTTGTCGCACGACTAATCGCCGAGAAGTACCGATCAAGCACCGTTTTGCAGTACTCTATACACTCGAGCATTTGAGCAGACTTAAGCGCCTTTACGGGATGGTATTCTGCGTAGTTATTCGACTATGCGAATGATGCTGCGGCTCTGCGTTTGAGCGCTATCACGTACGGTATAGTTGAGTGGCTGGATAGATCAGGCCGGGAAATGTAATCGCGCGTTAGTTCACACAGCCGACGCAGTGATTTTCGTAAACAGGACACAGAGTGACGTTACAATATTAGTGTGTCTCAGTTATCATGTAAGTCGCAGTACGCAAGGACGCCTGTTATCTCACACTAGATAAAAAAATCGTATTACCTTGCGAGGTTTTACGCGTTTAAGCGGTGAGAAAGAACGGTAGTTCTTTCTCGCCGCTTAAACTTGAACTTGATGAAACTATGTTCGGGCCCTATTGCAGGTATGCCGAGCATAGTTTCAGCCTGGCACTAATTCTGACTCCGTGGATGATATTCTTGAGTATATTAATTTCTACGTGTGTTAGTCATTTGTATACCTATATCGTCGTGATCGACCGATAAATTATGTACACGGGGATGATATTAAGAAATAATCTATACTGTTATTCTTATTTTATTTTTTTATTATGAAGAAGAAAGAAGAAGAAGAAAAAGCATTTATTAAACTCACATAAGACATAATAGAATCAAAAAGCTATTAATATCTTTTTGATTCTATTATGTCTTATGTGTAAGATATTATGATAAAATTATGTAAAAAGTAAGAAAAAAAGAAAACAATCAAATTGGTCCTGTACAAGGC
This sequence comes from Xestia xanthographa, assembly GCA_905147715.2. Lineage (NCBI taxonomy): Eukaryota > Metazoa > Arthropoda > Insecta > Lepidoptera > Noctuidae > Xestia > Xestia xanthographa. The sequence goes on along the minus strand of LR990653.1, from coordinate 12,758,090 downwards.
CAAAAGGCTCTCCTATCTCAGCAAGGTGCTGTGACATTTAAAAAAAAAGTCACAGCGCTGGTATTCTGATAGGTCTGATTATCAAGAATCATAATTTAAATGAGGATCCATTAAGGATAATAATAAAATCTTTAACTATAGATACTATTACTGTGCAATAAATATTGGAACGCTTTACAAGGCAACACGCACCTATTGATAGGTATTATTTTTGTATTCAAAACATACTAACTTTATACGTAACTAGCGGACGTCACGTGGTTTCACCCGCGTAGTTTCCGTTCCCGCGAGAGTACGGGAATAAAATATATAGCTTATGTTACTCAGAGTAAATGTAGCTTTCTAATGGTGAAAGAATTTTTGAAATCGGGGCAGTAGTTTTTGAGTTTATTCGTTACAAAAATACAAATCTTTCCTCTTTATAATGTTATTGTAGATTACTAAATGCCAGAATTTGAATTATACAACGGAAAGGTTCAGCCTGTCTGTCTGTAAACGCGTTAGAACTTTTCTATGAAAAGTTTGATTTACATAAGCCTTGGTTTTAGAATATTCATTATTCACCTAGTTAGTTAATCCACGAAACTAAATAGTCTGCTATATAAAATAAAATGTAGGTATATTTCTCATAAATTGGGCCAAACAACTGAATAGCTAGAATTCATGAACCTTTTACAATTAGGTAGGTACCAAGAATAGTTATTTTAGCTCTTTTCAAGCAACCACGTTAAAACACTAGGTCCACATGTTACTAAATAAACAAGTTATTTTAAGAACTGTTGGCCCTTTCATCTTTATGTTCATGCAAATGGTAAAGTTCCTACTTTTCTGAAAAGTCAGATTTATAAATGAAGACCTTGAATATTTTGAAGCGTGGTCTCACTTTCTAAAGTAGATATAAATAAATAAGACATCCATTTGAATATTGTTTCTTCAGTACTAACGTACTAAGGTATCTACATAAATGTATGTCGGATCCGGTCATGAGTACGGACGGGGGAATGGATCACAAGCGCGCCAGTGGTGACATCACGTGACCTACTTACCAGCTTACCAGTCTCCCCACCATAGCGTGCTTCTACAGAGTCCTGATGTTAACAGCTCGCGGCGAGGAGGACATTCTCGGTCTGATCGCGGCGGAATTGAGACATCTTGAAAATGTACCCGATTCATCGTGCCCCGTGGTGTTGTGTTAAAGTATAATTGCAAGTAATTTGATAGTTAGTGAATCGCATCCAGTGTGTTTTCATAGCACGAAACCCATGTTCTGCCCACATAATGCTCGAGCCTAACGGAATAAATCTTGATAACCCGACATGTATATCTCCACGTATGTGTAGCAACTTGTGAAGACATCTTGTAAGGGTACGATAACACGAGAGGTTGATTTTACAACGAAAAATCGAGCTTTCGCACTTCTTGGTGTTGGCAAGTACTCAAATGTAGCTTCTTACTTTGTGGCTTACTTCCTCACGTTACGGCCTCAATGCTTACTTTTTTATTACGTCAGTCACGCGTCACTACGAAATCAGTTTCGATCAATAGCTGCCATCCTCACGTCACGTCTGAAAAAAAACAATTGAAGTTCATTATTTCAATTGTTTTATTTTATCTAGCCTCCTTCAAAAATAAATAGAACGGACCCAAAAAGGTCAAATATAATTAAATAAATGACCTACCGACTAAATCATTCTCCCAAACCAATATGTCCAAAATAACAGGTAAACTTGGGTATTCGAGATTTAAATTGATAGGTTCAAGCGAGTTAATTCATTCTGGGCTAGCGGTCATGCCCGTTGAGCGAAGTAAACGTTCTTTGTGTAGAGGACTTATTTATTTACGTATCTCGTTCCAAATTCGGTTTATTCCCATCTCGGCACCTTCCCATCTCGGCACCCATGAATTTATTTATCTTGTCTACGAAAAATTCCCATTTCGGCACCCTCTCATGAATCATTTTAAGGTACACAAAAAGAAACGGAAACACAGTATCAGTATAGTAAGTAAATCAACTTTATTATTTATTAAATCATTTTTGTTTCTTTTTAAATTACCATTTTCACAGACAAGCCCTTGAATCGCTTTTTAGAGGCTCCATTATCTCTGCCTTGGCAGTAACATAACAAATTTTAAAATATATGAAAAATTCACGGTTCGTAGGAATAATTGTTTTAAAATCTTTCTAGCAATTATGTAAAAACATCTTACAAAAATCAACAGTTATTATGTACAATTAACGTTTAATCAGTATAACCGGGACGTAGGAAAAAGGGCGTCCATACTTTGAGGACTTTCATACTGCTACTAAATGATACGAGTAGGCTTGATTACGCGTTCACAGTACAGTCATAGCAATTAGCTGATCCCCCTTTGCAATTCTTTTATATTTTATTTACTTCGCTCAAATAAATAAAATATAAAATAATTGCAAAGGGTCAGTTATTTGCTATAAATCGCTGTACATTCATTTTGCTTTTGTACATAGTATTGATGACCTGCGTTTAGATGCACCTTTTGGCCACGTTGGGACTTCACATAATTTAGCACTGATCTCCCATTACTTGGTCCTGCACTCATTATTATTTCGTAACTCACTTGAACTTAAAACGTGACGATCCGTTTATCTTTAAAAAACTAGAAATACTGATAAAATGTCTGAAGAGTAAACATGCATAACAAATGTAATTTGTACATTAAACTGGCTTGGCACCGGCCGCATTGCTATTGTCTCTATCTCGCTCTTTCTTTTGTTAGTTTGCGCTATTGTCTTATTATACTATCTGGACTGAGCACTTCTAATTTAGTATTACACAAAAATGAACCATAATGTGCAGTCGTTAGGTTTACTTTGGTTTGACTGTCTTAACCAAGGCGAAAGAGATAGCCAGAAAATATGACACTTACTTGCTTACTTATTACCTGCGTATTTTTTTTTAAATCCCATGAAAATATATTTTACTTTGTCCAGTAAACACTAAAAATTTAAAATTAAACTTATTTTATAGGTACTTTTTTACATTTATTAGTTTTGAGTCAATTTGATTTACTCACTATACTGATACAGTGTATCCATTTTTTTATGACTGTACTTAGCAACGACTAATGACGGAGTGCCGAGATGGGAATTTTTCGTAAAGATGATAAATTAATTCATGGGTGCGGCAGATGGGAAGGTGCCGAGATGAGACTAAACCCCAAATTCACACAAAAAAGGCCAACAACAACGTTTCATGATTATTTAGAAGAATTTCAAATGGGTTTGGTTTATTATACATGCTATACAGAATGACTTTTTTATCATCACTTTCCAAAAAAAATAGTATAATAGGTGAACGGAGTAAAACCAAATGGCATACTTAGTTTTTTAATTCAAATTCAATATCTTTCATTTTTTTTCAAAATTTATCTTTCTTTGTTCTAATAAGAAAAGTTTACTTGAAATGTGTAATGTTTTTTGATGATGGATCAATTTTTTTCTAAGCTGTGGAAAAAAAGAACTAGGCATGACTTATGCTTGTACTCCGTTCACTTATTATATCCATTTTTTTTGGAAAGTGATAAAAAAGTCATCCGGTATAGGTAGGTTTTCGGGTTGTGTTTCGAAGATCTATCAAACAATCTTTTAACAAAGACTTGTCCTTTCCAAAAATACAAAAAATCGCATAAAACTAAAAAACTGGTTATATTCAGGATTGATTGGTAAGGTAAGGTGCATTCCTTGAAATGGGTGACACTAAACCTAATTTGCAACATTATTTTGACCCGATAATTTGGGGTCCAAACTGGATTGTTTTTGAGAAATCGAACTTTAAAGTATTTTGGAAATTTTCCACCTCTCCACTTAAAATTGTTATTTGTGTGAAATCTACGACGGTCAATATTATTATTCAACGAGCCAAAATTAAATAAACAAACATAATGATAAAATTAGAGGGCAAAAAAGTTACGAAGACACTCGTGAATTAAATCGAAAGTTTTCTTTTTGTTCTCAGGAAGAAACCTCATTAAGCTGTCAGTTACCAAAAGACCTCATTTCGGGCCAAGACGATGAATCTTTTGAGAAAAATGTCTTGCTTTTGTTGTTCATTACTTAAGCTATTCAATCTAAAATCTGCTCATCTTATTGCAGTCCAGCGTTGGACTTGGATCCTAAACTAAGCTGTGTAAAATTCTGTCCTCCGCCATCCGATTCCAGTCTGTCTCAACCATCGTTTGTCAGTCTAGCTGATGATATTATATTGGAGTCTTTTGCTAAGGCATCACACGCATGCAAACTAATTCACTTCAAAAAATTTGCATTTTGTATTGTGCCTACCTAGGTGAAAACAATCATGATTTTGAAACAAAGATTCTTATTTTTTTCTCTGTCCCTGCAAATAACAAAAGTTTTTTTGCATGTATTCTTGAACCGACTTCTCATGAAAACCACTTAAATCCGAATTGGTGACACGAAAACGTCGAAGCCCGACAACTTGACGCGGCTGTCGTAAGTACGCGTCAGGTTACTGTCACAGATATCCAATTCCACGTTATAATTACGTGACATGGATGACAAACTGTCAATACTCAATATCTGCTGCTGGCAGGATCAAGATCAGCAAATACTTATTTACTTTATTGTTAACAGACCTAAACGAAAAATATGTGCATGTATCAAAAACAGAAAAGAATTAAACGGCGCCAAAAACGTCCTCCATATCGCTGATGTCAAAGGGAAAAGTGCCCAGAAGAGAGGCAGCATGCTGGATGGCAATGCTGATTCTTTGGCTGAGAAATAGGCCAGCTCTCTGGTCACGAATGGGTCACGAGAAGACTCGACCAACCGTTTGGCAATGTCAATTATTTTATTAATTTACTATTGAACTCGTTTACACACGTTAACAATCGAAAGGTATTCCTGAAAGGTATTCCATACTATTGTATCGATTAAAGATGTAGACTTCGGTAATAACATTCTTACAAACAGACGAATTTTTAGATTTACACCTTTTTTCCCATTGTAGGTTATTAGAAATGACAGAACGCCAGCTGCTATAGATCTAACATTACTCTTTTTTTCTAAATCCTGTAAATCATTTTTTTTTTTATTATGAAAAGAGTCTTAATCAATAATTCATGCATCGATGTTCACTGATGATGCTTAAGTCGTCGTTGAGATTCAAAGAGTTAACACCGTATTTGTTTTTGTCTCCGTAAAAAAATGTAAAAAAGTGGATAAAAGTTGCCCAATTCATTAGTGCTGTGTGTCATTGTAAAGCCTGTGAAACGGACTAAATAGTGATATATATAACACATTTGGACTGCATCGATACCGTGAGTAATTAGTGACAAACTTTTAGTAAATATTTGCAATGACTTGCGTCCCTGACCTAGGGCAACCCGCAGATCGGCCGCTTCTACGCACACATGCTTAACGCTTACACGTACACTGGGTGATTGTTATAACATATTGAGCTTACGCTTTGCATTTATAGCAGACTTAGCTTACGCTACGCTTCAAAACTACAAACTACAATATAAACTGGCAGTAATCTCAAACAAAAATGGATTTTCAAAATATAACCATGCGAAGAAATAAAACAGTAATTAACTCTCCGGCTTCCTCTTTTGACTCTGCTAATTCTGAATATCTTACAAGAAGTTTACCACAAACTACCACCTTATGTTGCGAAGAGTGTGAACGACTAAATGGAGATATTGAAGAGTTGAGAACGCAATTAAATACTGCTCATGATGAAATTGGCCACTTAGTCATGGAAAACGCCACCTTGAAGAAACAAACAACTGAACAAGAAATTATCATAGCTAAACTAAAAAACCTATGTAGCAGCCAACCTAGTACTACAAAAAAACACTCAACTTTAAAGAAAAATAAAGGTATGATACAAAATAATTTAAATATTACCAGAAAGAACCTTGATAAGAGTCTCATAGATATAGAAACAAATAGGTGTAAAGAAATCATAACAGAGGGTGCTGCACTCAGTACGAGCGAGAATGGGGCACCTCTAGAGTTAAATCGTAACTTGAAGAATTTATGTGAGGGACCAACTTCAATTATAAATGAAGCAGAAATCATACAAAAGGAGAACCAGCAAGGAAATTACGTAATAAAAGAAAAACAAAGAAAAAGGAAACTATGTGTCCTTAGTAACTGCAACAACTATCGGCCGGTAGAAATTATAGAAGAGACTTTCTGCGGGCAGTTTGAGTATTGCCATTATGTGTCACCTAATAGTAAAGTGAAAGATATACTCACAAATATTACGAACAAGGTTCAAGATTTTAACATGGACGACTATTGTATAGTAATGATTGGAGAAAAGGACTTCAAAGATAATGAGGACTCCATCGAGCTTGTTAGACTAATTAGAGAATCCTTGGCGCAAACAAATGTGATTGTATGTTCTCCAGCATACTGGTATTCATAATTATCGAGTAGAATTGTTTAGTAATTTGCTTTACATGGACATACAAAACTATAATTATGCATATTTCTTTGATACGAATCGTGACCTCTCCTTGGAAATGTTCTCATATAAAACGGGCAGACTTAATAAGCTAGGTATAAAATGTATATTTAGAAGTATTTTTAGTCGGATACTTGTTGACATTAAGAATTACCCTTTGGATTATAACCATGAAAATTCACCAATATCATTGACGAGTAAAGCTAATGTGCAAAATAAGTTTTTTCGTCCCACCCTTTAACAACAATGATAAACAACAGGAACCACCACCAGGAATGATAAACAACAACTTACATTGTTACATCAAAATATAGCTGGAATACTCAATAAATTAGATTTCTTTGAAGTAACAATATCTGAGTTGACTAAAGAGATGGGTGTGATAGACTTTATATGTCTTAGTGAAACCTTTATACAATCGGGTCATGAATGTAATCTTAGACTGACAAACTATAAGCTAGCCGCGAATTACTCAAGATCCTCCAATAAAAAACGGGGCGGCACGTGCATATTGGTGAAGGAGGGTTTAGTTTTTAGCGCTTTACAAATAACAAATGAATTGTCTTGCGATTATTCTTTTGAATGCTGTGGCATAGAAGTTCCGAGTCATAACTTAATATTAGTATGTGTTTATAGAATCCCGGACTCCGATGTAGGTATATTTTTCAGCAAAATTAAAGTTTTGTTACACAAATTAACTCATAAAAGTCGAAATCGTATCATTATATGCGGAGACTGGAGTATAGATATGCTAAAAGACACTACACAGACAAGAGAATTAATATCTATTTTAAATAATTTCAACTTATTGGCACATATTAAAATGCCCACCAGAAAAAAAAGCTGCATAGATCAAATAGCAAGTAATATCTCAACCAACACAAAAAGCAGTATACATAACCTAGCCCTCTGAGATCATGATACTGGGCAGTCATTAACGTTCTTTCTTCCGATAGCTAATAATAAGCCGAAGATTCCAAACTTCTATTATGAAGTCAAAAGAGATTACAATAAAGATAATATTAAAAAGTTTCTAGATTGTGTGTCAGCTTTAAGTTTTAATGAAATATATGAAGAAACAGATTGCAACAAAGCATTTAACATCTTTCATGACCTATATATTCTCTTTTACAAACTATGTTTCCCTGAAATAACAATTAAGAAATATAATAAACCAATAAAAAATAAATGGATCAGTAAAGGTATAAAAATATCGTGCATAAAAAAGAGAACTTTATATTATAATAACCAACACGATGATGCCCTAAGCAAAAAATATCATAAGAAAAAATACCGGACCTATTCTAAAATTTTAAAAAGATATAAATCACATTCACAATTAATAAATAACAAAACACATTTAAATAATTCTAAAAATAAATGCAAAGCCACATGGTCTATTATAAAAAAATCATTTAATTAATGATGATAATTATAAAAATGACATCAAAGAATTAATAATAAATGATACTATTATTAATGATCCTAATGACATTTGTAATCAATTTAATAACTTTTTTATAGAAATTACCAATAAATTTAACAATACTAATAACGTAAGTACTAACATTGACATTAAAATCAAAATCAAAATCAAAATCAAAGCATTTATTTCAAGTAAGCCAGTTACAGGCACTTTTGAATTGTCGAAACAAAGATGAAAATTAAATGTAGCTACAGTCCCAGTCACAAGACATAAAAACTGTGAAAGTACTGTAGTTGCCCATTCCCTAGCGTAGATCTCTATGGAGAAGAATGGGCAAGAAACTCCATGGACACTCTTTTAAATCAGAATATTGTTACAAAATCTTGGTTACATCATTCACGTTGAGATGGTATATTATGTGAGAACAATGTAGCAAGATGTGCACGGTAAAAGTGTCCACAGCAAAAAAACACAAACAAAAAAAAAAAATACAATTCAAAATAATTCATTCAAATAAGCCATGGCAACCAAGAGATGACCAGTCACAACTGACAGCGCCCGTTCACGGACATGACGCATGGATCAGCACCATTCAACTCAACCATTTTGAAGGGAACTAAATGATCCGACACATGCGCCACCATCAGCGAGACAATAGAGTGAGCATGACATACTCCAAACCGCCAGGGCACATTCAAGTCAAAAAAAGACGTAGGTTTCCAGTGAATGATAGCTTTCTAGTACATAGTACTCACACAATATGGGCTATGCATTTATATAATACTAAAGAGATTGATTCTATACAATGCAAAGATAGTTGTACAATCTTCAGCAGCTCCAACAATACAATTTAATGCTATCAATTTATGCGCCCCTGTCCATGTGGAGCAGGACCAGCATTGAGCCAAGCATTTTTATCATCGATATAATCGCTCAACTTGTAATATGCTTGCTTACATAGTGTGCGTTTAATGCATGTTTTAAATTTCGTCTCATTCAGTTCAAGAATACTTTGTGGAATTTTATTATAGCATCTCAAACAGTACCCCATGAAAGATGAGTCTACTTTAGCGAGTCTGAAACCTGGCTGAACTAGTTGGTCCCTATTTCTAGTACTGTAATTATGTCTGTCACCCCTTTTACCAAAAAGGTGCAGATTTTTTCTGACGTACATTATGTTTTCGTAGATGTATTGACAATGTACCGTCATGATGCCAATATCCTTAAACAGTTCCCTTAGAGAATCGCGCCTACGAAGATTATATATGGCTCTGATGGCTCTTTTCTGCAGAATAAATATAGACTCAATATCAGCAGCCCGTCCCCACAGCAAAATGCCATAAGACATTATACTATGAAAGTAACTAAAATAAACCAGTCTAGCGGTATCTACATCAGTATACTGACGGATTTTTCTAATGGCAAAGGCTGCTGAACTTAGCCGCCCCGCAAGAGATGTCAAATGAGAACCCCATTGTAGCCTTGAATCAAGCGTAATCCCCAGGAAAACAGTTTTATCTACGAATTCAAGTTTCTCTTTATTCAATATTATATCACAATCACTACTTTTAACATTCGGTAAAGCAAATCTTATGCATTTGGTTTTTTTTTCATTTAATACCAAATTGTTTGCTGTGAACCAATTTTGGACCTGAAGTAGGGCATTATTCACGTCATCTAGATTTTGGACCCGCCTATTTATCTTAAAAATTAGGGAAGTGTCATCAGCAAATAACACCATATTTTGAGGTTGGTTTTTCAGTAAATAGGGTAGATCATTTATATATACTAGAAAGAGGAAAGGACCCAATATTGAGCCTTGTGGAACCCCCATTTTTACTTTTAACCCCTGTGAATTAACACCATTTATTTGAACATGTTGTTGTCTATCATTCAAATAAGATTTTACCAAACTAAGTGCAAGTTTACCCAGTCCGTAATGCTCAAGTTTCAAAAGTAATGTGTCGTGATTTACGCAATCAAACGCTTTGGAGAGGTCACAAAAAATTCCTATGGCGTCTTGAGACTCTTCCCACGCAGTAAATATGTGCTTTAATAAGGTTACACCGGCGTCAGTTGTACAACGTCCCTTGGTGAAGCCATACTGTTGATCATGTAAGATTCTGTTGGTGTTAAAATGATAGAGCATTTGATTAAGCATTACTTTTTCAAAAACCTTGCTAAAAACTGGTAACACGGATACTGGTCTATAATTATTAGTATCTTTACTGTCCCCGGATTTGAAAAGAGGTATGACTTTACTGTATTTCATTAAATCAGGGAAAACTCCTTGGTCTACACATAAATTAAAAATTAAAGCTAAGTAAGGGGCTATAGTCTCAAGTATGGATGTACAAACTTTGACAGACATTCCCCATAGATCTTCGGTTAGTTTGATCTTTATTTGCCGGAAAGTTTTAATAACAATCATAGGGTTAATGTGTTTAAATTTAAATTCAACCAGGCAGCCAGACACATTCGCCTTTAATAAACCAATTGAGAGTTCAGGTGAGGAAATAAGAGCCTCCGTTGTTTTTTGTGGTATATCGGTAAAGAATTTTACAAATTCTTGAGCTACTTCCTGATTAGAGCTTTTAGGACCACATGCTGTATCTAATGTGTAGCTAGTGTTACGTATTTTCTTCCTGTTAGTCTCGTTATTTATAACTTTCCAAACTGTCTTTATTTTATTTTCTGCTGTTTTGATCTTGTTGCTAATGTGCAGTGCTTTAGCAACCTTGCATGTATTTCTAAAAATGTTTGAATACTTAGCAACATACTTGTTAAAAGTTTCAGTGTTTATAAAAGGCTTAAGGCCATAAAGCTCAAATAGTCTTTCCCTACTTTTTCTGATACCTCTAGTTGCCCAATCACTAAATATGAATTTAGGGCAAATACTTTTTGTCTTCTTTTCAAAAGTTTTATTGAATTCCGTGTGAACTATTGAAAAGAAACGATCATACAATTGATCTATATTAATATCATCAAGGCCCATAACGCTTAACTTGTTCTGTAGCAAAATATTATACCTATTTAATCTGCTAGAAGTTATAGGTCTAAATTTAATTTGAACTTTTTGCGATGGGGGTGTATTACACCTGAAGGTTACAGTTTGTCCACTATGGTCAGAGGGTAGACAATTTACTATTGCTTTATCTAAGTAATCACAATCGCAGAAAATATTATCTATACAAGTAGCAGAAGATGGAGTGACTCTAGTAGGTTCTGTAAAAGTGTTGGTCAAGTCAAATGACTTAAAAAGATTTAATAAGCGACTGCTATTTGCACATTCTTCTAAAATATTGATATTAAAATCACCACAAATAATTGTAGATTTATTACTGACTGCAAGTTTTGCCATCACATCTTCCATTATTGATTCAAACAAAGAAAAGTTTTGATAGTTTGGGGGTCTGTACACACACACAATTACATGCTTATCTAGCTCAACACAGGACAGTTCAACGCAATGTTCAACCGAGAGACCTACTATGTCATTACGTTGCTTATATTTAAAACAATTTCTTATTAATATTAGGGAACCTCCACGAAGCATAGTTTTACGGTTAAAGCAGCTACCCACCATATAGTTCTCATAATTGATAAGCATTTGGCAATCCTTAAGCCAATGTTCAGTAAAACATATAATGTCAAACTTACTATTTTCTAAAAACAATTCAATTTCTAATAATTTGGAAGAAATGCCTTGGATATTTTGGTGGAATAATTTCAAAGTGTTCTGCTGAGGCCCTTTTTTACTAACTAATTGAGTGCAAGAAGATACGTTGGTAGGATTAACAATATTGTTAATCGTACCTCCTGTTGTCTCATTTCCTAGTTTAAATTAATTTTTGGAGTGAGGCTGGAGACACCCGTACCATCCTCAGACAACAAGACCCTATCACTAATACTAATATACCCTAATTGAGAATTCTCCACGGTGACACATGGATCCTCCTCAGTACAATGTTTGTAAACATTTATAGCACTAGTGCTATATTCATTGAAAGTCACCTGTATATTAGTATTACTACTAATAGTCGCAGTGTTAATAATAGAACTAAACTTAGACATACTATTTATGTCTGTGTGAATATTATAAGCTAATAGCCGAGCTATTTTGTGTCTACATCTAATAGGTAGATACACCTTACCCCGTGTCGACTTCAGTTTACCAACAATAGTGTTGATATCCAGATATATAAGTCTGTCACTATAGTGACCTACTAAAAAAAAATTACCACTAACACTAACAGTATATTTTTGACTCCTGTAAATGAACAAGATATTGGAAAAATAATCAGCACTTTAAATGATACGAACGCAACTGGATACGATGAAATAAACACAAAAATAATAAAACTAAGCAGTAAAAGCATAGTGGTACCTTTAAGTTTTCTAATTAATCTGTCATTTGAGACAGGAACATTTCCTACTAGATTAAAACAATCTATAGTCAAACCGCTATACAAAAAAGGTAACCGCACAAATATTTCCAATTATAGACCCGTTATATTAATCCCTATCCTATCCAAGATTTTCGAAAAGGCAATGTACGGGAAAATAATCAATTTTTTTAATAAAAACAGCATACTTACTGAGAACCAATTTGGTTTTAGAAAGAATAGATCAACATCATCAAACTGATATCTGAAGCCCTCAATAACAAAATGTCTGTATTATCAGTATTTTTAGATATGAGCAAAGCATTTGATTTTGTCCCACACGATCGATTACTTAGTAAAATGGAGAAATACGGCATAAGAGGCAAGGCATATGACTGGCTTGAAAGTTATTTATCTAATCGCCAGCAAAGGACAGTAGTATCAAAAAATGACAAAAACACAAAAAAAAACATACAGTTCCGAGCTAAAAATAAATAGTTGTGGTGTTCCTCAGGGAAGCGTATTAGGGCCTCCATTATTTATAATTTATATAAATGACCTTTGTAAGAATCTAAAACATAATTGTACACTATTTGCTGATGACACTACTCTCACGATAAAAATTGTTCAAATAGGAATGAACTAGAAACCGACACTAACAATGAAATACTAAAAGCAATAAAATGGCTGGAATCTAATAATTTACGTGTAAACATTGAAAAGACAAAGTTAGTACAATTTCAAACATATAATTCTTTGGTAAAACCACCTCAAATACGCTACAATAATTCAATTTTGGAACCCGTGCCTTCAACATTATTCTTGGGAATAGTTATTGACGTAAAATTAAATTGGAAAGAACATGTAGAAAAAGTCTGCACTCGTCTCGACAAATTTGTGTTTGCTCTTCGAAAATTGAGACGAATAGCCAGCAAAGAAATAGCCCTCAATGCTTATCATGGCTATATTGCATCAGTACTGCGTTATGGCCTCGTGATATGGGGAAATTCAGTAGATGTGAATAGAGCATTCATTGCACAAAAAAAATGTGTCAGAGCTGTAGTAGCTGTAGTGAGTATGGTGCAGAATATTTAGACTATTGCAAGCCATTGCAAGCGCTAAAAATTCTTCCACTTCCTTGCCTATATATTTTTGAGATTTGTATGTTTGTTAAAAGGTATTCACACATGTTTCCATTATATGAACACATTTCTAAAAGAGTGAAAAGCAGAAGCCCAAATAAATTACTTGCACCTAGCCAGAGACTACATTTATATAGCGGGAATTCCAATTGCATGGCGATTAAAATATTTAATAAATTACCCCCACGTATCAGAGTGCTGCCCACTAATAAATTCAGGAAAGCAATATTTACCTGGCTTTTAGACAACTGCTTTTATTCGGTTAATGAATTTTTAAATTATAAATTTTGATATTATTTTTGTCACCCATTGTCTCGTATTGTTGTTTTCTTTTTATTTTTTATTTTAAATCATTTGACATTCATTGTATAACTAGTAATTTTTGACATTTCATTTATAAATAAAAATTGTGTTTTTATAACTTGACATTGTTTAAAAAAAACCAATTTCATGTCAACTAATAAAATGTATGTTAATGGGGACTTTGCATTGTTACGACATAGAGCTTTGTAAGTTGATTTTAATATTTCTACACCGGCAACGGTAGTATATGTGAAACTGTCTAATATTAAGATCTTAATGTACCATATGCTCAGAAATAAACAAATCTTATCTTATCTTATCTTAAAACTTGAAGTTTACTCGATTGATTTATCTACTACTCTAAAGATTCATAAAATTCTCGGAAAGTTGGAAAAGGATCTATTATTTTATCTTCACTCATCAAACCACAAAAGTTTCCCGCGATAAGTACTGTGGAAAAAGTACCTAGATAAAAGTTTTTTTTTTTTTTCGTAATACCCGACTAACCTATTACCTATGTGCTTTCAGTGTGAAACTGTATTTTTTAGAACAAATGTGAGGGGATATGAACCAACTGGGGTTGCGGGACTGTTCCAAAGAGATACTGTGGCCCCGGAACACAAAGGGCAATGAATTAAAGGAACATGGATGGGTTTTAGTCAGTAAAAGTCTGACACTCCCTCCTGCTCCGCCTAAAGCGGTAGGAGTCATTTGATGATTTCCCATACGAAAAAAAAAAGTGGATATGAACCATTTCCATTTATAAATTAAAATTATTTAAAATAAAACAATAAAGCTTTAACTTTCTCGTCAATATTTTACTGCTTATAAATTAAAATCGAAATCATGTTGTTTGTTTTATCTTATCAGATATTCAACGCAGCTTAAATACTAACAGTTTGTCAAACTTGTAGTCTAGACAGTGTCTCAAAACTTGTTGTTAACATCTCTAGTGCGAATGCGTCTTGCACAGTTGAATAGTCTTACTTTATAACTTTTAAATATAAATGTATTCAAAAGTTATAATGTTTTTGAATACATTTACCTTAGGGAAAGTTCACAGACTATGCGCGTTAATCCTTTTACATATCAATCTTCCTCAGATAGCTTTTCCTTCAGGACTGTTTGAAAAATATCACGATTTTTCAACTAAACTAATTCTGAATAAAGGTAATCGATCAGCGCTTCGAGAGCAGAAGTTTGTAAGTTTGTTTGTTTGACGGTTTGACGCTAAAACTTTTAAAAGATTCTGGTTGGCGTCAAAGCAAAAGTTACAAAAGCCTTCAGATCGGTCGTCCGACGTCTCTACTTATACACTTTTGGTCGGTAATACGAAACTCGTGAGAAGAATACAGGCTCGTCTCAAATGCTGTCTGAAAGGCGTCCCTTTATTTATCTAAGGGAAAGGGTCTATTTGTCGTAAATCATCTCTCGTTATGTTTTCAATTTAAGTTTTGCTGAACGATTGACTTAACAAATTTGAGGGATGATAAAGCGCTTTGTAAGTCTTGTTTCGACCAATTTGTTAACAGACTAATCTTTGTTTGAAATTATCTGATCTTCTTAGAATTCTCAAATTATGTCAGTACAGTAGTTGATTGTTTGATAGAAGTTCCCGTTTATAATTTTCGAGGTTTACCCACAGCTTCGTCCGCTTTATGATCGGAAATTATACGACAGAAACGATTTCAATATCAGTATGATCAGTAGTGCCGAAGATTACCCCTACATCCAAACTTACAAGCTTTATAATATTAGTATAGATTTAGGTTTGGAGTCAACTTAATCGAGCCTTTTTTTTTATTTTTCGGATGGGAAATCATCAAATGAGTCCTCCCGCTCTGGGCAGAGCAGGAGGGAGTGTCAGACTTTTACTGACTAAAACTCATCCATGTTCCTTCATCGCCCTTTGTGTTCCGGGGCCACGGTATCTCTTTTGAACAGTCCCGCAACCCCGGAGCAGTCCCGCAACCCCGGAACTTAATCGAGCCTTATCTGTATAAGGCTCGATATCTGTATATTTCTCTTTCTCAGCAACTTTCATCCAGTTGCTACCAGCCACCCTACTAAGATCGTCGCTCCACCAAGCCTGACGGCGTCCTACCTTACGCTTGCCGATTCGCGGTCTCTACTCAAGATCACGTCTACTCCATCGGTTCTACAGCTAATATGACTGGCCCATTGCCACTTCAGCTTACCTAATCTGTGAGCTATGTTGACAAGTCTGGTTCTCTGTCGCAACAACTCGTTCCGGATGCGATCCCTCAAGGAAACTCCAAGCATTGCCAATTCCATAGCTAGCTGAGCGACTAAATTTAAATACCTGTAAATAGCTACATACACGTAAAAATGAAAACAAAACCTTAGAAGGCATTATGTTTCATGCGATAAGGTTGTGGGTCGGGTCATAAAGGGTGAATATGCCCAAAACGACGTCTGTGGGTCAGATTAAAGCAAATTTACCGTTACATTTTAGGATGTCAAGTAAGATACAACCTGCGTTAACTTTAATGCTGTGCTTGATTAATATTAAATTAATCTTGAGAAGAGCTTGTTGGGTTGTCATAAAGATAGGTATTAAACGAAATAAAATTAGGAAAATGAAAGAATTCTATAGGACGACACAAAAGGTCGTCGTATATTGTGATATTTTTAGCCTGACAAAATTACACAACACGAAGATCTCTGATTTACTCGTTACTGTGATATCGCATGGTTAATTAAAATAATTCGGTGAAGTAATAGTGGTTTTTAACAAGCCAATTCCTATCCTCTCTTGCATATTTATTACGATAATATGGTGCTAAGAGATGGAAAATACCTAAGAAATAATCTAGAACTTAAGTTTGTATTCTTGTAAGTTTGGGTGTAGGGGGTAATCTTTCAAACCACTGAATCGATTCTGAACATTCTTGTAGAAAGCTACATTATTCCAAAGTGTCATATGCTAAAGTTCCCGTGGGATAATTTCGATCATAACGCGAGTGACGCCACGGGAAAAAGCTTGTAATTCATTATAAATTACAAGCTTTTTCCCGTGGCGTCACTCACGACCTACCTAGTTCCCTACGTAGTCCTAGTTGACTACGGAACCCTAAAAAGAAAATCAAAGCTATAGTCCCAGTCACAAGGCATAGTAACTTGAGAAAGTACTGTAGTTGTGTTCCAATGTGGATCAATTTCCTAAACGCAATCATGGTACCTTCATTGAATGTCATTTTTAGGGTTCCGTACCCAAAGGGTAAAAACGGAACCCTATTACTAAGACGTCGCTGTCTGTCCGTCTGTCCGTCTGTCCGTCTGTCCGTCTGTCCGTCTGTCCGTCTGTCCGTCTGTCCGTCTGTCTGTCACCAGGCTGTATCTCATGAACCGTGACAGCTAGAACAGCTAGTTGAAATTTTCACAGATGATGTATTTCTGTTGCCGCTGTAACAACAAATACTAAAAACAGAATAAAATTAATATTTAAGGGGGGCTCCCATACAACAAACGTGATTTTTTGATAATAATAGTACGGAACCCTTTGTGCGCGATTCCGACTCGCACTTGGCCGGTTTTTTTCTTAGTTTTTTCATTGTTTTACTCTCAAAGACATCTTCTGTCAAAGCCGACGGCTCAAACAATAGCCAATAATATTGGTTTGACGTTTACATATTCACGGATCAAGCTTGAATTGTACCTTTGATTGACGTCTTGAAAACAAAAGGATCAATGGATGCCAAAATTGTGATGGCCTGAGCATTGATTGATAGATACAGTTGTTTGTGACAGTGCACACTCATATTACTTAGGTAGTGGTGGCTATACAGATGTTACATTTAACATCTTATGTACTATTTTGCGTCGTTGGTTTTGTGGTCGCAAGCGCGACTGCCGAGCATGAGGTCTTGGGTTCGATTCCCAGGTCGGGTAAGGAATTTTTCAGTAGCAGCCACGAAGTTGGGCGATAGGCAGGCTCGCTCCCTAATACAATAAGAGGGCAGCCTGTATAATAAGTATATATTTACAAATAAAACGTATCTATGTAGTATCAACTATCTGGTGTCCACGACACAAGCCTCGTTGCTTAGTGTGGCACTAGATTGCTCTGTTTGTAATATCCAGCGATATTTATTTATTTATTCATTTATTTATTTAATACATGACTGGAGAAAGTACTAATGAGTACCTACACCTCTGCCTTACCCTTTAAGGATTACAGGCGTGATGTTATGTTGCTTTTTGTTTCGAGGTATGTAGGCTTATCTATTGTAAAAGTAACAAATGAAGGCGTAGAGTTCAAAAGTAAAAAGATAAACTGCTTTTCTTTTTTTTTTTCAAAGTGGCATCTCGCAGTTCAAACTAGAGAGGTTGTCATCTGCTTATCCGGACAATCCTGTGGCTACCTTAAGTGTAAGGCCTCCAGCCAGGGAAAAAAACTTACAAACTAAACGAGTACACGCTAAGGGCACCCCCTGCGGGGTACGGGCCTCGGCTTAGGGCGTCGCTGGGAGAGGACAGCAAGGGGACAGGCTGGATCTGAGTGGTGTCATTAATTAGGGACTGATTTTGGGCTAAACTGCCTTTCGTGTTTTGCACAATATTTATAGGAAAATAGACGTGTCTTTTGTGTGCTTCATACTTTATGACCGCTTGCTATCAAAAAGATTTTATATTTTTCCGAAATACCTATATTATTTAACTGAGCTATCGTAAATATTTCAGCCAGCTAAATAAATAGCCATAACTATTTTACAGTCAGTCTGCATCCAATGTGTTCTTAAAATCACTCAGTTTTATCGGGGCTAGAGTCATTGCCCTAGTTTCAGCAATAGATCCTCATAATGATGCTTGTGAACTAACTTTACGGGGTACTTCTCGTTGAACTATCTCCAAGTTTCCACCGATAACCTGAATGCATATTAATATTGAAGATGTTTTCATTACTGCAGGAAGTTGTTCCACCGGCGACTGTGCTGCCCTTTGTAGTTTACTCTCAGAGATTATTGGATGTAGTTTATTACTCCGGATAGTAGCAGATAGTAAAATATTTACGTTATATTCATTTAATCGCATCAAATAAACAAAAAAACGTACAAAACAGACACAACGATAATAAATCAAAGCGCAATATTATCATGATGGTTTCATTCTGCGTCACAAAATTGCCTCTTTTTTGTTGCAATAAATAAAAAACAAGAGTTTGTATGAGTGTCTGCCGTGGTATTTTATATAAACTTCCTATGTGCTATTTTCAGTATAATTATTTTTATAAATAGTATGCTTTCACTTTTGTGTCACATTTAATGCTTTTCTAGATCTGTTTAGACTGGAAACCGACGTCAACATAGTTGGAAATAGTAAGCTCCCGAAACATTCTTTTTTCAAGTTCATTTAAAAATGGAAACGAAATCCATGGAGACAATTTATTTTCAAAATTATAAAAACAGTGGCATACTATAAAGTTTTAATGGATAAGAAAAATCCACTTTTGTGAGGTGCGGTCCCGACTTAATTCGTCTCCGGGGCATCATAACTTGCCAAATGAGTGCCATTTGCCACGAGAAATATAAAATAGTTTAATGAAGCCATAATTTAAAGGTTTTGTGACCAACATTTTGCTGAAGTTTTGAAATATAGTGGGGGAAGAAACATGAAGTAAAATATAAAGTAACGTTTTGTGTGTGAAGCAGTTCTAGAAAGTAATTGCCTTTGATAGATTATTTTTTATGAAGTTAATTATCCCACTTTGAGTGACATAAAACAATTAGACCGATTAAAATTACCCTGAAATTGTATATAGTTTTACTGTTGTTCATTGGCAGATATTAAATAAATGAAGATTTTTGCGAGAGGTTGATTATTTTATGAGCATATGTTAAAAAAGTTTAGAGTATGAAGTGGTTGGCTAGTAGGAGAAACTATGGATGGACTGTGTGAAAGATGATAACTACGGTTAGAAAGGCGGTGACTATAGATATGACGACTAATAGAAAAATACGGAAGAAAAAAACACGCTACGCCGACTCTAAATACATTGGGATAAAGGCAAGAGAATTTGCCCTTACCGATCTAGTTCGGCTAGATGATTTATAAATGACCCATCTTGGATACGTCGCAGGTGTAGAACCCTAACAGAGGATATGCTACACCTCTGCTGCCCGTCGTGCAACTAATTGCAACCTCTAGGACTTGATAAGGCAAACGACAGAACTGTCCAGATTGCTACGCACTGGTCGGACAAAAACTGAGCCATCCATTCGAGAAGCAGAAGAAGAATTAATGTAGTTTACATCAAATGACTTGCGTTAGTACTTGTGTTATATAAACAAACGGAGGGAAAGTTAACCATTAATTCATCTTTGTTGCCGGGAATAAAACCAAACTCGAAAGCCGCTATAAAATAAAGTGAAGTATTATTACTTACTGCTAAATAATGGCGAGTGCTTGCAACGAACAGAGGTTACGAGGTTTATTTTATTAATTGAAAGGAAATGTTAGCTGTCTACTGAAAGAGAAATACTTGAGTATTAAACTGGGAGTTAGAAAATAGTGATTTTATGAAGTTTTCAACTAAAATAGCTGTGTTACTTTTGTATTTTCGATGGTTAACTTAAAATTGTCTAGCAATTTTGAGTACTTTACGCGGCATATCCAATTATTTTTGGAACAGTTCATCGTTTCGTAAAGCTCGTTTTAACGGTAATACTACGTAAACTATATTTTCAATACACATACATAAATGATAAATGATGTTTATTTTGCAAGTAGGTTTTTACAAACACTTTTACACGTCATTTTTTTAAACTAGATGGGGCCGGTGTTTCGTACCTGACTACTCTGAGAAGAAACAGCCGAAACAAACTCAGAGGTCATATTCTCTTTTAAAGTCCAGACAATTTTGCTCAATTCACATGAGGACTATGCAGATTAGTGTCTGAGATGGTCTTTTGAAGAAAGAACCATACAGATTTGAGTGGACCTGTCCAGTCAGTGCAAGCATTTGTCAGTTAACGTGTAGCTCGACTTATAACTCAAGGAGCTCAACGAAACGACGAACAATACCAAAGAAAGGACATTTGGGTAGGTCGCTTAGAGTACTCAAACTGTCAGACAGTTGTGGGAAAAAATAAACAAAAAATATAAATGTGACCCACATAGTCCCCCACATTCACAATAATCATATAAAATTCATAACAAGTTCTATTCAAAAAGAATGTAAATAAAAATCACAAAAATCATTAAAAGTCACAATGATGATAAAAAAAAAGTAAAATACTTAACAAAATAAGTATTCATGTCAAATCAGTAAATGTCAAATAAAAAAATAATAGAGTAAAAAATAATAAAATACATGTCAAAACATTAAATGTCAGAGTGTATAAAAAATAATAAAATACATGTCAAAACATTAAATGTCAGAGTGTATAAAAAAGGAAAAGAAAAAATAAAAAAATACAAAAAGGAAAAGAAAGGAATAAATAATAAACAAGCGAAGTCCAAGGCTTCGACATTCACAGAGCAAATTTCATTGGAGCAGCTTAATCCCAAGCCTTTTTATCTTCGAGATAGTGATTAACATGATAGTAGGCTTTCAGGCACAGCTGCCGTTTTATAAACGATTTGAATTTATTTAGGCTTAGTGCTTGAATTTGGCTCGGAAGTTTATTGTAAAAACGTATACATTGGCATCTGAACGTACCCCCTATTTTTTTGAGCCTCGTTGCAGGAACAACAAATTTGTGTTTGTTCCTCGTATTTATGTTGTGGATATCACTGTATTTTTTAAACAAATTAATATTTTTGTGTGCGTACAAAAGGTTTTCATAAATAAACTGAGAAGGGACAGTAAGAACATTAATCTCTTTAAATTTTTCTCTGAGGGAGTATCTAGGACTTAATTTATAAATTGAACGAATTGCCCTTTTTTGCAAAACAAATATTGTCTGAATATCGGCGGCATTGCCCCACAGGAGAATACCGTATGACATCACGCTATGGAAATAACTAAAGTAAAATAAACGGACATAGATAAGCAAAAAGAATGCATCTGTGGAATCGGCTACGAGACGCTGCACTGTCTACGTCACGACAGCTACGACGTAGCCCGTAGCATGCGTTCGACATAGATGACTATCATAAAATTCATGTTGCTTCAGATACATAACAACGAAATCGTTGGGTTTATTTTTATGCAACTTGAAACGCTCGAGAAGACTAAATTGTCTTTATTGTAAGAGCGTACAATTCGTAATCTAAGATTTTTAATGCATTTTTATTCGCAATCGTGATTGGCAAAAATTTCGATGGTATCAATTCAATTGGAAATTTCCCTAAAGCCAGGTTATTCATACGTTTTAACCACATCATCTGCGTACTTTGGTAAACAACTTGGCGATATGGGGAGTCGATTTTATAATGAAAAACTTTTTTGCAAAAAATAAAACCGACTTCAAAAAACACAAAAAGTGTAAAATAACTGTGGCTTCAGTCGGAGACCTATATTTGATTAGTTTAGTTTTTTTGTCACCGACTTCTGACGCTAAAGTTATTTTTCACTTTTTTGTGTTTTTTAAAGTCGGTTTTATTTTTTGCAAAAAAGTTTTTTTATTTTTCCAATTTTAGTTGTACACAAACGAATATTTGCCATTCATTTATTTTACATTAAATATAAGATTCAGTCGAGTATCGTTAATTTGCTCCTAAGAATTGAAAAGTTCCGTTACTTTGTCATGGATCCCATAATCAGAACCTAACCAAACTCTCATCAAACTATCCGTGAAGTACATCCTTTCAAATAAAAATACAATACATGTCATGGTAATAGGCTTATCCCCAATAAATGGAACTTAACATACCTAAACCTGTCGAAATCTGGGTGCATTGGAAATTAATATTTCCAATGCACCCAGATTTCGACAGGTCTAAACGAGAAGCTTGTTTATGTAGGTATAATTACCTACATAAACAAGCTTCTCGTTTGCTACTAAAACTCGGGAGGTCAAAATGAAAATAAAACAGTAACATTCTATCTGCGTTCTTATTTTCGTCATTATTCATACATAATATTCATTTATAACACAATCAAAGTCTTGATTGACAATATTACTAAAAAAAAAAACTATGTTGCAACTGGTTGCGCCGAAATAGTTCAATCGGCGAGTGTTAAGGATTGCATTCATTCATTCATCGCTCGCGCGTGTATCCGGCGAGCGAGTCTTCAGTCACCACCACCGCTCACCGCTCCGCTGAGTTGTTGCATCCGCGCCACTCCGTGCCGCTCCGCGCCGCCGTATTATAATCCATATTTCTTCTTCCGTGCTAATAACAAAGAGAAGAATCTGGCTTGCATGCTCGCTATCTTCCGCGACCATCATAAAAACCCCGTTTAACTGGACGTGCTTAACGTGCTTAGCATCCGCTTGTGCTTGCCGGCTGCCTCAAGTACCTACCTATCTCCAAGAAGAAATCGTCAGGCAGGTCGTCGTGGCGGCATTGCATGGTGAGTGGATTGCTTTTCTTTTACTCTCGTCTGATTGGACATTTTTTTTAGCGTACCATACCTCGCCTTGCTCACATAATTAATTTCCTGAATTTTTAATCCAACCGCACCGCATCACCAGCAACTTAACACTTCTTATAAAGTGCTGACCGCAAACCCAAGTTTCGTCATCACGATTAAAAAGTTGCATTCAGCCTAATCGATACTCTGTATGAAAATTATTATTACACACCCCATTGAAGCAGAAGGAAGATGAAACATCATCCTATAAATAAAATAAAAATAAAAAAGCCTTTTATTTCACACCTAATAACTAACTAATACATTTTACAACGATCAGTTTCTTATTGTGGTTATAGTATATAAATATTATAATTATCAATATATTTAAATGTGGATCTAAATCATCATGCATTTTAATTATACATTTTAAATATTTTTATTTATAAATTATTATTATTATGATTGAATTTGAATTGATTTGGTTTTCTTTTTTTTTTTTTTTCTTTTAAATAGCGTGAACCCCTCTATTTGAGGGTAAAGGCCTCCTCCAAAGATATCCAGTAGTCTCTATCTGTGGCGTTTTCTTTCCATAGTTTACCAGCCATCCCTTCAATGTCGTCAGCCCATCTGCTTCTAGGTCTTCCTCTTTTTCTATTTCCCTGGAGCCGAGAAGTCCATCTATCATCGCTCATTCTTGCTACGTGGCCCGCCCATCGCCATTTCAATCTCATAGCATAGTTTAGTGCGTCTATTACTCCTGTTGTTTCCCTTATAGTAGAGTTGCGAATTTTTTGAATTTTTCGAATATTCATCATGCTTCTTTCCATGCTCCGTTGGCATGAGTTTATTCTGTTTTTAACATTGCTTGTGAATTTCCACGTTTGGCAAGCGTATGTGAGTGACGGTAGGAGACAGGTATTCATGACGTTTCTCTTAATTTTGATTGGCATTTGACTTTTGAAAATTTCTTTTAGGCTCCAATATTTTTTCCATGACCCTTTTATCCTTCTTTCAATTTCCTGGTCATTACTTTTACTGTCGAAAGAGAGTTGTTTGCCTAGATAGATGTATGAGGTGACGAATTCTATCGAAGTATTATCAACTTTTATTTCATTTTTAAATGAATTTGTCATCACTTTTGTTTTGTTGAAGTTGATTTCTAGGCCTGATCGTCTACTTGATTGTTGTAGTGTATTTATCATGTGTTCTAGCTCTACGCTGTTCTCAGATAGCAAGACAAGATCGTCAGCGAATCTCAAATGATTTATAAACGTTCCATTAATATTTAAGCCCATCGTATTCCAATTTAGTTTGTTTATTATGGACTCTAATACTGAGATGAAAATTGTTGGTGAGAGGGGGTCCCCTTGCCTAACACCCCTTTTAATTGGAATAGGGGATCCAGTTGTCTCATATCATCCTATACAGTCCACTATATCTGCACAAACTGGCTGGGTTTAACATATTCATTTTACACTAACACGTGTTTCCTGATGCGAGTGCAGAGGGGTAATCCACTTTAGCTTCTGGAAACTTCGAACAAACGTTGTTCGGGGTCTATAGCTTGTACAACTCTCGTCGTACTAGCCACAACCAACCATTATATTGTAAACTTTATGTTTAATTACCTTGTTTGGTGGTCAGATTGAGTGAAGTTTCATGGTACCAGGCTCTGCGTGCTGCACTTCTTTAAATTATCATGGACCTGTTTATTGCATAATTACGACTCTATTGATTATCGAAATTATGATGTGGAAACCTCTTTACGTTTTTGGTTGTCTTGCGTGTTTTTCAAATAAAACGTTAAGCTGTGTAAGTAAGCCAATTGAATACGTAACGAAAGGAAGTAAAAAGTCTTTGTAACATCTTTAACGCAACGAAAAAAATGAGGTACTCAAGTTGACGCATGAATCCGATAAATCAGAGGTGCGCGCACTACCTCTTGGATTTGAACTCGAGACCGACCTATGACTTGTTAGTCCGTTAGTCAAACCACTAGGCTAACACTGCTTACTATAGCCCTGTTACTGGGTAACACGATTCTCCATACGTAAGACTGCGAAGACCTCCTGTTAACAACCAAAATTAATTACAAACGGAATCGTTTTAATCTGTACTAGCGCTTGCTTAAAATGCCTTACAAAATAAAGGTAGCTACAGATTACACGGGACGAGCTTCTTAACACCCATCCCCCGCCATCCCCCGCGAACATAATAGCTCTGAGAAGAATCGCTGTTCACACACCTGACGCCGGGCGTAAAAGTAAACTTAACACTTTATGAATGTTACCGTGAAACACGAAAAGATGTGGGATTTTCTAGTTGAATTTATGATTTCGAGTACATATTTATGTTCTAAGGAGGTTATGTCCGAAGTATTTTGAACAAACAAATAATAATTGTAAGCTCTCTCCCTTCAACATATTAGGTGCTGTAGGTATCTATTGATAGGGCACGCCACGATAGTGGCGATAAGTCCCCTTTTTGAGGAGTGGCTAGAGCGACGCCATGGCGTCCTCACTTTCCGCCTGACGCAGGTCCTCACCGGACACGGTTGTTTCGGGAGATTCCTGCACCGAATCGGGCGGGAGGAAACTCTCGGGTGTTTCCATTGCGAGGATCGACCGGAGGACACGGTCTGTCAAATCTGACACTCCCTCCTACTCCGCCCAGAGCGGGAGGAGTCATTTGATGATTTCCCATCCGAATAAAGAAAAAAAATGGTATCTATTGATATCAGATGTCATCATCTGCCCAGCCTTTTCACAAGTTTATTGGGATCGCTTACCAGTTAGTACTGGGTAATACGATACCCCCTGGTAAGACTGGTTGTCAGACTTTTTGGGCCACTGACTACTTGTGACGACTGTCAAAGATCTACAAATGACAGCCGGGACTAACGGCTTAACGTGCTTTCCGAGGCACGCAGGAAACTTGGTATGTAATGGGTGGTCACCAACCTAGGCAAGTACAGCTTAACCTAAAGACCGACCCGGGCGGCTGCTATTATTTAGCCACGAGCTCCTCCTCTATTGATATCAGGTGTATGAATGAAAAATATCACGCATGTAATCCGAGAAAACGAGCAGCGGTGGCCCAGTAGTGGCGGCCCCGACTTACGAACAGTAAGTCGTGGGTTCTAAACCCAGGCAGGCGCATTACTTTGTGTAATTTATTTCATCACCGTTGCTCTCAAAACGGTGAAGGAAAACATCGTGAGGAAACCGGCATGTCCTAGAATCAAAAAAATCGAAGACGTGACATCTACCAATCCGCACTGGGCCCGCGTGGTGGATTACAGCCCATTCCCTCTCATAGAGAGGAGGCCTGTGTCCCAGCTGTGGGAACATTAATAGGCTGATGATGATGATGATGAATCCGAGAAGGGTTATGCAGAGGTATACTTATAGCACACGCATATTTCGCCAGATATATTTAAGTACCATGTTATAATAAGGGGCTAGTCCATTGCCAGGGACAAATCCAGGCACCGAGTACTTAACACACAATGGGAATTAAACCCAAGACAACATAAACCAACAACGTAGTATTTTCAAAATATGTTTTTGCGAGTCTCGTAATTAAGACAAGTCCCGTTTTCTAGCTTTTCCTGTAACACGGAAACGAGCATTAACGAGCGTTCCTTATTAGGGGCAGGAGTCGAGTGGAGCCGCGTCAAATGTCTTGTGAATGTTGAATATGCTTTTACCATTCTCCTTTATACGCTAAGCAACCCTAATTGGTAATTCGTGAATCCAAAAGACGTGTTAAGGAAAAGATCTTTTCCTGTAAGATAAGGCGATAAGGAGTCGAATCGTGTGAAATGTTCTGTAATAACTGTCTGTACTTGAAGAAAATGCTGATTATATTCTAGATT
This sequence comes from Xestia xanthographa, assembly GCA_905147715.2. Classification (NCBI taxonomy): domain Eukaryota; kingdom Metazoa; phylum Arthropoda; class Insecta; order Lepidoptera; family Noctuidae; genus Xestia; species Xestia xanthographa. The sequence goes on along the minus strand of LR990653.1, from coordinate 12,731,003 downwards.
GTCATGGTTTTGTTCGTGATTAGGTTTAGGATGTTTCCTTTAGAAAGGCATTTTGTTTTTTGAAATTGTGTAATGTCTTGCAATTTTAATCGCTTTTTAAATTTTACTGAGTTTTCCTAGTGTTTATGTAAATTGTAATTTGGCTGGCTCTTTCTTTAGCCAAAGTCAAAAAAAGTCATCTTATAATTTTACGATTGCTTTCTCATAACAATGCCATTGGTAATCAGCCAGTATTATATACTCTACCAAACCTTGTCGACACAATCTCAAAGGAAGAACTTAAACAAATCTACGTACAGTCGTACAGTATGTCTCATTCAAAGCATTCCGCTGGAAAGCACAGCAAACAAACCGAATTGTTATTAGGCAGCAATATTTAGTCACCCGAGGTTTACACCGTTGATTACATTCCATTTCATATCGCTACATTTTCCATTTAGAAATTGAAATGCAAATAATGTTGGAGTAGACTGTGGCTGTGTTCTTAGTAGGTAGATAGATGCACGTTGAAATAAACCACGTTACCTATATAACTATGTTACAAAATAATACTATTTTAGATATGATAAAAATGATTATTGCCTGTTAATTAATAACTTATTCAAAATCTGTCAAACATAGAATCTGTCGATTGTAGAATCGGTCAAACATAGAATCTGTCGGTTGTAGAATCTGTCAAATATAGAATCTGTCGATTGTAGAATCTGTCAAATATAGAATCTGTCAAACGTAGAATATGATGTCATAAGTAGAATCTGTCAAATGTAGACTAAACAGTAAAATTGTTCGAATAATATAATTGTGATGTGTAAGTAAACGTTTAGTACTTTGCCGTAAATTATGGATCCTTTCTTAGACCAGGTTACTTTCTGTAAAAGGTATCAGGCTGTCAGACAGTCAGAGATACTTTTGTATTTATACAGGGTATAAAAGACCTCATCACAAAGCCGTCAAACAAGCATTCTGTACATCAAACTAAGTAACTTTACGCAAAAATGATTGCTGGGAAACACTTTTTTTTTGGGGTGAAAAATCATGTTTTGTGGTAGAACTCAATGTTTAACCCTCAAAACATTGTGCTGATGGATGGATTGAATAGTAAGGGGGTCGTGGAGGTGTTTAAAGTAAAAAAATTGCATTCAAAACCTGTATTAAAAAAAAAACATGTCCAAAAGTTTGAACTTTGACCCCCAATATCTCCGAAACTAGAAGGTTCCTAGGAATGGTGTAGAACAAAAAAAATATCGCAATGACGGGAAAAACAAGTGCCATTTGAGAGGTTTTACACCCTTTAACATTATGATTTACGGCTGCGTTTTCTTTAAAGACCCGTTTTGTAAAGCCATGTCTCTGTCGCTCAGACCTATAATAATACACCCCATTAAAATTTCGGCTGTGGTGACTATATACATTTATTTCTGTTTCATTTCCAATTTTTCAGCGACTATAGGTTACAAACGTGTTGTCCAATGTGGCTAACCAGTGAATGTAACATAAATCTTGTCGCTGAAGGTTGTACAAAATGCACACATCACACCCTTTTCACGAACTTAGACGTTGCGACTAGCCACGTGCATCAAGGGTCTCTTATTTTCTTCGCGTTAACACTGTCTATTTGTAAATCGCAGGTTAAAGCAACTACTTGCAATAGTTTTATCCGCATTTGCTGTCGTAGCACGCGTGTCCTTTGACAGATTTATGTTAAGAGCGGCCAACCCATGGCGGGTTGGCCGCTCTTAACTTTTCGCGAGAATTTTGATAAACGCTCGTGCGTGATTATGCCGTTGTTACACATAAATATCTTTATTTTTTTTTAACTGATAGGTATCTTGTGCACTATATCTAGACTTCTATCAAAGCAAAACATAAAAATTTGTAAAAACAAATTTAGTATAAAAGCCTCCAAAAATTGCAGTTTTGCACAAATTTTACCTAAACTTTGGCCGTTCCTAACGTACTCATAAAATGTAAAAGTAAAGAAAATATCCTGATAGAAGCCTTGCAAATGTAGTGGTGGTGTAATGTAGTGGTAAATGATAAATATTTATTTCACAAACTTCTAAAACTTACTCAAAAACACGTATTTCCTGGAACAAGTTTTATAAATTTTTGAACACTATTTTTCGTTCAATGTACTCGCGTTAGGCGGTATGAGGTGCGCGGGTGACAAGTAGTGCGTTGTCGGGGTTAGGTAAGACAGCGGAGTTGAAAGAATATCACCGCTGTAGCTCTGGATGAAACAACAAGCTTTTCGACCGTGCTCGCGTTGACGATAGACGGCCGGGAGGGGCCCTCTTAAATCTCAATGTGTATTATACAGGGTGGCGACGCTATCACAGTTCAATTTATTGTCGTGTTGTCGTCACCACCATCTATATATCGTATCTATATATTTACGTCCGGGTCAGATAACTCAGAATTCTAACGCTGGTAATTTTTCGAAAGCTTTTAATGTTTACCAGATTAGTTTATCGATATCGAGGTTGATAAACTTCGTGTCTTTCCTATGCCGGCGATAAGTACATGATGATTCATGAACATGATAGGGTAGTAGTTGTTGTTACCTTATTATTTATATATGCATAAGGAGAATACACAGAAGGAATCTATGAAAAATAATAAAAATATCATGATTTTTTTAAAAAGGGAAGACTTGAAGTTAATTATTAAAATGATGCATTGTTCACTATGATAATTGCCATGAAACATGTATTCATAGAACAAAGAAAGGGTTAGATACCAAAGAATAAAAAAAACGTATCGCACATTCATTTTCCGCCTTCATAACTGTCGCAAAAGGTTCATTTTTATTCGCTAAGTGACTGCGGTCGAGATAAAGCCGAAACAAGGAGATATTTCAAGGGTTTGTCCGCAGCGGCCCTAAGATTTACCAAATGTGTATGCACATTAATTAGTCGGTTTACCTCCATGGAGACACAATACATAAACTATGCCCTTTGACCCGTATGCGACATAGGATTTATGATGGGGTTTATAGGGATTTTGACAAAACAGGTAAGCGAGTTAATGTAAGGGAAAAATGTTGCCTACCCCGGAAACTTTTTTTACTCACATATTTTATTTTTCTAAAGCCTCTTTTTGCCTCTTGTGCATTATTTTTTTCTCTTTTTCCGAAATAACAAAAAATATTCTTTAATCTTCTTATGAACGGATTAAGTTTTCAAACCGATATAAAACCCGGAATCCGGCATGGAGATTTCGAGTAATTATCTTTTATTTTCCATTATGTTTTTCATTAATGTGAAAGGTTTTTGACTGTAATAACTTGCAGTATAATCGTCTCATTGAAGCGTATTTGCAAAACATTGTTAGGGTTGTTCGCAAATATTTACTCGGGGATTACTTAATGTAAATATTAGCTGCCTTTACGACGAGTTTGTGTACACGAGCAGGTACAAGTTCTCAAGCACCTCAAAGACTTGACTGTGCAATGAGGTGGGGTGCGACATGATTAAGTAATTGCCTGCACTTTATGTGCTAAATTCTGGTGTATTGATCAAAGTGGAGGCGAATTAATACGCTCCTGTGACGACACGGTGTCGAGTAAACACATCGACACTTTAAACCTAGTGCTTGTCGACGTTATTTTAGATAGGTAAGCTCCAAAACTTTACTCAGTAGATAAATTAAAGAACACATTGGAATATGTTCAACATGAAAATTATAGTTCCTGCGAGGTGAATATTAATTTGAAACCAGACCAATAAGACCTAATTATGAGAGTGGCACGTCGAGTTAAAAACACGTGCCATGAATATTTCTAGTTATAACCCCCAGGGTTATTACTGCTCTTACTCTAACACATAAAACAGAAAATATTAAAGCTTTTAAGCAAAAACCTAGGCACTAAGTTAGACATGAGCGTACTTCGCACTTAGCCATGAATAATTAAGATTAACTTTAATATAAACAAAGTAGACTTTTAATTAATTTGTCGCGAACAACACTAGAAATTCACTCAGCTTGGAATTAGGTGAATTTATAATACATAAGGTTGGGCGACTGTAGCCGGCGGAGTCACGTCGCACGGGGCTCATAAATGGGGACTGTACACCCATTTACGGTAAGAACTTGCTCCGTGGTTTTGTTATTTAACAGAATAGTACAGCTACAGTACTATAAGTGCACCAAATGGATGGTAATGGCATAGCTGTGTGTTTTGTCGCGTTATAAATTTTGTAAAAATGCTTCGGAGTCGCTGTGAATTAAATATTTTAATGTTTACACTTACAAGATTTTTATGTAAGTGTTTAGGGTCTGTAATTACGGACATTTTCTTAAAGATGTTACCAATTTTGTTAATTACATACTTAATGTTCAAATAGTTTTTAGCTGATATTTCATTCTGAAGACCAAAATTGGTTCCTCTTTTTCGATGGTAAGACTTATAAAATTTCTTGAGCGCAATTGGTGGTTACATTGATGGCAGCGTCAAAGTCCTAAAATGTGTAACTGTAAGGACACATTGGACATTTGAGCAAGTGGGCCATGGTCTGGTCGAGAGCACCGCATTTCACACTGAGTGTCGGAAAGATCTTTAATCCCCTATTTACCAAAGGGTTTTCGTAGCGGCCTACTGGGGTGTGTAATCGATTGAGTGCCTTCCATATGCCATTGCACATCAAATTGTTCCTGGGGCTTGATGAAGTCGGGAGGTGGTGGGTATTTCTCTTCTCAAAGTTGTTGGATAGAGCAATAGTTGTAGATGGTTAACGGGTGTAGTTAATACAGTCAATTCTTTACTTAGGTAATCTGCCCTTAGTACGAGTAAAATATTTGTTAACCTATCTAATAATCATTGAATTGGTTATCATGATTCGATCATAATGCTATTGCGACTTTTTTGATCTTATCAGGGTACATCCGATTCTGCGTCATTCTAATGCTTAAATTCCATCACATGCATTAACTTAAGTTGATTATCTCTCATCGAACGAATATTTTAGGGATCCAATAAATAATACATATTTTGATTAGATAACAACTTAGGTTTATGTTAGAGTTCTTCAGTAGGAAATTTAACTCCATACATAAAAATTCTGGTTTATGGTAGGTTATATTTTTGACCAAAGTCACTTTTATCCACTAGCTATACCTTGCTTAGTGTGCTTTTAATAATTATTTCTTCTCACGTGATGTAGAATTGATTTCCTTCAGATGTCTTCCAACTTCACGTCCAAAGCACGTATTTTTCGTCCGGGTGGGATAATTGATCATTCGATTAAATGCCTATCACATTAAGTCCACTTCTGTACATTTGTGCGTGAAGTACAAATAAACACCCCAATGGACAGTACATCGCGACCTCTAGGTGGTTGAGGAGTACATGAGGTAAGTAGGTACTTACTGTAGAGTTTTGTAGAGTTGATGTGAAAAAGGAAACAGCCAGTTCTTGTAAGGAGATGTATCCTCACCAAATAAAAAAAAGCAAATTCACCATCAATATGTAAGGTCGGAGCACGAGGCAACCCGGTGTCCTATCATGGATCCGGCTCGAAGGATCATGTAGAGTTTTGAAGAGTGGATGTGAAAAAGAAACAGCTAGTTCTTGTAAGGAGATGTATTCTCACCAAATCAATCAAACAAATTCACCATCAATATGTAAGGTCGAAGCACGAGGCGATCCGGTGTCCTATCGCGGACCCGGCTTGGGAGGAAATGAAAGATCCGAATTAAATATGGCGACCAAAACGGACACGCTAGTGTTGTCCACGATGTTACTATTTTAGAGTTGGGATTCTAACACCTACCTTGGCTCTGTTTTTTTTTTCGGATGGTAAATCATCAAATAACTTCTCCTGCTCTTTGGGCGGAGCAGAAGGGAGTGTCAGACTTTTACTGACTAAAACCCATCCATATCCCTTCATCGCCCTTTGTGTTCCGGGGCCATGGTATCTCTTTCGAACAGTCCCGCAGCCCCGGAACGCATCGGCCCTTGCACGTTCACGCCCCCACAATTCCCCCCCTTCCTGCGTTCCCCCTTCCTTTTGCTAACATATCTTTGAGGCGCGCGTGGAACACGAACGCGCCGTCGATATACGGCCTGTCGTCATAGGACGATAGATAGATTGATTTTCTAGGTAAGATAAAGGTTATTGAGTTTTCCAACAGGCATTTCTGAGTAGCAGCCCATAGCTATGGGTTCTGCCCGGTTGATGACAGTATAACTCTTGGTCAAACTGAACAGATCTTGTGAAATGTGGGTGCGTGATACCCGGGAATTGGAAGGAGGGATGTAATGTTATGTTCCTTTACATCTATAACAAACATTCAACAACGATAGGCATGTGACAGTGGTAGTCTTCTACCACGCACACGCCTATTGTAGTTGAACTCAATTACTTCTCTCGCAGACCGTTCGTTCTCAAAGGATTCAATTACAATGCACTTTGCAGCGACATGTTGAATACGTGCATGAGAAAGCTCAACAAAAACAGATGTTCGAGAAAATACGTTTTAGACAACTGTGAAGAGCGAGAGATGGGAAACTGAAAATAAGTTTTAGTATGTAATAGTATGTATTACACCCTAGAAGGAAATAGAGATGAGATTAGATCCAGAATTATTGTCGTAATTCAATTAATGTAAATAGAAAAAAAAACTTTATTTTTTTGTTGTAAAAAACTTTTTTATTTGATTTTTAAATAATGAATTCTTTTTTGATTGTCCATGTCCACTGTGAAATAATGTATTTTTTTAAATTACAAAATGGGCCTTCTCTTGACTTCGATGACGCCTGATGGAATGAATTTGTATAATATATGAGAAACTCTGAATTCAATAAAAAAAAAACGGAGGACAAACAAAATACTAAGTGCCCTTTAGCTAACATTTTTGTTTTGAATTCAGTCGATTTACCCCGTCATTGGGGCCCGTGATTTTGTTTGGCCCAGTTTCATTATTTACGGCTAACGAGTTTTATTAACAACGTTATGAAGATTTACGATCGCCGAAGTCAATCGCCAATGTATTAATAAATCAGTAATGGAATGTAAACTGTGTGACAGAATCGATTCCCTGTTGTATTCGTATTCGGCGCGCTGTGAAACTAAGTTGTAACTGGGTTTCGATTACTTCCTGGCTTCATACTTGGGGATTGCTTTAATTGAGGTCAACCACTATTAAGCATGTGGTTTATGTACAACTAGCTTTCTTGCGGTTTGGCCCGCGTGGATGTTTGTAGCTTTTTGTCGCACTCACGACGAGCAACTTTTATTCATTTTTTTTGTTTTTGTTCCGTTCTGTCTTACAATTTGATTATAATGTGGTTCTGTTGTATTCTTAATGTTTGTGTTTGTCTAAATGCATTGTACGTCTATTGTTTGTTTTTCCTAATACCTATTGTATGCACGTCATATCTTTGCGACAATACGATACATATTTTTTCTTTCTTTCTTTCTTTTCACTACCGGGAAGAAAAGTGTCCTGTGTCATTAGTCAGGTCATGTACTATCCGTCGGTGTACTTTTTATTTATCCTTGGAGTTCATAGAACGTTACGGACAGACAGGTAGCTTAGCTTTCGCATTTGTTTATAGTCCTAGAATGGATTATTTTGTAGCCAATTGGATCTTGACCATTATTTATTATTATGCATTCATGACGTCTCCTGAAGTTAAAGATCAATCATTCATTTTTTCGTATTTTTAGAGTACTTAGACTGGTTCCTATCGATACTGAACATTTATTCATGAAAAACAACCAATTTTTAATATTTCTTTTCAAATTTAAAACAAGACCTGGTAAATATAAAAATATATAAAACCAAATAAGAGAAGTTCTGTACCATATTTGTGGACCGCTTTTATCAAAGATTTTTTATGGGTTCTGTCAGAAGGGGTTTCAAAAAAGCCTGTACTTAAACAAACATATTGTGTACACTCATATTAATTTTGTGTGTTAACCAAACTTTTGAATCTCAAGATTAGCCGACAATCGGTTATCAGAATAACAAAGCTTACCCTTACACGTTCCATTAGGGTAACCGAATGAATCGTTAACCTTGTGAACAACTTAACACTCAGGTGGGATTGTATTTAATTTCACTACGGCGGACGCGGGAGCGAACAGTGCACGAGTGCACATCGAGACCCTCAGTCTTCGAGACGTAAGGGAAGCGCTCATAAAGCTAAAGCCAAAGCGTTCATCTGGCCCCGATGGCATTCCAGCTTTTTTGTTCCGAGACTGTGGCAGGGTACTGGCTGAGCCCCTGCATCATATCTTTAATACTTGTTTAATACAAGCAACATTTCCGCCTAGGTGGAAAATCACGCGAGTGATTCCGGTTCCCAAAGGTAAGTCAGGTCCGGATGTCAGTGGCTACAGACCGGTGGCAGTGTTGTCGACACCTGCAAAAGTGTTCGAGTCTGCCATCCAACGCTGTGTGCAGGCTCAAGTGAGCGCACAGCTATCGTACGCGCAACACGGGTTCCGGCCGGCGCGCAGCACTGCCACTAATCTGCTAAACTTCATGGCGAGAGTGGTGCCGGCCGTCGATGCTGGTGTACAGGTAGACGTGGTTTATTTTGTTTTTAGGAAGGCCTTTGATACCGTCGATAATGATGTACTGCTAATGAAGCTGGCAAAAATTGGCTGTACTCAGCACCTCTTACAGTTCTTTGCCAGCTACTTAAAAGACCGACAGCAGTAAGTCGACTACAACGGGTTCGAATCCGAGACATACTACACCAGGTCAGGCGTGAACCAGGGCAGCAATTTGGGTCCTCTCGAATTTATTTTAATGATAAATGACTTACCAGACGTAGTCAAACATAGTTTATGTTTATTGTTTGCAGATGACCTCAAATTGCTGCTCGAGGTCAGAGGTGGGTCAGACTGTGAGAAATTGCAGGAAGACATAGATAGAGTGGTAGAATGGAGCCATACAAATAAACTCTATTTTAACACAGCGAAATGCTTAGTGATGACATTTACGCGCGCGAAAACTGCATTCGACTACGAATACAAAGTAGAGGAAGCGCCGATGCAGCGAGTGTCTCAGGTACGAGATCTAGGAGTACTCCTTACCCCGGATCTAACCTTCCGGGATCATATAGTTAAGATTTGCAAGAAGGCGTACAGAAACCTGGGTTTCGTACTGAGACAGTAGCAGGGGTTCACAAACATTACCACGCTTAGGGTGCTGTATGACGCTTTGGTAAGGAGTCACTTGGAACACAGTGCTGTGATTTGGGCTCCTCATGAAGCGAAATACAATGTCATGCTGGAACGAGTGCAGAATAAATTTACAAGACATTTGTACTTCAAACTTTATGGGGTTTACCCATTTTACCCGCTGATGTATCCTACACTGTTTGTACTGGGTATGGTGGGGTACAACGAACTCAGAGTGCGCAGGGAATTTACACTCGCGGCGTATGCGCTTAAGGTCCTGCGTGGAGTAGCACATAACTCGGGTGTGCTGCGTCACCTGAAGCTGTGCGTGCCGGACCGGTACGTGTGGAGACGGCGGCGACCGCCACTGCTGGCCGTACCTGCTGCCAGAACCAACCTGCTGTCAAAAACACCCCTCACCCGTACAATATGTGTACTAAACGAAGTGCATGAAAAGATTGACATATTTTCGTGCAATCTGAGTGAATTCGCAAGAGTTTTATTGAATTTTGTCAGTTATGTCTAAATATTAATATGCTGTGTTGTCTGATTTTGTAGATAGGTATATGTATAGGTTAAGATTTTACAGCAGTATAAAAGAAAAAAAAATGTATTGGTAATTTTAATTGTATAGTAATTATTTTAAGTAAGTTGTTTTACTATTTATCTGTTGTGTGCTCGCTAACCACTATTGCATTGGGGTAACCTGTAAAAATAGTGTGTAGGTTTAATAAATAAAATAAACTACTAGTTTAAAAAAATCTTAATTTAAGACATTAGAGGTACATTTGAATATAAGCCAATATTGCGAATAAAGCAAGTCCTGGTTGGAGAGCAGATGCTGCGCCAGGGGTAGACGCTGGTGCAATATGATTGATAACCTGATGTACCCATCCGTAGTAGGCGTTAACCCGGGTGTAAATTTCAGGGTTATTAGAGTCTGTGCAGTCATTGGTTTTGGTGAGAAGACCCATAAGGCGGCCAGGATATATGGGGTGCCTTAAGCATTCCAATGGGTTGCCGCCGTCGCCCTACAAATAGAGTTTGGTATAATGTAGGTAGGGTATTGATTTGTATCTTTTTCTTTGTTTTTGTCTGTTTAATCGAGTTCCTTTAGTACACACGGCGACACATCAAGCTATACATTTCCAGTAACATGTGGCATAGCCTTCTATACATTTCCCGTACAATGAGAGATCCACATAAATTTGTTTTGTATAGCTTGCTTGTTCGTCATGCGTACCATTATTGGGCTTAAGCATTGAGAAGGATTAATAATATCTACATTAGTTATTAAATATCAATAAATGATTGCAATCATAATTACAGCAAACGTGATGTTAAAAAGGAATGTGAAAATAACAACTTCTAAGATAAAACGAATGGCCTAAATAGTGTACGGTCGAACAAGCTATTTGGTTTAGAGTTTAACCAACAAATTACATTGTAAAGTGTAAACTAAATAGCTTCTTCGACAGTAGGTTACGAAGATTTATAACGACTAATACTAACTATAATATATAAATATATTAATATATATTTATAACTTTAAAACTAAGTTCTTACCACGCATCCAGAAGGCGCCAGTTGTCTTGTGGTCGCACAAACCATGTTGCTTTCTACAGTTATATTATCCAGATCGCTGTATATCTCACCGCATAAGGTTTGATTATATATCGCCTTATGCAGGTACATCAACTGTGTGCTCGCCTGAATAAATGATGCAATTTTATTGTAAAAAAATATGACGCAATCATTTAAAGTGTGTAGTAGTCCTTTTTTGAGTATTTTTGGTCATTTATGTCTATCGCATAACACACACAGACGCATTATCATCAAACATCCATACATCATCATCCACACACACAAACACATCATACATCATCATCATTCACTTTTAGCATTGCATTTTGCACTAAAAGTGAAATGTGTTAATATAAAATGAATGAGAAGTGCCGTATGGTATCCGGTAGAGTAGAATAGAATCAACCCATTACACTCACGGGTGCCGTATAAGGCGACTAATGTCTGAGGCAGAACACCTTGCGCCTCCGTAGACCAGAGAATGGGCAGCAGCGTTTTCTGTTAGTCTTTCATCACTGCGATCTCCAATCCGCCTGCCAAGCGTGGAGATTACGGAAAATTCCTCCCATCATGGGAGAGGCTTATGTCTAGCAGTGGACGTTTATGGGCTGTTGATGTTGATGTTGAATAGGAAGTGAAAAAATTTATACCAACATAACTTTTGAATCGTTATGAATAGGTTTCAATAAAGCATCAAAAATAACAGCATGAGTAACTTCATCTGATGAACAATGGAAGTTGCCTGCCTAGCGTCAAGAAGAGATAGAAACGGTTTACTACTCACAGATGTTGATCCGTTTTGGGCTCCCCATCCTGCAACTGTGCAACTAATGATTGAAGTGATAGCGTCGTCTGCAGAAATTGACATCCCGACTGGTACAACTACGTCTTCAGAGAAGGAAGAGGCAAGCTAAAAATTTAGATTTACATGTATCTATTATATTTTCTCGTTGAAAAGAAATAATGTTAACTTAAAGTTTTTTATTTAAGGTTTAATTAAAATAGAATTCAATATTAATGGCAGCAGTAATAGTCTAGTGGTGTGATCGGACTGCCAAGTCATAGGTCTCGGATTCGAACCCAAGACACGCACCTCTGATTTTTCGAATTCATGTGCGTATTGTATTTATCACTCGATGTGGTGAGGGAAAAAATCGTGAGGAAATCAGCATGCCTGAGAGATATTTCTCTGACTTGGCTTTACATGCGTGAAAAACACAATTAAGGGCCTATACTACCTCAAATGGCTTAGCATGATCCTCCGTTACGCCTAAAATACTGCAGCATTAATTTTGAAATAAATATATGGTAAAGTTGAGGATTAATGTTAGGTCTTATGTTTGGCGAAAACACGATTTCATAAAATTTTCTCGATAGAAAAAACTCCCAAAGTTACCTCCAAATCGAACAATAAACCGCTGGTATTCAAAAAGTACTTCAAATTAGATCATGAAACTTTGCATACTAACTAAACTAACTATAATACAGGTCTTATGTTTTTTATTTTTTCCAAAAGACGAAAATTTGATTTTATAAAGAATAAAAACCACTCATTTCGCACTATTCGGCCGCAGTGACTGACGTAACAACCGCTTTGTAGTGCAAGCTGATTAGAACGTTATTCTAACAGTAGTGTTGAGGATAGTTACAATGAGACTACTCAACCTTGTTATTATGAATTTGTATATTAATTAATGTGAGAAGGCACAGCATTACATTTATAATGGTGGACGCACGATCGCGACATAAATATGCGTTTATTCGACCGGTGTCTGTTGCCAACTGAAGATGGCGCGCGCGCTGCCGGCGACCGCGTCCTCTTCCCCGCGCTCGCCCCGCTGCTTCCGCCGTCGCGTTCATAAGAATAATATTATTAATGCGAATGCGCTTATGGGCGCATTCAGTAGTACAAACGAAGTTTGAACCACCACAAATAGAGTTGCTAATCTGAGGTAGTATAGGCTCTTAAGAAGAAAGAATTAGAATTAGGGTTGACCACTTACCGTAATAACAGCAATATCGTTATTAAACGGCCGACTCGTATCAAACATGGGGTGTATTGTGATGTTAGCTATACTCCGATGACGATCATCAGAAGTGTCGTTGTAAAGAACTACTGAACCAGCGAATACCCTGTATTTGGTGTGGTTGATTGGCGAGAAAACCCTGCAAAACATGCAATGGTTTGTTTTAAATTCTGTACAAATTGTTAATTGGTTGGAGGCTACAGAGGAGGCGAACAAGAAGGTCATTACCTTTCATATACTTAGTTAGCCCTGCATTTCTTGTTATCAAATCACTTGTATTCATAGCGATCAGTTTAAAAAGTTGGTAGCGGTAATAACTGCGCGCAATGAGCGCGTCGAGCCCTTTATATTGTTATAATAGGTACCTTGTGAGTGTTCGTTTTGGTCTGTGCTTGTTATCCTGTCTGTATCTTTTATGTATCTGTTTGTATATGCGTCTTGTTGCTTAAGTTAAACTAGTTTTTCATTTATTTATGTTTATATGCCTTGTAGATCTTTGACAGTCGTTACAGGTAGCCAGTTGCCCAAAAAATCTGACAACCAGTCTTACCAAGACTTATCGTATCACCCAGTACTAACTGGGTTGTAGAGGTCAGATGGCAGTCGCTCCTTGTAAAATACTGGTATTCAGCTGGACCCAGTTAGGCTGGAAGCCGACCCCAACATAGTTGGGAAAAGGCTAGACAGATGATGATTTTTATATGCCTTGTAGAACAAACACACGCCGCAGGCATTACCACCCACGGTTTGCACGACCGGCCGCAACTTTTAACAAAACTGACAGCTGTCCGGGCTGGTGTGGACGCGGTCGCGTAGTACGTGACATCCGTTATAAATAAATAAACGCATCAGTTGATCGGATCACGCATGGTTGGTCAAACTTATAAGTCTATTTTAACCTAACTAACCTAGTAACTGCGATCAACAAGAGATCTACTCCAAACTTTTCTTGCTCAGCTCAGATCTAAACTTACTTAAACATTTTGCTTGACATTCCCTAGGGCAGTTACTACGAACAACTTTGAAAAAAATAAGAATGTTATAAAGGCGATCATCATTTAAAAAAAAAAAACAATTTATAACGAGACTCATTGGTGTCGATTCTGTTGTGCACAAACTAAACTTACTAATAAAACGAGAAAGAGACGGACGTAATTAAGAGCTGTCAAATTTAGTTGAAACTAATATTTACATCCAAATGAAGGGTGCACGTAAAAACATGTCGACTAAAAACTCGGTGAAGCGCAAGGCATAAACTAGTTTGACATCTCTAACTTAGTTCATAGCTATAGCCGACCTTTTCTCGCACTGCCTTTTAGTAAAAGCTAGTAATAGCCTAAATTAAGTTTAGTTTGTGCACAACAGAATCGACACCATTGAGTATGTCTTATAAATAAACTATACTAACCCGTTGTCGTTGTTAAAAGTGCAAGATGCAGTCGTCAGTACATGCTGGTACGTAATCAATGCTCCCCCGCATCTGTGCCCTCTTGTGGAACTTTCTATTTCACTTAGTTGTTGTAACGAAATCTAAAATAATTTAAAAATTGTTTTTAAAATAATAATTAGACCTACCCAACATTAAAAAAAAAATTACCATATACGGGAACTGGTTTTCTTCAGCAATAAGTGAGTTTGAAATTCTTATTAATCCTGTATTGTACGTTGGGCTTGCAGCTGTTGGTCAGAATGTACAATTAAACAAACACCACAGCAGCACACAGCAAGAACATTACATGCATTGTCTTCTTTTTTTTGTCTTTTCCTTTTTTGTTGTTTCTTGTTTGTTTGCTTAACCTTATATAAGTTAGTTTTTATTTTAATCTCATTTCTTTACTATACTTTTGCACAGATTTCTTTTTTTGCACAATTAAATTGTGTAAAGAACTACATAACAGGTTCTATATGACAAAATAAATACATAGATATTTAAGGGCCTATACTACCTCAAATGGCTTAGCATGATCCTCCGATACGCCTTAAATACTGCAGCATTCATTTTGAAATAAATATATGGTAAAGTTGAGGATTAATTTTAGGTCTTATATTTGGCGAAAACACGATTTCATAAAATTTTCTTGATAGAAAAAAATCCCAAAGTTACCTCCAAATCGAACAATAAACCGCTGGTATTAAAAAAGTACTTCAAATTAGATCATGAAACTTTGCATACTAACTGAACTAACTATAAAGCAGGTCTTATGTTTTTTATTTTTTCCAAAAAACGAAAATTTTATTTTATAAAGAATAAAAACCACTCATTTTGCACTATACGGCCGCAGTGACTGACGTAACAACCGCTTTGTAGTGTAAGCTGATTAGAACGTTATTCTAACAGTATTACAAACGAAGTTTGAACCACCACAAATAGAGTTGCTAATCTGAGGTAGTATAGGTTCTTAAGGAGATTTACTGTAACCTTTTTACTTGCAATAAAGATTTTTATATTTTAAAAACAATCGACAATCGCGAAACTGTTTAGTTTCTTTTAAGTACCTATTGTCAAGATGTGAAGTCATGATGAAGATGTAATTACAGCAAACAACTTTATTAGAAAACGAGAAATCGGATTTAGACTTTATTTGCTTCATCCATAATTCCATAAATAAATAATAACTGTACATTGTTTATGCTGCGACAGGGTAATTAGAGAACTATCTGTATTTCAATAATTTTGCAGAATGACTTAAAATACTTAACATTGTTAGAACAAACAATCTCACTCTTTGTGCCTTGCACTTGCGTTATAGTGTAATACACTCCGTGACTTTTCTTTGTTTGTAAGTAAGATGCAAGCGTAAAAATGAAGAAAGCGTGCGTCCGACGTGCAGTTATGTGCGCCGAACTCAAATAAATTGGTATAAATCCAGGAGAATGAGGAATGGGCAATGATGACTAGGTAGGAAAAATGCAAATTACACAATAACACGTGTTTAAGCGAAAAAACTGTTTCGAAGAAAAAATGTGTCGATCGAAAGAGATAGATTATATACTTAAAAAAAACTTACCACTTATAGCAATCACAAACAAAAACAAAAGTCTCTCCATTTTTGTTATTTACAAACAAATAATTTAATAAATAAACACAATATGTATTAAAATTGACTGTTTTACACATTCACTACGATTTAATAATCAGTTATTGTGTATAATTGTTGTATCTAAAGGCACCTAAAATCTTATCTTACTAGGGCGGAACCATTAATCAAGTAAAAAACATGAGACGCGTCGCATCGGCGTTGTTGTGATAAAGATTTACGATAAATATAAAGTGATTAAAAAAATACTCAAGGTATTTGTGCAGTATTATTTCACTAGACAACACTTTCATTGTTTTAAAAATAGGTTTTGCAATCATAAATTCGATTTTATGGAAACTTAAGGAAAGCTGCCGCCCTTTAAAAAAATCTCAATAGGTGACATGTTTTCCAAAAATATCTGTTTCGAGTGCTGAAAACGCCTAAAACAACTACGTGGTTATAAATAAAAAAAAAGAATAAATAAAGTGTGTTAAATTTCAGGCAGCTAGGCAGTGTCAAATACCCACATACAACAATAAACAATAAAATGTATTGAATAATATAATACAACAGAATAGTAAAAAAAGTAAAAAAAAAAACAAAATCACAGCCTCGTTTTGTTTTATCATAAACAATATAAATAACGTAATAATTATACCAATTCGTTTTTCAGCAGATGTGTAAGATTTGACAGTGGATTGATGATTGATGACATAAATAAAAACATGTTCTGTGTTACAGTTATCTAATGACTCTTAGTTTTAATTATGTTTTATTTATGGCATTGGCTATTATTTGAGCAATAGCAATTAATGCTAGCACTGTCACTCCAGGTTGGGAAGCTGATGCTCCACCAGGAACGGGAGCAGGTGAAGGCTCTGACGAAGTCACTATCGTTGTCAATGTCGGTGGAGTCTGTGTTGGTTCAGGTCCAATGTCGGGTGTTGGTTCGGCGACGAGTTGATTTATCCATGTTTCGTAACTGGAGACCCGGGTGTATACTTGAGGAATGTTAGGGACAGATGAGCAGTCACTGGTATCGACGAGAAGACCTACGAGGTTACCGTGGCAGACTAACGGGCTACCTTCGTCACCCTGGAAAAATAAATTATTTATACTCACTGCCTAATTAAAACAAAGTTATTTTTCAATACACTTCCTCGAAAACTGGTCCATAACGCACTACGATTAGGTACAACATGCAATGTATTTCACACGCGTGCGATTTTTTCCACTTTCCTGCACGTGTGCGGGAATGAAAATTGCCACAGATAACTATACTTAAACTTAGTCCAAATTGGTTGAATGCCTATGTCTGAGGTGAATGTTTTTTTTTTAATTTCGGCAAAGCACTACGCGTCTTTACGGCATAAATATTTTTTGAATATTCAAATTGTGTTTATAAATAGAATATCATAGATAAGCATGATTATTAAAAACTAATAGTTACTTTTATACACAAATTAACATTTATTTGTGTTCTGAATTCAAAAATATAAAATAAATCAATTTTATATATTAGGCTGTTTAACGGCTTCATACCTTTGCCTCTCCTTCAAACTGGCGAAACCAAAGCGCGAAAAAAAAAGAAAATTAAAATCATAGTTTTATAGTTCGTGACAAAAATATTTTTCGTTATTTTATTTTATTTCTTCAAAAGTGTATTGAAAAACGTCGTTTGATACACGTGGACATTTGTTATTGCAATTCTCGGCTCAAAAACACCCTCGCCTACGGCTCGGGAGTTAATTCCGCCTCGAATACAATAACAAACTTTCTCCACTTGTATCAAAATGTACTATTTCTAATCTCCTGGATTTTATGAACTCTACCATACCATTATTTTGAACATTTATTACGGAAAGCGAACATAATATTAGAAATCTCGATGTATTGACATGTAGTCATGCCGGGAATCGAAGAGTAGGCTGCTAGTTTTTTTTTTTTTATCTGAACTCATATTATAACATAATATTGTCATGCTAGTAATCTTCGAATGGTTAGGCTCAAGGTAAATCACGTACTAGGCAAAAATCCAAGCTCTTCGGGCCACGCTGCTAATGAAAAAACTCAAATAACTTCCCCCTGCACTGCTCCTGCTTGTCTGCTCCCCCTAACCCAAGACCCTATGCCCAACAGTATCCAAGGGTCTTATACTATAAGACAGTTCCCCGACCTATTCATATTATGTTCTTACCGTGCATCCAGCCGCTCCCTCTATGATAGCTGCGCTTGGAGCCCCAGCACACAGCATGCTTAATGATAATGTACTAAATATCGAAACGCACACTAATTGATTAACCGTCAACTTTTGTGTATGTATCAACTGTGTGCTTATCTACAACAAACAAATAAAATCGATTAAATTATAAGGTCAACAAATGCGTCTAAAAATTTTTAAAAGGGGTCAAACAGCTTTTAACTTGAAGCCACACGTGCAAAAATCAACTGTTCCATAGGGCTAACCACCTATTTTTTGGTCAAAGATTCACCATTAACATTAGACGTGGCATTGTTGCCAGCGATGTGGACGAATATGTACATTTTAATTAGAATTTTTAAGTTTGTGCAAAGTTTGTAAAATCTTCTTAAAAATCTTAAAAACTGTTCCATAAATTGAATGAATTTATGTAAACGTGATCACGTGTTTTTATATTTTAGGGTTGGTCCCGCGCTAAATGCCGTACAATTGTACATAGTACTTGTTTTCAGCTATTTAAATTACATCCTGCATAATACAAAAACTTACAGTAGCTGATGAACCTTGCGCTCCCCAGCCGGAAAGAGTGCATGATATTGTGTCAGTGAAGCCAAGATTCGATATCGGGAGATATGCCACTGTGCTCTCCAAGAATGGGTTTCCAAGCTGAAAGAAATTTATAGTAAGAAGTCATCATGATAACAAAGCTACTGACCTGATACTACTGATGGCGGATATCAAATATAGATTTCACGGTTTTGAAAAATTATTAAATGCTATGTACTGTTCAGTCGTTTTAGCGTGAAAGTGTAATAAACAGCCATACATAATATCCCTCACAAACTATTATATATTATCACCTGTAAACCGCAAACATAGGTGCACTCTCTGTTCCTTTCCTCTCTGTTTGGCAATCCGACGTGGCACAACGACGGCTTAATGTTATCCGAAACAGGGAAGTGTCTTCTGTCACTGATACTGGGAAATCCCTAATGTAAAATTCAATAACGCTTGACAAACGGGACAGTCTGTAAACTATATGATACTAATAATGTTACAGCGCCTAATTTAATGTTTTTTTTTATCTATCTCTGGACACATTGCACACAGCGACATCTAGTGCCACACTAAGCAACGAGGCTTTTGTCGTGGACACCAGATAGTTGATATACTACAAACATACTTTTTGTTTGTAAATACATACTCATTATACATATAAACATCCATGACTCAGAAACAAAATAATGTCCATGAACATCACACAAACATTTGCTCCTACCGGGATTTGATCCCGGAACCCAAAGAACGTTAGGCAGCCTCACTACCACTGCGCCATTCAGGTCGTCAAACATGATTTAATTGTATTGACAGATTAATTCAAAATAGCAGCTATTTGCGATTTTTCTAACTTTAAGAATACAATTCAATCAAGTAAACTCACGTACAATAATGACGGCAATGTCGTTAGGTAATCGGCTGTTGGGTATAATGCTCGTATCATACTCCGGGTGTATGGTGATGTCAGCTATACGCCGAACGCGATCAACTGAAGTGTCGTTGGTTAGATCCGCTGAGCCAGCGAATACTCTGTGTCCAGCCGGAGCGATTGGTACCCTGCAAGACAATTTTAATCATATTATTTTTTCGAAATCAATTAAGGATATTAATTGAATCAAACTATACTTAAAATGGCACAAAAAAACTAGTTCTTAGTGCTGTCAGCTGGTAATGTGCCCAAGAGGCTGGCGGCGGTGCGTTGCCAACGCTTAGCCTCTGACCAAAGTAGAAACCAGCCTTTTGGCCACGGGAAGCGTCAACTAGGTTTTTGGAAAGCCTCAGAGTTTCAACCCCAAACGGCCCCCGGCCAAATATAGTTAACAATAAGGTTACTATCGCGGCAGCACCGGCACAACACGATAGACTTGGAAGATGGGATGACGCCAGAGTATCGACAAAAGTAACACACGTTGGGTCCCACAAAAAAGGCCTACCCATCTTCCAAGGAAACAAAGATATGGCGTCTGGCTTATGCTATCGCCGCGTGCCAAGCCGATGGCTCGTCGAATGATGTTGTATATATTCGCGTGCTGCGCAAAACAGCCCGCACTTTAGCTGCATGACAGGCCATGATATCCAAGGCTGTTGACAACTTCACCACAGTGACAGCGATGACGAGAATCACATGGGGCTCCTTGGCGTAGAAAAGCAGGGAGGCGGAAAGTCCTGTCGCAAACTTCTGGGTCTAGAATATGCATGAAATTCTAGACAGTTCTTTGTGTAACAGGACTTTTTGAAAATTCACACCTCAAAGGGGTAAAAGAGAGTTAAATTTTGAGTGGAAATTCGTAATTTTTACCTTTTGGGAAATCCCATTGGTCATACGACTTGTTCTGTATAAAACAATTATTTTCTAAACACCTGTTGTATGAACCATATTAATGTTACTAACATGTTATTACCGACGACGTCGAGGGTACAAGATGCAGTTGTCACTGCATGCTGAAGCGTAACCAATGCTCCTCCGCATCTGTGTCCTCTATTAGTAGATGGTGTTAGACCTATTCGTTGCAACGAAACCTGAAAGGTTGACAACGTAACAATAATGTTTATCTACTTTAATTCAGATACAGAGGCCCTACTCTCTAACGTTTCGTCCCTATACTCGGATCTACCCGTCTCTTTCACTCGCACTCATCTGCAGACGTCTGCGAGAGAGACGGAGAGATCCGAATATACGGACGAAACGTTAGAGAGTAGGGCCCCTGATACTTTTAGCCTGTGTCATCCCACAACTGGGCAAAGGCCTCTCCTCACGACTGCCAGTTATACGATCTTGGTCTAAAGTGGACCACTAGTTTTGGCTAACTCATCTCGCCAACTTTTACTAGGTCTTAGACCAAACGAATTTCTAGTATATACTGGGTGGTGATTAAGTCAACTGCATCTCATATCCGATTCATAGCATGCATCGAAACAGTATGTCTTCTGTTGTTTAGGAATTTGTTTTTTTTTCTCGAATCGGATATGCGATTCTTTGAAAAAGTTGTTTAATATAAAAAAAAAAAAAAATATTAAAATTTAAAACTATTTATTTCAAAGAAAAAGCACATTATTTTGGTTAAGCACACATCGCTTAATCTTAATTATGAAAGATTATGTGCGAGTGAGGCGTCTCGCTTGTTTACGTTCAAATAAATGTTGATATAACTGAAATGATTAACTTATTAATTTGTTTGTGAAAGATCTGGAGGAACTTTGAATTGATCTATTGTAAGGTAATATTTTATTAGTCGTTTTCTTTGCAAATTTGTCTTTGATTTTAATTTATGAATTAGTTGCTTAGGGAGTTTATTCAATAGGTTAGGTAACAAGTACCTCCAGGTCCTTCTTCCATATTCATTGTTACATTTCGGCAGATTATATAATGGTAGGTACTCTAGACATCTTAAGTTATTGGGTCTTATTTTTTTACTTAATTTATCAATTTCGTTAGCATATTGTGATATTATAGCTAGTTTTACTTTGTCAAAGACATTTATTATTTTACAATATTCAAATAATTGTTGATAGTTGTCTTTAAATTCAAGCTTTATTTTGTAAGGAACTATAATTTTTAACATCCTAATTTGTATGTATTTTTTGTAAGTATGTTTTATATGTTCTGCCATAGCTAGCTATACCATATCCTATAATTGAATCTGCTAGTGCCAAATAAATTAGTCTTTTGGTTCTATATGGTAATTTATGCCTCAGTATGCTTAATTTTGCTAGTATTGACCTGAGTTTGTTACAAACATAATCAACATGGGGACCCCAATTAAATTTGTTATCAATTTTAA
This sequence comes from Xestia xanthographa, assembly GCA_905147715.2. NCBI lineage: Eukaryota > Metazoa > Arthropoda > Insecta > Lepidoptera > Noctuidae > Xestia > Xestia xanthographa. The sequence goes on along the minus strand of LR990653.1, from coordinate 12,709,199 downwards.
GACCTAGATAAAAGTGTTCCTTTACTACTTCAAGTTGGTTACAATTACACACTGGTGGACACTGGTGCATGCACTCATGATCGTGGGCCACGACTTTCGGTATGCTATTTACTTTAATGTATGGTGAGTGAATATGTAATAGTTTAGTTTTCTGATAGTTAAGTGATAATCCGACATCGTGTGCCCACTTACATAGAGTGTTAAATTCTTTTTGCATCAGGTTTTCTGCAGTTTCAAGGTTTCGGTTTGCTACAATTAAACATGTATCATCAGCAAACTGGTATACAGAGCCATTCTGAAATATTTTACACATGTCGTTTACGTAGAGAAGGTATTCTGTGGGCCCTAAAATTGAACCTTGCGCCGTTCCGCATAAGGTTGGTATTTCGTCGCTTAGTTGCCCTGCTATATTTACTGTGTTGAATCTGTTTGAATGATAGTTTTGGAACCATTCCAGCAGTGGGCCCTGTATACCATTCTGCTGCATTTTTTCAAAAAGCGTTTTGTAATCAAGCACATCAAATGCTTTGCTAAAATCAACCATAACAACCAGAACATGTTTTTTTTCATCCAGATAATTACAAATTTCATCAGTGAACAATGACAGTAATTGTGAAGTACTTTTATTTTTTTGGAAGCCAAATTGTTTTTCGTGGATTATTTCATTTCCTGAGAGAAAGTCGTTTATTGATTTACCAAGGTATCTTTCTATTATTTTGTCAATGCAAGAAAGTATAGTAACAGGTCTGTAATTGTTAGTATCTGTGTATTTGCCTTTTTTATGTATAGGTCGTACTATACCTATTTTAAGTTTATCTGGATAAGTACGGCTAGATAAACAGGCATTTACCAAGTGAGTGAGGACGGGCGTTATTTCATTGGATATATATTTTATATCTCTTGCTCGTATTTGATCAATGCCCGGGCTTTTTCGGTCATCAATTGATTTTAATATTTTTTGTAAGGTTTCTTCATTTATTTTGTTAATATGTATAGTAACATTAGGTTCATTTATATACGACTCTCTATCAAGCAATGGCTCCTCACAATTACATATAACTTTTTTCACATTCGACTCAAAATCACACGCGAACTTGTTGGCTAATAATTTAGGGTTAAGTCTAAATGATTTTATTAAAATATCGTCCACTGCTTTCATGATTCTGCCCGTAAGCCTGTTGATAATAGACCATATTTTTTTTGAATTTTTGTAGTTGTTTATTATTTCTTTTTTAATAGAATTATTTTTGGCTTTATTCATTAATTTATTTGTTTTATTTCTATACCTATTATAAATCTGCCTATTTTTTTTGTTGTTTACATCTTTTTTCCAAATATCTAATAATTCTTTCTTTTTGTTAGACATATAATTTAATTTGTCACTTATCCATTTACATTGACTTCTTTTGTTTACCTTAATTTTAACATTTTCCCGACACTTATTATACACAGACTCGAACCTAAGACTTATGTAATTGTAGATTTCGTTGGGATCAGTCATAACATAGACAGGTGACCAGTCAATACATAACAGTTCTTCTTTTAATTTAGTGTCATTCAATTTACTAATCGTTTGGTATTGACTCGTGCCTGGACACTTGTTATTGCTAAACCGGTTATAAAGTGATCCGCCAATGCATATTGAACAACTGCTGATCTTACATAAAATTGTTTGTTATACCCTACAATTGGTTTACAATAGTCGCGGATAAATATATGATCAATACATGTTCTAGATATGCCTTTGGTACTCTTAGCTATTCTAGTAAAGTTTTTAATACAACACTCAAACCCCAACTCACATAGATTGTTCATATATTTATTTGTAACGGGATTAGTATCTTTAATATTTATGTTAGTGTCTCCTACTAGTATACAATTGGAATTTCCTTGTAAGTTAGATAAAACCTGCGCCAGTTCACATACAAATTTACACTTATTTATACACGGGGGCTTGTACACTGCACATAATGTTGTTTTGTGGCCGTTATATGTTTCAACTTCGCAAATTATACTCTCGAAACTATAAGTAGGTACGTCTGATTCCAGGAATGTTATTGTTTTATGCGCATAAACAATTATGCCTCCTCCTTTACGATGTTTACGTAGCTCCGTGTACATTGAGTAATCCTTCAGATGAAATAGGTTTTTTGTTGAGTCTTTTAAGTTTGCTTCCGTGATAACAATTAAATGTATAATAACTGGACTAGTGGATACTAAAAATTCAAGGTGGGTGTGGTTTTTTACCATTGATCCTATATTTGTGTGCAATAATAATAACTCATTATTTTCTGGGGGAATATCTTTTGTAAAATCGTGCCATGACTTAGGTTCCGTCTCAATTATCGATAAATCACTGTTATCCATAACACAGTGGAAAGGTTATGTCATGGTGTTAATGATATTGAAAAATTTTACTCAATTGTAATTCGAGTGAGTTTTATGGAACAGTCATACCTGCAGCATGTTGCAGTTCGTTTGCAATTTTTTCTATGTCGGCGGTCGAACGAACTGTGTAGACTTTCTTTTCGTTCTCCTGTTTACGTACCAGCACGCTCCCATTTTTGCACCACACAAATTTGCACAGTTGTTGATTTTTTAACATTGTTTTAGCTTTCTACAGAAGAAATGCTGTTGTTGGGGTCAATGACTCTCGTATGTAAACCTTTTCATTACTTCCACTGCCCACGTCTTGTTCACTGAGGTTTTTTGTTTTCGAAGCTGCTAGCCAGTATTCACGGTTGTTGTCCCGTAACGACACAATGATTGGCGTTTGCGACAACGCCCCGTCACTGCCATTGCCACGGGCAGGTTTCTTTTTACGCAGGACTCGGGTTATACTTTCAGGGTTCTGATTCAATAATTTGCAGACTGTTTTAGCAATCTGAAAAACATCTTCATTTTCCTTCTCCGTTATACCACAAATCTCAACGTCATTGAATGACTGCATTTGCTCAATTTTGTTGATTTTTTGTTCCAGTACCTCATTCTGAAGTTCCAGGTTTTTGCACTTGTTTTTAATATCCGTGCATTGGTTTTCGATAATCTTGATTTTACTTTGGTGATCAATCATTTTTTTCTCAAAGTCATCGATTTTTCCCGTAGCGAAATGTAGGGTACTCTGCAGTTCTTCGGTTATAATTTTTCGGATTTCTTTTCTAAATATTAATAGTTGGTTCTTGTCTTTTTCGAGTAATCCCTCATAATCCGATTCCTCATCATCAATCTCGGGCTCGGGATCAGGTAATATGCAAGAGATGCGTTTCGGTTTTGTACCTCCAGCGCATGCGCGACATTTCCAATCAACGGAATCCGTTAGCGATAACGCACTCAGTTGCTCATTGGTTATGGAGGCACACGATCCGTGAATCCACTTATTGCACTTACTACACTGGACTCCAGGCGTTTTTTTGTTAATCACTTTATTGCATTTTGCACACTTCACCATTTTTACAACGCGTGCGCACGATTTGCAACAACCAAGTAGTCGGTAATTATACTGTGACGCGGCCTTCCGCTAGCGTAGTGCGCGCGAGACGATATAAAAGGATGTAAGTGACTAAACCGCCCCATTGTCTAAATATCTCGCTGTCTAAACTAACTTTTAGAAGAAGATATCTCGTACCAAACATGGTATCAAAATATCAATAATACTTACCATATATGGGAATTGGTTTTCTGTTGCTGGTGATCCGTTAAGTATTCTGTTTATCCCCTCAGCATATACAGAGCTGGTACATGTGACTGTTAATCAATATAACAATAGGTGTTGTTAAATTAAATAAGTTTTGTAAAAGAAAAATAGGTAATTATTACAAGCTGCTGTAGAGACGGTCCACATAACAGATATATCTACATAATTATGTATTTTGCAGGCAATTCATATATGTCCACACTTAAACCGCTTCTGTGCAATACAACTAACGAGCAAAAAAATAATCTTGCTTTTATGGTGTATCCAAATCGCAGTTACTTTTTGTAGAGCTACGTTTCCAAGTGTTATTTATTGTTATTATATGTTACAGTGTTAGTATATTATGTTAAGTAATATTGCCTAACTTTCAGTCAACACGTGGTAACAATTGATAACATTGTTAGAGAATATTACCTAAACATGCGGTGTGGATGCACCATTACTTGTGGAGTGACTCACTCGAACGAACAAGTGACGTTTGCGCGTATATCTAGACTCAAACCGCGTTGTTAGTCACTCCGCCCGAGGCCGTGAACGTTTAACCTTTTGATCGTCACTATCACATACACGTGCCCTATACGCCAACGACACAAATTCGTGACAAAAAATGCGGTGCACTATAACACGAAATAAACAATTCAATATTTTTGGAATCTCTATTATTTTTGTCAATATTTGCGGTGAAATTGTCGCTGGGAATGTAGGGCACGCGCGTGCGTTTAGGCTCCGGCCATTCAAAAGCTTAAGCGATTCTCCTATGATCACCCGATGAATGTATGGAGATTTTGCATTCTGATAGTAGATGTGCTCGAGCAGCCTCGGGGAATTTGGCGGATATAATCGCAAGAGTATAAAGTAGAAATAAAATATTTATTATCTATCATATACTTACCAGAAAAGCTCACAAAGAGAAACCAAAACTTGTCCATGATTTTTGTTTATAGTCACAAAAGTTTAATAAACCAGCTCTAATATTTTTATTATCAAACCAAAATAATGGAACAAACTGCTATACGTATTGTTCACTGAGTTATGTTGGTTATCGCGGCGTTATCGTATAGATATCCGTTATTAATTATATCGATATTTTTATCACATAAAAGACTAATACAGAAGAGGTACCAAATGTAGCGTCAGAACATGGACATGAAAATTATTGGAAAAAACAGCTGTTTCAAAGATCAGCTGAGCATTTATGTGCCCTTTAAATTGGGCCTTTTTTTCGGATTGGAAATCATCAAATGACTCCTCCCGCTCTGGGAGGAGCAGGACGGAGTGTCAGACTTTGACTGACTAAAACCCATCTATGTTCCTTCATCGCACTTTGTGTTCCGGGGCCACGATATCTCTTTCAAACAGTCCCGCAGCCCCGGCAGGCATCGGCCCTTGCAATTATTATTTTCAAGTTGCTGGCAAAACGAGACCGGAGTATAGTTTCTTTATATTAGCATCCCGTCATAATAATTATCACATTATGTTCTCCGAGACTGGAGACCCGAGAATTTTAGAACACCTTGAAGTTATTAACAAACACCAAACACGAGTCTAGACTTATAGCTGCTACTGCTTGAATGCTTAGCGGAAAAACATAATAATTGAAACTTTACTGCTCCTGCTGCTCCGGCCTAATCTATATAATAAAAATAAATTTATTGCTATCCGTTTGTCTCGCTAGAACTCGAGAACGGTTGGACCGATTAGGCTAATTTTGGTTTTGAAATATTTGTGGCAGTCCAGGGAAGGTTTAAACGGTGAGAAATAGGTAGGAAGTCAAGTCGGAGGCCCATAGGTGGCCTTAAAACTCTGACACCAGGTTAGGCACTTACCACACGATAAAGAAAGAAGTAGGTAGGTAGGTAGGTAGGGAAAAGTGCATTGCAACGCATGCACAGGTACAGCTAGTATCTAATAATAATCTTCAGTTGTTACCCAGCATCCGTTGAACTCGATGCGCACATCGTGTTTGATGATAATGATGACGACTCTGAAATACTTAAAGGGCAAAATAATGGCTTCATCGGTCGTCGTCAGCCTTGATGCGTGCAACAACCGTGGTGTACCCCACTATACCAAACGTTGTAATCCTACAATGATAAAAATTCAATAAAAACCGGCCAAGTGCGCGTCGGACTCGCACACGAAGGGTTCCGTACCATTGACTATATTATTTAGTATTTGTTGTTATAGCGGCAACAGAAATACATCATCAGCTGTGAAAATTTCAACTGTCTAGCTGTCACGGTTCATGAGATACAGCCTGGTGACAGACAGACGGACAGACAGACGGACAGACAGCGAAGTCTTAGTAATAGGGTTCCGTTTTTACCCTTTGGGTACGGAACCCTAAAAAGTAGAAAAAAAAACAACGATCCTATTGGTAATCGAAACATAGAAATAGTATTTTATTTTATTTATTATATTGTTGGTTACTTTCCACCACCACACCACTTTTGTCAAAAATACCACCACTGACCCGCTCTTCGGTTTCGCCCAAAATAGGCCGATTAGGCCGATATAGTTATGGGCAAAGCTGAAAAAGTTTATATTTTGGAAATTTGATGCTTTGGAATATTTTTTTGCATGCAATACTTGTTTTTATTGATGCCAGCTATTGATAACTCTAAGTTTTATGCGTGGGTGTTACTAATTACTGGCCAGGCTATATACTTAAATATTCAAATCCCTTACACAAAAGAAAAAAAGCACTTTTGCGGCTCTTTTTTTTACCTTATAGGCGATTTAGCTAAGTAAATAGTTGCTAAATTTTAACTGAGCTTTGCGATAGTTGTGACATGAGCAAAACTTGCCATTTCTCCCACGTTTCGCCAATTATGTTTATGGTCCTATTTTATGGGGGGCGAGCTTATATTTTAGACGACCCGAATAGCGCAGCGGTAGTGAGGCTGGCTTACGTTCTTAGGGTCCCGTGTTCGAATCCCGGTAGGAGCAAAAGTTTGTATGATTAGCATGGACACTTGTTTCCGAGTCAGGGATGTTTGTATATGTATAATAAGTATGTATTTACAAACGAAAAGTATCTATGTAGTTTATCAACTATCTGGTGTCCACGACGCAAGCCTCGTTGCTTAGTGTGGCACTAGATGGCGCTGTGTGTAATGTCCAGTGATATTTATTTATTTATTGCCATCAACCGGCCACAAATTCAGACTCCGTGGCTGCTACTGAGAAGTTCTTGATGGAAAAACCCAATAACAATTTTCCCGACCCGGGAACCGAACCCCGAACCTCTTTCTTGTTTAGCAGTCGCGATTGCGACCACTAGTCCAACATACACACACATACAGTTTAAAAACCGATTGTAAATAATTATGATGATTTAGAAAAAAAAAATTGTTTAAAAAATATTAACCACAAAAGACTGTGACAAATAAACACAAAAACTTGTCCATTTTTAAATGGCAGATGGCTACAAAAAAGAAAAATAAAATGAAGCTTAATTCAATCAAACCAAATAATGACACAAATCGATTTCTTTTTGAAGGTCAGGTTGCTAATCTTGGTTTTCATAATTATCTATATCTAATCTCAAAAAAATGTGTTATCATTAGGCACTTTACTATTGTAGTGCCTGGGTGACCGAGCTCTGCTCGGGTGAAAATAGAGAAAACGAATTTATACATATAGACCTAGTTATATCGATTTATCGCCCCCGTAAAACCCTATATTACTACTTTCATCGAAATCGCTAAAGCCGTTTTCGAGAACGTGATTCTATACAAATATTGCTTATATAGTAGTATAGGATTATATTACTGTCTTTTATCAGTAGCCGATAGTTTTCCACGTCACAAAAGATAATCACTATGAAACATTGAAACCGAAATTAAATGAATTAATGGTTATTATACATAACATTATTATGACAACTACTAAAGAAATTTTTGTTTTAGATCCTATTTACTTAAGTTTTCACACACCGTGATCACTTCAGTGGATCAAAGGTAAAAAAAATAAGGTAGGTAGGGGAACCTGTCGCCTGCCTGTTGCCTGCCTGGTCGTGGGTTCGAACCCAGACAGGCGCATTACTTTGTGTAATTTATTTCATCACCAATGCTCTCAAAACGGTGAAGGAAAACATCGTGAGGAAACCGGCATGTCCTAGAACCAAAAATTCGAAGACATGTGACATCTACCAATCCGCACTGGGCCCACGTGGTGGATTATAGCCCATTGCCCTCTCATTGAGAGGAGGCCGTGTCCCAGCAGTGGGAACATTATAGGCTGATGATGATGATGAGGTAGGGGAACACGGGGGAATCGGAGACACAGGGTAATAAGAACGGTTCCCTATCCATTTGCATAAAATTTTAACCTACTAATACTTGGCATACTTTTGTTATTCCTACAACAGCTTACGCATAATTTTTTTAAGCATAATTTCTCTAATCATAATAATGATTAAGCATAACATTCTTAGGCATAATTTATATACGAATAATGATATTAAAACCTATTTTTTATAGGCATAACAAACAAGCATACTCCTAAAATGTTAGACATACCCTAATTGGCTGTACTAATTTATTTTGACGATTGGAAAAAAAAAACCATATCTCCTGAAGCAGATAATAAATAACATACCTATTTGTTTTAACGGTTCCCTATTCAATTGATAAATATGTAAAAATAACTCAAATTTTATTCCGGTATTTCTATGAATTGTATACCAAAATACTTTTATGCTAAAGTCATTACGCCTAGTAATATTATGCGAATTCAAATTAGCCTTCAAGATGATTATGCCAACATATACTGTATGCCAAAAATATATAATAGTATATTAGGAAAAAGAACATTATGCAAAAAGAAGATATCCCAATGAGAACTACTCTAGTTGACGTGTATCGAAACAAGTTCGATCCTAATTTGTTTTGAGGTAGTACAGAAGGACGCGATGAGACTAGTCGCATCGTTCTTACTTTTGGTGCTTAAACAGATTGGTTTTTCGGGCGACTGATCTAATTTTTAACACTATCAAGGACAAATTTTCATGGAAAGTTGGTTCTGTTAATTTATGTCAGTACTCTAAAATAACTATTGAAGAGAATTACATTTTGGGGAAAATAGAAGACTAGCCTGTAAGACAAGCAAAAATATAGTTTCCTTTGTTATAATAAAACAAAATAGATTTGTGACAAGTTTTATTTTGATTTGCAATTTTACATTTTGATAAATAGTAACCACTGAAAACTATTAGAGCTAGGTATCTAAAAACCCACAATTATAAAACTTTTATTAAAAATATTGACGGTTATAATTTGAGCAATGGCGACTACTGCTAACACTGTTATTCCAGGTTTAGAAGTGGACGCTCCACCTGGAGCGGGCGCAGGTGATGTCGCCGGCCAAGTCACTGGCGATGTTGGTGGTGAAGTCCCAGGCAGTGTCACTGGCGATGTCGCCGGTGTAGTCTGTGTTGAAGATTCAGGTCCAAGCCCAGGCAAAGGTTGGGCGATGACATGATCTATCCATGTCGTGTAATTAGCTACACGGGTATACACGTCAGGGAAACGCCATACGTTGAAGTCGATAAGAATACCCAGAAGACTACCGTGGCAGACTAACGGGCCACCGTCATCGCCCTGGAAACAAATTTAAACAAAATAAAATATTCATCGGGATTGGACATATGTGTGAATGTAAATATTGTAAGGAAGGACGGTTTCCATACGATTGTGCGCAAATTGGTAGAAAGTGCAATACAACTTTAGTCTGAAAAGTCGATGTCGTTTGTTAATTATTTTTGCCACCGGCTTCCAAGACTCAAGTTAATTTGTCTTTTTTATAGCAACAAAAACCAATACGTAGCAATAAAATATTGTATTAGAATTACCCGAGATTTATAGAACACCTACGTCAGTTCTGGGGCAAAGTCATTAACCAAACACCAGACACAGGTCTAAGCTTTTAGCGGTGACTGATTATTAATTCTTATTGGAAAACTCTATCATTTTAATTTGACTCGACTGCTTCTGCTATTCGTTCGCAAGTTCGATCCCTAACCAACGTGGCTGTTCCTTATGCTATTTAACTCAATTGTTACCAAGGTTGGCTTAGCTTCTTGTCCTGGGGTTTCATCAAGCGCGCAAACCATGCTCGATGTTAAAATTGAACCACCGAGATATGTACGGCACCTTGTTTCATTCATCGCCGTCATTGGTGAATAAAACAACTGTGTATTTCTCTATAACAAATAAAATTAGCATTTTGAGTTATTTGTAATAATATACATGGATTAGACTTACTGCTCATTAGACATTTCGCGCTGTTGGACATTTTGCTACTTAGACCTTCTGATCAGGAGGGTTATTTGCCTTATGAAAATTAGTTTTATTTTTAATTTCAAACAGGGTATTTCTATTTAAAGAAAACACACAACAAAGAATTTTTCTTGATAAAGTTCAATTTAAAAAATTATAACAGCTTAATGCTAGTGATCACAAACTTTTTGTGTACATCCTAGAAATGTAACGGAGGTGCAAATTAATGTTAAAAGCGCTCTTGCTTGCAGGCAACAACACACATCTTATCTCATACAGCTTTAGCTGTAGCTAAAGCAGTTTTGTTTATAGGTGTACCTTTGTAGGCAAGTTGTATAACTATGAAGAAGATATAGTTATTTGAATAAGAGAAGAATAACTTACGCCCCAACCAGTGAAAGTGCACGTAATCGGATCTACGCCAATGTCAGTAATCGACAGTCGTGCCACTGAGTTGCCTGTGAACGGTGTGACAAGCTGAAACAATTTGATAAAAGTAGTTAAAATAGATTATCAACGCTTTTCACTTTAACAGCAATTCAGTAAACAAACTTTCTACTTACAGTAATAATAGCAATGTCGTTTTTGAACCGGTTATTTTGCCAAATCCCGATCAAATCATACTCTGGGTGTACCGTGACGCGAGCAATACGGCGAATGCGATCAGCTGAAGTATCGTTGGACAGGAACACTGATCCAGCAAAAACTCTATAATCGGCTGGAATGATTGGCAGCATTCCCCTATAAAACATTAGTGTTCATGGTAACGATTTGACTCTGTAGATCAATTTATCGTTTAATTGAAGGCTGTGGCGTAATCAGCATTCTCCTCAGGAACGATGGTGATCTCCTCATTACTCAGTCCATGTGAAAAATAGCCGCATCCCCTGTCTTCAATTTGAAAGCATTTACAGGGTTACCAAGAAAATTTTCAAGAATAGCCACGGCTAGAAAGTATAGATCTACATAATACTGGATATTCTTGTGGATAGTTTTACAATCTCAGCGACGTAATGTCAGCTGGAGTGGTCTGTACCGACAACGTCCGTTTTTACTTACTAATTTAGGGAAGCTTTTAAAACTCCGTAATCTTTATAAAACTATAATAACATAATAGCCAGTTTAATTAACGTTACTAACGGTGGTGGACTGAATTCGTCGTAGTCAAGAATAGAAAATGCAGAAGTCACTGCATGCTGCAGCGTAACCAATGCTCCTCCGCATTTGTGTCCTCTATTGGCAGTATGTATTTGGCTTAACTTTTGCAACGAAATCTGAAAAATATCAAAAGTCAATATAGCTTGCTGTGCAACTTATTCGGAAAGCGTTACAAACTCAAATATTATAAGATCACTATAGTAATTACATATTTACAGTGCAGTTATTGGAAAATGGTAAATTTTCATCTATTTTCTTAGATTTATGTCCATGGAGTGGCGTCATTTGAAGCCAGGTGTAATTTTATTTTGCACTAGCTGACCCGCGCAACTTCGTTTGCGTCACATGAGAGAGAGAGAAAGGGTTAGAGAGAGTGTGAGTCATCCTTAAAAAAACTCAATTTTAGTCATTAGTACCATTTTAGTACAATAGATGGGGCTGCATCTTACATTTGAAGATTAGTTCTTCTTGATCACTTGAAATTCATATATCTTTGGATAGAATTAACCAATTACGATGAAACAAAAACTAAATAATACCTCAAGATATGCACAATATTTATGTATAAAAGTTATCTACATTGGTTTCGTAAAATTTACGTGATGCTTGATCATCGAAACAGACAAACAGATAAACAGACAAACAGATAAACAGACAAACAGACAAACAGACAAACAGACAAACAGACGAAAATTCCAAAAATGCTGGAAATGAGTTCTATTGGTTATCCTTTCACACCCTGGTAATTTTTTTCCGAAATATTTTCGATGTACAAAAATGATTTTTCTACAGATTTATTATACAGGGTGGAATTTTGTAATGCCACCTGGAGGAGAAGTACTCTTAATACTGCAGATAGAAAATTTTACTCAAAGGAAACATTCCTTTATTTTTAAAAATAAATTAATCTGCATTCAAAGATTTTGAAAATTCGCGTGCCACACTCGGGAATCGAACCGGCTAAATTGAAAAAAAATAACACCCTGTACTTTTATGGCACCAATCGATAGGGTCAATCATAAAGATCAAATCCCTCTAACAAACATGATAAATTAAATGAAAGGAAAACCATGAAATCTTAACTTATAAATTCAATGGGATCCAATTACTTATGTTAGAACCTAATAAACAATTATCTTTTGACTACATTTATTGATTAAAATGAGAAGAACTATTTAGATAGGAAGATAACAATTTGCACAAACAAACACGTGCAAATTGAAATCTTTTTTCTTCAATCGTAAAGGTCCATCCTTTGAATAAAATTGCTTTTTCGTAATAAATTTATCCCATTGAATTTTAGATTTCATGGTTTTCCTTTCATTTAATTTATAATGTTTGTTAGAGAGATTTAATCCTTATGATTGACCCTATCGATTGGTGGCATAAAAGTACAGGATGTATTTTTTTGGAATTTAGCCGGTTCGATTCCCGAGTGTGGCACGCGAATTTTCAAAATCTTTAAATGCAGATTAATTTCTTTTTAAAAATAAAGGAATGTTTCCTTTGAGTAAAATTTTCTATCTGCAGTATTAAGAGTACTTTCCCTCCAGGTGGCATTACAAAATTCCACCCTGTATGTATAGATCTTGGTTATGTCTACGTAATAAACAATCGACATGGCTGAGCTTCACAATGGTTCAGTGTCCTTCAAGAAGCATCGGAAAGGTTGTCTTTTGCGTTGGAAGAGTTTCAAATGACGTTGACTCAGCCACTCCCTTTCAGTCCGTCCGACACAGTTTCATTTGTTACTACGTAACATGCAAGCAAGCGTAAAATTATGATAATTATCGTGCTTATGACGTACAGCTGGACAATTGTGGACAATTGCCTGAAACTTCAATTTCGATTCTTTGGATTCGGAGCAAATAGTCTGTGACAGACGGACAGACAGACACACGAGTAATCCTATAAAGGTTCCTAATTCATTTGGACGAATGGAACACTGAACAAATTGAAAAAGTATCTGAAATATTATACAAACAAAAATTACCATATACGGGAACTGGTTTTCAGTGGCAGGCAATCCGTAAATTATTCGAGTTGGCCCTTCAGCATTTATAGAGCTCGTGCTTGACACTGTTCATAAAAGTAATCATAATTTTATTTTATTACTAGCTGACCCGTGCAACTTCGTCTGCGTCACTTGAGAGAGAGGGTTAGAGAGAGTAAGACTCAACCTTAAAATATAGACATTATGCTATCGCGGATATTTAACTTTATGAGGTAAAATTCCATCATACATGATTGTTGGATATCTTTAACCGTTTATACATCGCTCGCAACGGAAGCTCTCAAAAGAAATAAATTTTCCCCGTTTTTGCAACATTTATCATTGATGCTTCGCTCCTATTAGTTGTAGCGTGATGTTAGATAACCTTATAGCCTTCCTCGATAAATGAACTATCCAACACTAAAAGTTTTTTTTTTATAATTCGAACCAGTAGTTTCTGAAATTAGCGCATACAACCAACCAAACCAACAAACTTATCTATACCTATATATAAAACAAAGACGGGTTTGTTACAACACTTATAACTCGAGATATGCTGGATCAATTTTCATAGTTTTTGTTTCGTTGGATTTGTCTCCGCCCTGAATAGCAGAATACATTTTGAAAACAATGAAAACGTAAAAAAAAAACTCTAAAATTTATTCTGTAGTAGGTAGGTAGTAGGTAGGTAGTAGGTAGGTAGTAGGTAGGTAGTAGGTAGGTAGTAGGTAGGTAGTAGGTAGGTAGTAGGTAGGTAGTAGGTAGGTAGTAGGTAGGTAGTAGGTAGGTAGTAGGTAGGTAGTAGGTAGGTAGTAGGTAGGTAGTAGGTAGGTAGTAGGTAGGTAGTAGGTAGGTAGTAGGTAGGTAGTAGGTAGGTAGTAGGTAGGTAGTAGGTAGGTAGTAGGTAGGTAGTAGGTAGGTAGTAGGTAGGTAGTAGGTAGGTAGTAGGTAGGTAGTAGGTAGGTAGTAGGTAGGTAGTAGGTAGGTAGTAGGTAGGTAGTAGGTAGGTAGTAGGTAGGTAGTAGGTAGGTAGTAGGTAGGTAGTAGGTAGGTAGTAGGTAGGTAGTAGGTAGGTAGTAGGTAGGTAGTAGGTAGGTAGTAGGTAGGTAGTAGGTAGGTAGTAGGTAGGTAGTAGGTAGGTAGTAGGTAGGTAGTAGGTAGGTAGTAGGTAGGTAGTAGGTAGGTAGTAGGTAGGTAGTAGGTAGGTAGTAGGTAGGTAGTAGGTAGGTAGTAGGTAGGTAGTAGGTAGGTAGTAGGTAGGTAGTAGGTAGGTAGTAGGTAGGTAGTAGGTAGGTAGTAGGTAGGTAGTAGGTAGGTAGTAGGTAGGTAGTAGGTAGGTAGTAGGTAGGTAGTAGGTAGGTAGTAGGTAGGTAGTAGGTAGGTAGTAGGTAGGTAGTAGGTAGGTAGTAGGTAGGTAGTAGGTAGGTAGTAGGTAGGTAGTAGGTAGGTAGTAGGTAGGTAGTAGGTAGGTAGTAGGTAGGTAGTAGGTAGGTAGTAGGTAGGTAGTAGGTAGGTAGTAGGTAGGTAGTAGGTAGGTAGTAGGTAGGTAGTAGGTAGGTAGTAGGTAGGTAGTAGGTAGGTAGTAGGTAGGTAGTAGGTAGGTAGTAGGTAGGTAGTAGGTAGGTAGTAGGTAGGTAGTAGGTAGGTAGTAGGTAGGTAGTAGGTAGGTAGTAGGTAGGTAGTAGGTAGGTAGTAGGTAGGTAGTAGGTAGGTAGTAGGTAGGTAGTAGGTAGGTAGTAGGTAGGTAGTAGGTAGGTAGTAGGTAGGTAGTAGGTAGGTAGTAGGTAGGTAGTAGGTAGGTAGTAGGTAGGTAGTAGGTAGGTAGTAGGTAGGTAGTAGGTAGGTAGTAGGTAGGTAGTAGGTAGGTAGTAGGTAGGTAGTAGGTAGGTAGTAGGTAGGTAGTAGGTAGGTAGTAGGTAGGTAGTAGGTAGGTAGTAGGTAGGTAGTAGGTAGGTAGTAGGTAGGTAGTAGGTAGGTAGTAGGTAGGTAGTAGGTAGGTAGTAGGTAGGTAGTAGGTAGGTAGTAGGTAGGTAGTAGGTAGGTAGTAGGTAGGTAGTAGGTAGGTAGTAGGTAGGTAGTAGGTAGGTAGTAGGTAGGTAGTAGGTAGGTAGTAGGTAGGTAGTAGGTAGCAGACGAAGTTGCGTGGGTCAGCTAGTATTAGTATAGATTCAAGTCTGTAACAATTTAATTTCTCCGATATATTTGCATTAATTGCTAAAATAATCTACTTATGTTTTTCAAGGGGAGCAAGGGGCGAACGGTAATAACAGCTTATCCGGCCCAAAAGTCAACCTCACCTGCACGCGTTGGTAGTTCGTATGAATAGCCGACGGCGAGGGCTAGAAACTCTCGCGGTGCTCCCTGCTAGATAACGGACGAGGCGCTGGCGACCGAGCCATGGCGGTATAACCATACCCGTGACCGGGCAACCGGTCACAAGAGGCTACAGCGGCCTTGAGGTCCAAATAACCTCAAAAATGTCTGGTGCAGAAAGCCAGGGAAAACTACTGCACTATGTTCCCATAGAAAGTCGTCATGAAGGTACATAATAAGATACAAAGGTGGCCATGTGATCCGCTTAGCAACCGGCGCCGCTCTGCGTCCGGGGCAGACGGTGGGAAATGGACTACCGGCCAGAATGATGTAGGAAACCAGGCATCGTCTGGAAATCGGACTACTGGAATTCCCTTCGAAATGAAGATGCGAAGCGTCCAAAAGATTGGTACGTGGAATGTGCGCGGAATGCTTAAACCAGGCAAACTTGACATTCTGGAGAAGGAAATGGAACGCTGTGGAATAAGCCTCTGCGGTCTAAGCGAGACGCATTGGAAGGGCAGTGGTCATTTTGACACCGAATCACACATTGTCTACTTTTCTGGAAACGAGGATAACAGCAGAAATGGAGTTGCCTTTCTCCTACCGAAAAAAAACAGCAACTGTGTGATAGGATATGAACCTGTAAGCGATCGAGTGCTGAGTATTAAGCTAAAGGCCAAACCGATCAATTTAAATATCATACAGCTATACGCGCCAACTAGCACAGCAAGCGACGCAGCTATAGAAAACTTCTACACTGAGCTGGAATCGACCATAGCCAAAATCCCTAAAAGGGAAATACTGATTATAATGGGCGATCTAAATGCGAAAATAGGAGAACACGCTGATCAGCTTAGCCAATGCGTAGGGAAATTTGGACTGGGACAGCGCAATGAAAGAGGGGAAAGACAAATTGTATGACAATTTGCCGCCGAGAACAACCTGGTGATATCAAACAGCTTCTTCCAACATCATTCAAGAAGGCTGTATACGTGGACTTCACCTGACGGCAACTATCGAAACCAAATCGACTACATTATGATTGGTTCGAGGTGGAAAACTTTCATAAGAAATGTTCACACTCTTCCCGGAGCTGATTGTGGATCGGATCACCAACTTCTAATAGCAAAAGTTCAACTCAAGCTTAGAGCTGCTAGGAAGATTGAGAAGCAAAAAAGAATCCAGCCTACGGACAAACCAAAATTTGTGGCTGCGATCATGCAAAAATGGCATCAATGGACTAACTTAGACCCACAATCAGCATCCCCAGATCAACTGTTGCTGTTGTGTTTTTGTTTCTGTTTATCCTGTGTGAGTCAATAAATACTTTTCTTTCTTTCTTTCTTTCTTTAACTGTGGGGTCAGGCTAAGGAGCTGCTCGAAACTTCCGTGATAGAGTCGAAGC
Organism: Xestia xanthographa; assembly: GCA_905147715.2. NCBI lineage: Eukaryota > Metazoa > Arthropoda > Insecta > Lepidoptera > Noctuidae > Xestia > Xestia xanthographa. The sequence goes on along the minus strand of LR990653.1, from coordinate 12,692,352 downwards.
CCTCTGTACCAGTTCGCAAGCGTCAACACTGGATGACTAATAGAACTCTTGCCCTTGTGGAAGAAAGAAGGGACATGAAAGCTCGGGGAGCAGATGTTAGGAGCTTGAATACAATATCTGCTCGTATACAGGAAGCATGTAGACGAGATCGCAATAACCATCTACAGAATTTGTGTGCAGAGGTTGAAGTTCACGCTGATAAGCATGAAACAGGTGATCTGCACCAAAAAATAAGATCTATCACCAAAACCCTTTCTTCTAAAACATGGGCTATAGAAAATTCGCAGGGCGAACTACAGACTGAAATAGTTGCAATATCTGAGTCCTGGAAGGACTACTGTCAGTCACTATTCGAAGATCCTCAAGCACACAACTATCTCCCGACAGTGCCCAAAGACGAAGAGAAAGAGCCATATATATTGAAGGACGAAGTGCGAGCCGCTATCAGACGACTAAAAAGCGGAAAAGCCACAGGAAGGGATGCTATACCGATTGAAACCATCAAAGCGTCAGGGGAGTATGGTATCGATATTTTTCATACCCTGTGTAACAAAGTTTGGGAAACTAGAACTTGGCCCCGAGAATGGACTCATACTGTCTTTGTCCCTCTACATAAAAAGGGATCCACTAAAATATGCAGTAACTACAGATTAATTGCCTTAATTTCACACGCAAGTAAAATTCTACTGCATATTTTGAACGAGAGGTTGAAGTCTTACTTGTCAAAGGAAATTGCTCCTGAACAAGCTGGCTTCGTGAAAGGGAAGGGTACTCGTGAGCAGATTTTAAATGTGCGCCAGATTATTGAAAAGGCCAGGGAGTTCAATAAGCCAACTTATATTTGCTTTGTGGATTTCTCAAAGGCATTTGACTCAGTACGATGGCCAGTACTTTGGGAGACTCTTCTGACTATGGGAACACCCACACATCTTGTTCACCTCCTTAGGAGACTTTATGAAGAGGGAACAGCATCGGTGAGAACAGACGACGTGTTGTCGAATCACTTTCATCCAAGTGCCGGGGTCCGTCAGGGCTGCATCTTGTCGCCACTACTGTTTAATACCTATACGGAACTCATTATGAGAATAACACTCGAGAATTGGTCGGACGGAATCACCATTGGAGGCCATAAAATTTCCAATTTGCGTTATGCAGACGACACTACCCTATTTGCTACTAGTATTGACAATCTGGAATCCCTGTTGAGTAAAATGGAACAAGTTAGCCTTGATTTTGGCCTGAAGATAAACCGCAGCAAGACGAAGATCATGATTGTTGACCGAGCTAACAACAACTCACCCGAAATGTCATTCAGTCATACATCTACCTTGGGGCACTAATATCGAACAGCGGTGGATGCGTGGAAGAGATCAAACGGCGCATGGCTATTACCAGGTCCTCCATGGATCGGCTTGGAAAAATATGGAGAAGCAGAAACATCACAAAGGCCACTAAAGTGAGACTTATCAAGGCTTTAGTGTTTCCCATATTTCTTTGCGGTGCTGAAACATGGACTTTAAGAGAAAGCGAGAAAAAGAAGATAGACGCCCTCGAAATGTGGTGCTGGAGGAGAATGCTTGTCATAACCTGGACGCAGTTTCGAACCAATGACTCAATCCTCCAGGAACTGCGAATCAAACAGCGTCTTTCTTCCATCGTCCAATGTCGTATCCTCACTTTCTTTGGGCATATCACACGTCAAGAAGACACATCTGTGGAGCGACTTGTAGTGCAGGGAAAGGTTGAAGGCACAAGAGCGTGTGGCAGGTCACCAATGCGTTGGACCGACCAAGTTAAAACCGCACTCAATGGTCCACTCCACGAATGCACAAGAAAAGCCACAGTACGAGAGGAATGGCGACGGATTGTGAAGCTTGCCACCACCCCTGATTTGACGACCACGACCACTCTGCCAAGAGTGTGACGACGAAGAAGAATGTTTTTCCAAATAAGGGCTTGCCTTGGCAGCCTTACGTCTTCATCCTTAGACACTCGATGACAGTCATACTCTAGCTAAGTCGAAAGTTCTCCGAAAGGTGCATGAAATAAGCAGGGTCACAGTAAAGATGCTGTAAACTGTTGCGGAACTCTTGCAACTACCTTCTATCTCCACCGTTAGACCTTCGATGACAGTCATTACTCTAGCTAGGTTTAAAGTTCTCATTCAAAGGTGCAGGAAAGAGCTCAAACACGATTTTTCAATTTTAAATGGGAAAAACTTTGAGATATACCTATTACCGACCCTTTTAAAAAACAAGGATCATGCTTAACGGATTTCTCTCGTGGTCATAGGTACATAAAAAATATACGGGTTGAATTGAGAACTTCCTCCTGTTGTTTCGTCGGTTAAAAAACCAAACTTGAGGAGTTGAAGCAACTGACACGTTTGAGGGGTCATTCTTTCAAGGAAAATCTGAACACCGCGATTCAGAAAATGGAGTGAAATGAACAACGCCATCTATCGACCAAGATATTAAGCTGCTAAAATCTAATGCACGGAAATGCTATGTAAATCTTCAAACCAGCGTCATGTCAATCTAGAGTACCTTATGCTATAATAACTTTTTTGAAACTGGTAAGTCGATTTAAAAGTTATCTGTTGAGCACACTTTTAGTCATTAGTACCATTTTAGTGCAATAGATGTCGTTGCATCTTACATATTTTGATGATTAGTTCTTCTTGAACACTTTAAATTCATATATCTTTTGATAGAATTAACCGATTACGATGAAACAAAGACTAAATTATACCTCAAGATACGCACAATTTGTATGTATAAAAGTTATCTTTAATGGTTTCGATGTTTCTACAGATTTATTATAGGTATATAGATAGATTAATGCAAGAATAATTTGCCAGAGCCGTGCTACATCATATTTATTGAGTGTAAATACCTAAAATTTGAAGAAAACAAAGTTAGAAACAGTTTAAAAACAGGTATTCGTTGAACATTTATTTCAAAACAATATAATTTTCATTAATAAATTAAAATAACCAAAAGAATCTTACTAAACAATAAACTAAAAAAATGTGTCAAAAAACTCGTCCTCAACACTGTTAAGCGGCGTTGCTTTGTTTGAAATTTATTCTATACTAATCCTACTAATATACTAAATACGAAACTTTGTGAGGATGGATGGATGGATGGATTTTTATTACTCTTTCACGCAAAAACGACGAAACGGATTTGGATGAAATTTGGAACACAGATAGTTGTAAAAGTATACACTTCTACTACTATACTTTTTATCCCCGTAGTGTGATCCCGCGGGTCAATTATACCGACCTTCACGCGGGCGCAACCACGGGCATAAGTTAGTATGCTATATTTTCGAGCCGTTTGCTTTTGAAACTCTGGCACCGTGAGGTCTGTGTGCTCACAGCCTTTTTAAGCAAAGTTCAAAACGCTTAGTTGACACTTCCTGTTAGCAAAAGGCTGGCTTTTACTTTAGCCAGAGGCTTGTCATGTAACATGGCAACGTAGACAGTCCATTGAGGATATTCCCAGTTGACAGCGTTGAGAATGAGTTCTTTGCCACACTATATTTTGGTTTAAATTTGATTGTAATTATGGGGATTGTAATATTGGTCCAGGATCCCAGAGCTGCCAGACCTTGCTTATTTTCTCACGAACAAAATGTGTTAAACATAAAAAAAATCAGCACTCAGCCTTTAAGAAAAAAAAATGAATTATTTTTACGCAACTTTAGCACCTGATATCTAAAAATTGGCCCTCGGCACAAGTTAGCAGGTATGCATACGTTCACAGTACATACTAACACTACTTGATGCCTCACATTTTGTTCGTGAGAAAATAAGTAAGATCTGGCGGGATCCGACCTGGGATCTTGCTCTATATACTTGGGAATTCAATAAATAATTATTTAACAAATACTCACCACAAAAAAAAGTTAGGAATAGACACAAAAGCTTATCCATTTTTTAAATGGCAGAGGGCCAAATAATATAGAAGAAAAAAACAAGGTCAATTAAATTAAGCCAAATAATGTCACAAACTGCTTTATTTATCGACTGAGCTGTGGTTGTTATTCTTGGCTTTCTATAATTATCTTATCATATTGTATAAAACTATCACTAAAAAGGTATTATCATCAGGTTCTTTACTTTTTTAAGTGGTTAATCCTTTACAATTTCGTGCCACAAAAGATAATCACGAGGAAACACTGAAAAAACTGCTGACCGAATGACCATAGTTCGAACTGACCAAAATTAAATGACCTTAGTCCGAACTAATAAATTAATGGTATTACATCTATACATATAATAAAACTGTACATTGAAAATTTTCGAGAAAAAATAAGTGTCTTTTGTTAGAAAAACGTAACTGATGACAAAAAGTGACTTATTGAATTTTTGTCTGTTTGTCTGTGTGTATGGTACGGCTTCACGCCAAAACTTCTGGATAGATTGAATTCAAATTCAGCAAAAATGTTCTTTGTAAACTAAGGAAGGCTATAGGCTACATACTATCTCGCCGTATGTTATGGGAGGTAAGTGAATGCACAAAATAATTGAAAGCACAAAATAGAACCAACCCATTACACTCACGGGTGTCGTATAAGGTGACTAATGTCTGAGGCAGAACACCTTGCGCCTCCGTAGACCAGAGAATGGAGCAGCGTTTTCTGTTAGTCTTTCATCACTGCGATCTCCAATCCGCCTGCCAAGCGTGGAGATTACGGCAAATTCCTCCCATCATGGGAGAGGCTTATGTCCAGCAGTGGACGTTATGGGCTGTTGTTGTTGTTGTTATCTCTCAATTCACGCTAATCTCCGAAACGACTGAACAGATTTTCTAGGAGTTTTTATAATTAGATTATGCTTAGAATTGAACAACATTAAGTCCTTGTTTCATCCAAAATAGTTGCCAGGAAAAAAATATATAAATATTTTAAAAATAAATCAATGAAGTTTTTCGATACATCACCTTTAATTTTTTTTTGGCTACTCTTTGCTAGGCTAGTTTCATAAAAAGTAGCCTTTAGAAACTATTTCAAGTTTAAAAATACAGAAAAACAGTGAAAAAAAACATGAAGAAATAGTAGATTGTATCATAAGGGAGCAAAATAATATTTTTACGGCGAGGGCGCTTTTTTGAATCCAGAGCGAAGTGAGGGATTCTAGAGTAGAATCCCGAGCGTAGCGAGGGATTCTTTAATAGAATCCTGAACGTAGCGAAGATAATTGCGGCGCACTTATAAAGAGGAATAAAAACTCATTACTGCCCGCTAAAAGTTTATTATAGAAAACACCACCTTTGGGTGCACTTAAAGGCGAACCAAGTTGTCCTTTTCGAATAGGTGGGATGAAAACAATTTTTTTGGTGAAAAGGAGAGATCAAATCCCCAACAAGCAAAAAAGTTTACCATTGAGCTCGATGGATGGCGCTGTTCATTTAATCGCACTTTTTGTTGTGTGTATGTTCAGCGATATCTCGCCAATAGGGTATATGCATGATTTCTTTTAGCACTTTAAACAAAGCGTATTAACATCAGAAATATCAAAGTGAATTTATTTTTTTAATATCTACAAAAATACTAAGTTATAAGCATTTGAAACTGCTGATTAGACAGAGAGATCCGATACAGCGAATGACGTCAACATCGTCGTCGACGTCATACAAAATCCATATTAAATTCCGTTTATCTAGAAAAAGATAGAAAAAAAAAATTATGTGGTTATAACTTTTGTTTTTTTTTGTCATTATTTTTGTAGTACTTAAACATTCCGTATCGAAATAAAAAAATACAATTTATGCATATCTATTGTAGTATCTGATTATTTCAATGAACTTTTAGACTCTACAAGATATAACATAATATCAGATTTTTGTATGCTGACTTATTTGTAATTTGACATGTTTATATAAATGTATTTACAGATTTTGTTTTATGATTTGGTTTGAAGTTTTTTGGACATTTTTCACCTTTCCACCATATACTACTGATTGTGAGAAATCTACGCCGTTTAGGATGTTAAAGTGATCTTTTTCTGATAGCACATGTACGAATGAATCTTTCGAAAACCATTTTTTTTAAAATAGCCTTTGTAAATTAAGCGCCTTAAGATTTATCTGAAATCTTGAAACTTCCCTTGTTATTCATGGATGATTTCTTAAATAAATGTAAAAGAAAATCGTACAAATTACAGGATCGTCTTTCTTGTTTCATTATCTAAAACGGTACTTTAGTACTCACTTTGAGCAAGTGAATTTATATAAAACAGTTGATCCTGACAAGGTAGTATTTCAATAAAACTGAGTAGCACAGTTTTTTCGCTGCAGATCTTCCATGTTGCAGACTTCCTTGTTACCACTGTGATGTTAGCTGTCTGACTTAATGTGCCGCCCTGGTTGATGAGATCAGGTAAGATCTCTCTCTAACTGGTGTATTTTATTTAACCTATATCGTATAGGTAAGTTATTCTTGTCGGTGAAGATGGACCTGAGATCCTAAGCCAATTGGGGAAAAGACAACAAACGCTGGAGAATGTTGGCTTGCAAATCAGCGGAACTAAATCCGAATACATCTAGGTCGATCTTTACAGTCCTGGAGTCATAGCACTAGGTGACGCATTTTTGCCGGTCATTTCGACTTCAACACTCGTCCAATGGCGAAATAGATCAGAGTGTTTAAAACTAGACGGATAAAATGGCGGCAGCTCACGGGAACCATCTGCAACTCCCGCATTCTCTTAAACTTATGGTGAAGATTTACAATACAACGGTTAGACCTGCTATTTTGTATGGATTGGAATGTTGAGCCACAAAAGAGATAAACGAAAGGCATTTGCACATAACTGTGATGAGAATACTAAGGGGAATACTTGGTATTACGCGAATGATAAAATAAGAAATGAGTACATAAGAGGAAGTTTGAAAGTGACGCTGGTGGCTGAAAAGTTTTGTGGTAATTGATTGGCTGTGTATGAGAATGACATATGGAAGAATGAGGAAAATGTTGTAAGGAAAGTTTTGAGTACAAATGTGGGTGGCTATTGGAGTAATCGAAGACCAAAGATACGATAGATGGACTGTGTGAAGGATGATATGGCAAGAAATGAGAGTCCTGATGAGATAACGAAAAATAGAGAATATATGGAAGAAGAAGACATCCTGCACCGACCTCAAATAAATTTGGATAACGGCAGGACAATGATGACTGGAGTAGGTACTTCGGATGCATGCCTAAGTTATGAGCGGGGATTAAAATGATATAAAAGGTTTGGGTTTCTTGCAGCTTACTACGAATATAATTGAGTTCGCCATTATCATTATCTTTCAATGATTGTGCTTGTGAGACGATTAACGTATGGTTTTCAAATAGGGCATGACTGAGAGACAAAAAAGTGTAATAATTACTTTTGGAAAGATTTTAATGCATGCAGGCTGTCAACATTTAGGTATCCGCCTGCCGTATTAGTCTAATTGAAAGTATTTAACTTAAACTTAAAATAAGCGGATATTGATGTGTGAGATAAATTATAAGCTCGTGTAGTCATCGTTACTTTTATTTACAGAAAACATTAAAAAAAAAGCGGCAATAAACAAACAGAATTCTATAGAGACGAAATTTCTATGTAATTATTACACTCATAAATTACATACAGTATTAGATACGTTCTAGTAGGTACATATAGTTTGGTTGTAATCTAATCAGCCCATTTGTAATGGATGATCCTGAATTTTATTTTAAATATCTATTTCCTCTTAGATAAGGTTGTAAGGTACCTACTTGCTCTAAAAGAGTAAGTTAGTAGTAACAACCAGGAAGAAATATAGGAGTGATATTTTGTTTTAATAATCATAAATTATTTTATTATAATGTATGAAATCAAAATATCTAGGTTTTATTTGATTCATTAATTATGTACGGTCGAACAAGCTGTTTGGTTTACAGTTTAATCCACAAATTACATTGTAAAATGTAAACCAAATAGCTTATTCGACCGTACATAATATTATAAAACATGAAATAAGAAGAAAGCTCTTCTGTATCTATTTTAAAATATTTTTTCTAAATGCAATACAAACTTTTAGTTATATAACATTAGCGATTATAATTTGAGCAATAGCGATCACTGCTAACACTGCCATTCCAGGTTGGAAAATGGATGCTCCACTTGGGGCAATTGGGGCAATTGGGTCACGGATAGAAGCTACACCCCTTATCCATGAGTTGTAGCTGAAGAACCGGGTATACACTTCAGGAATTTCAGAAACTGTGCAGTTTTTACTTCGAATCAGAATACCGCTCAAGTAACCGCTGCATACCAATGGGTTCCCTATGTCGCCCTGGAAATAAAGTTAATTATATTGTAGTTTTGCATGTCATGTTTTGTTACCTGTGTCTAGACCAAGAAAAGTACGTATAATGTAACTTTTCGAGTGTATACTTGACATGACATGTCTCAATTATTAGTTAAACACTGTTTTAAGCTTTCATGGTTTAAAACTAAACTTATGTTGTTACTGACGGGATAGCATCCGTGATTACTATTTGTTAATTAATTTTCCATCCACCCGCATTCTCCAGTCAACCCGCGATTATGGCGCTTACAACAGCGTTGAAATATAGGGAGCTCAAAACAAATAGTAATCACGGAAGATATCCCGTAAGTGACAATATAAGTTCATTATTAGTTAAATGATGTAATTTAGAGTCTTTCTGGAGGTGATCGCCAAACTATTTCACATGATAGTAACATTAATACAGTAAAGTTATTACTGTGCATCCTGCAAACTCCTCCCCCGGAAAACCACGTGCGCACACCATAGTGGGATAAATAATAACTTGATCGACATAATATGTCTGGCAATTGGCGTCAGAGGTCACCATCTTATCTAACTGCATCAACTGCACACTAGCCTGTAACAAACGAAAAGGAATCAGGTACACGTTCATAGTAAGCAAAAAAGAATGTGCTTTGAACTTACGCACCGAGTGCACCGGAACTGGAATGTTTTTTTTTTTTTAAGTTATGTTTTTTTGTTAAGCTATGAGACATTCAAAACCAACAAAATAAAAGTTTGCTCTTCGACAGACAGATGAACATCTCCATAAAGGTGATTCTAATATTGACCCGAAATCCTGTATGGATTTCTGTGCGGAGATAGGAATAACCCTGTTGAATGCATAATAACTTACGGTAGCTGTATCGTTTTGAGCTCCCCAGCCGGCAACAATACAAGGAGGTCTGATGGTCATGTCATCCATGTTTTGCAGAGAAACTGGTGTATTAAAGGTAGAACTGAACTCTCGAACGAGCTAAAAAAGAAGAAGGGTAGTTTAATATCTTACTTTACTCGTTTTTCATACGTCACTGGCTTTTGCCAATCGCTTCGCTTCCGATATAGTCGAATTATCCCATTGGAAACGTTTTGAATATAGTATATGATACTTGGGAATATATTTGTACCTTCCCATTATTTTAATCTTCGGCACTAATGATCTGATGGAGAGATCTCTTTATAATATTAGTAGATTAATATTTTTTTTAACTGGGTCGTTGGATAAAACACAAACGTAGTAATAGGGTATATGCATGCTTTTTTTATCACTCTAAGCAAAGCGTATTAACATCAGAAATAGCAAACTAAAATTATTTTTTTAATACGAGTATCTATAAAAAATACTAAGTTATAACCATTTGATTAGACAGAGAGATCCGATACAGCAAATGACGTCATTTGCTGCATCGACGTACAAAATCCATATTAAATACCGTTTATCTAGAAAGAGATAGAAACAAAAATTTAAATGGTTATAACTTTTATGTTGTTTGGCTGATTTATGTCTTATTTTCGCTTTCTGTCATTATTTTTTATAGTAATTTAACATTCCGTATCGAAAAAAAAAAAAAAAAAAAAAGCATATTCCCTATTGCGAAAGTTACTCTGTTTTTCAGTCAGGACTCAGGCTTTAATCACCGTGCAAGCTCCCAGGCTAAGCGCCTTCAAAAACACAAAAACGAATAGAGTTACAGACAAAAGCCAGTTACAATTTAATACTACTCACAAAGATCACAGCAATATCATGCGCATACGGGGTACTTGTATTATACCGGTGATACACTCTAATATGTGTTATGAGCTGACTGTTGTAGAAAGTATCTGCTGTAAGAGTCGTTGCACCAGAAAACACCCTGTATTCAGACGGGTTGATTGCTGTGAAGGTCCTGCGGAATAGTTTTAATATTAGGAAAAGTAAAACTTAATTATACAGTTAAATCACACGAAGGGCAACCACACACGATGTCGACGCTTTAGCGCCTTGCAAAGTAATAGGAGAAGTTGCTAGTCGATGTCTGCTCAGAGAGCAATGGATGCTTAAGTAAATATGTACTTTATGAACTTATGTACTTTGTACACGTGGAACCTGTCATAGTGTACCCCATGCAATTTGTTTTCTTAAGAGTGCTGTTACATTTTTTCGCAAATTTTTGATTTTTACCTCCTGGATCAAATTTTTTGACCGGCCTACACGACTCGATAATAATATTGATCTCCGGACGATTGTCGATTGTTATTAATGAAAATTAGAGACGAGACTGACATGAGACTGAGGTGCGAGCTGAATTGACGCAGAATTATAGTTCTCCAATTTTATTTATTGTAATTTTGTCTTATTTTGACAAACGAAAACTACTAAAACGTATTCGTTGTAGATCGAAGTTTTATATCATATTAATTTATTTGATAAAATTGAGTTTATTTGGAATATAATGGACGCTGAAAATGCATACATTTTAGATCAATATTGCTTTTAAATATTGTTCTTTTTGCGTCGATTCAATTTTTATTTCAATATTCTAATCAATCTAAACCTTGAGGACTTTATGACCAGTACATAATTATATATTTATTTTAGATTTTTTCGTGTTACCAGTTTGATACTAATGGCAGGAGAAAACCTAATGTTTAACGTTTGCTTGAAATTGGGTGTCGGAAGACTGGTGCAAGGAATACAGACTAGCAGTGAACCCTACCAAAACCGAACTCGTCCTCTTCACAAAGAAAAGGAAGCTAGCAACGTTACAATTACCAAGCTTCTTTGGGACAACCCTAAGCCTATCGACTGAAACCAAATACCTGGGTATCTTTTTGGACAAGCAGCTGAACTGGGCAAAACACACCGAATACACCATCACAAAAGCCAGTATAGCCTTATGGCAATGTAAGAGACTCCTCGGGAGAAATTGGGGCATAAGCCCCAAAATCACCTACTGGCTATACACCACAGTTATCCGACCAATCATCACATACGGCTCTTTAGTTTGGTGGCCCAGGACCAACCTAAGCACGAACCAAAAGGATCTCGAGAAACTACAAAGGTTTGCCTGCGTAGCAATCACCGGCAGCATGAGAACTTCCCCCACTGCTGCCTTACAGGCGATGCTGGGGCTACCACCTCTACATCTCGTCGTAAGAGAGGAGGCGGCCATAGCGATTTTCAGACTCGAAGTATCTGGCACCCTAAGTAACGATTCCAGAATCAAACACACACGCATCAGAGCAGATGCTATCAAACAACAGCCCATGATGGCATCACCCAGCGACAGAATCCTGAAGACCCACTGCTTCCAAAAACACTACAACATAGAGCTCACAGCGGAGTTGTATGACTACTCAGGTACGAACGAGCTAAGAATCTACACTGATGGATCAAAAACCGACGACGGGACAGGTCTCGGGGTGTTCTCCGACGACCTAAACATTAAAATAGCCAAACCCCTTGGAATACTCAACTCTGTTTACCAGGCAGAGTGTGTGGGTATCATCCAAGCGGCACACGCTATAGAGGCCAGGGAGGTTACGGATACCAATATTCGAATAATATCCGACAGTGCCTCAGTCCTTCAATCCTTAAAGAGTACTCAGATAACGTCGAGACTGATACTAGAATGCCACAATGCCCTAGAACGAATCACGGTACTAAACCATAACACGGTAACACTACAATGGATCAAAGGTCACAGTGGATCACTTGGGAACGATGCGGCTGATGAGCTTGCCAGAAGAGGATCCAGCACAAAACCCTGCGGACCCGAGCCCATTGTGCCTATTCCCTTCAAGCAACTAAGAAGCTGGTTAAGGGAACACACTCGAATACAAGCGGAGAAATGGTGGACCTCGGCACCAGGGTGTAGGCAATCCAAGGAAGCCATGCCATCCCTTGACACAAAGCTGACCAGGCGCCTTCTGCGCCTGGACAGAGATAGCCTACGACTGGTGGCGGGGACCATCACTGGACACTGTTCACTAAATAAACACTTCCACACCCTAGGAATCACTGACAGTCCTCTATGCAGAGCGTGCATGGAGGCGGAGGAAACGGTGGCCCATGTGCTCCTTGAGTGCACTGGCGTTACCAAGATTCGCGAGGAGACCTTGGGTACACCAAGATCCCTTGCGGACGCCCTGAGAAGACCGGGAAGTTTGATCTGCTTCTGGAGGGAGGTGGGCTGGTTGGAGTAAACGGCCACCACGGCTCACGCACAATGGTCCACTTTAAGGACTAAGTGCGGAAACCAAAACCCCATGATGATGATGATGATTGGGTGTCGGAAAATTGCTATTTCTCGTAATATTAACTATTATAACAAAATTCTAAACAATCTACGAACTAAAACAAAGCCAGATTTATGATTCTTCATTAAAATATTATGCCATTGTCTTTATATAACAAATATCGAGGACTTGGAAAAGTACGTATTTTTGGTCAAACGCCCAAAATATGTGAGCGCGCTCTTAAGGTGACGAGTCGGGACTTCTAGTATGGAAAAGTTTTTGGTGACCATTCGGAACCTTGACGAATCTGGCATTGTAGTAAGTGTCCTCTATTACGTATATTAATCATGTTTATCCTAAATATATTCAGTGTATCTCAACTTGTCTTTCATTCCACTCGCCTCACAATACATGGTGACCCTGCCAGCGGTCTGCCTCGGGTGTATAAATCCTTTGCCTATATTAAGAGTACGACACATCTACATGATCTATACTTACGAACATAGCTACAATGATTAATTACGATATCGGACTGTGTGCTGTAATCCTGCGTACAAATGCAAATACGTGTTCCAAAGGTTTTCCCCACTGGCCAGAGTCACCATTAAGGGAGGTTCTACGTTGAAAACAGAGGCAGTGATCTTGGCCTTGGAACTCGCCTCACAATACAGCATACTACAACTACTACAACAGCCCATAACGTCCACTGCTGGACATAAGCCTCTCCCATGATGGGAGGAATTTGCCGTAATCTCCACGCTTGTCAGGCGGATTGGAGATCACAGTGATGAAAGACTAACAGAAAACGCTGCTGCCCATTCTCTGGTCTACGGAGGCGCAAGGTGTTCTGCCTCAGACATTAGTCGCCTTATACGACACTCGTGAGTGTAATAGGTTGGTTCTATTCTACTCTGCCGGATACCACACGGCTAACGCAACGGCAATACAGCATAACTCAATTCAAATACTGCAGCATTTGTCATAATTCAAGTTTTGTTGTTTTGCAATCAACCTTTTGTTACAATAGGTAGCTATGTAAACTTCGCAGTAATAATAATCTTATTCTACAAGTCTACGTGTGTATTATATATAATCTAAAATTTATCGCGGTTCGCACAGTAGGTACTTAAGAATCATAAAATAAACTTAGATAGGTACTGACCCATTAGCTTCGTCGAAATTGCAAGACGCAGCTGTCACTGCATGCTGTAGCGTGACCAGTACTCCACCGCATCGGTGTCCTCTAGTGTAAAGGTGTAATTCACTTAGTTTTTGTAACGAGACCTAAAAATAAGAACATGATTGTTTATTTATTTTTTATAATTAATGGTGTGTGCAGTGGTGCAATTTTGTTTGAAAAATGGTTTTGGCTGATTTTAAAGCTTTAAATAAAGTTTGGCATAAATACAGAGCTCGAAGCATCTTTTTGGCGTTCGTTTAACCTTGACTGAGGGGCGCTATTACTGAAAATTTGGGAAATGTTTTCAAAAATAAAATAACGAAGTTAATTCCTTTTTGGTAACGCGCCAAAAGATACTTGTACATGTTACATAGTACGGTAAAAGGATTTGATCCCTTGTGTCTATTTTTTTAAACCACCACAATTTAAATAATGAAGGAAAAATGTTTCCAGCCTGCTGGTGAATGAATATAACAAAATTTTGGAAACGAAATAACCACATTATTTCGTTTCCAAAATTTTGTTATATTCATTCACCAGCAGGCTGGAAACGAAATAATGTGGTTACCTTTTTAGAAACTCTAGTTTCTAAGTTGTGTGTTGTACTAACCAAATGGACTTAGTCTGAATAAAAAGCATTTTTTTTTTAAGCATGAGATCCTGATTCCAATATTAACTTCTAAGTAGGTACTTAAAAAAGTAGCTTGAAATAAGTCAAGATACAACGTCAAAATATACTTTAAGTAATACTCTGGATATTTTACTCTAGGAACCAATAATTTTTATTAGAATGTACGAAAAATATGTCATTCTTTACCACATATCGCGCTTGGGTTGTTGCCACCGTTCCATTTATAATTCTGCTGTCACCTTCAGCACTGCTTGAGCTTCCAAGTGTGCCTGTTCATGTAATTAGCAAAAATAAACAAATTATCAGTAGGTACGTGCCGAGCCGTTTCCCTACAATATCCGGTCATCAGTTATCCTAAGGATAACCGGTCTAGCCGGATACAGCTAAATACCAGTATTTCGATGGAGCTCTTGTCTATACGATCTCTTACGTTACAATTCGTAAAATGGTCACTAAGTGACAAATCATAATATTAACTAAATCTGTGAACATTTTACGAATTTTAACGTTAATCATATTATTATCCCATTATGATACTGCTAAACAGGCCATCTTAGGCCCCCTGATCTCAGACACACGATACCTTTTGGTAAAACTGGCTTCTAACCACCATCAAAATATGTTGAAAATTAAAAATCAAGGTCGGTGAAGACCATACGACCGGAAGTATTATATTCCCACTCTTCTGCTAAATTTTCGTCTCTTGTCTTACTCTTATCAATTTAACTGAATATCAAGAAATGCTATACCTGTAGTCTTTCATATTAAGTCGCGACGTGAATTCTAATCTTTTCAAGATTTTAAAGCTTTGTCATGTAAATGACAGAGTTCAAATTCCATTGCAACCATTAATTTAGTAAATAATCATTTTAGAAATTGTCAGTCTTCAACATAACACGATTTAATCATCACAAATAAATAATTTAGTCATCATAAATATATATTCTATTCTGAATTCAAGAATCTTACTTACTGTTATAATTGTGAAAGTTTGTGAGGATGTTTGTTTGTCTCTCACACAAAAACAGTTGAATGGATTTAGGTGTTTAGCACACAGATACTATAGAACCTGGATTAACATATAGGATGCTTTTTGTCCCAGTAGTTCAATCCCGTGGGATACTGTACGGGTACAGTTTAAAACCTACTGGCTAAACCCACAGCTTCGCTCGCGCCGAGTACAACGTGTTCACGGTTTAATTTATTTGGCCGTGCATCGCTATATCCCGATATATGTTTTTAATATAGCATAATATCGGGATATAGCGATGCATGGCCGATGGGAAACTAAACCTTTTGGATTGAAATGATTTCCAAGTATTTGATCTTGCAGCCGTAAAGATTTTTCTCGTAAAATTAAAACTATTTAAAAGATGAAAATCTTCTACCCCGAAAATTATAATATTGCTCACATTGCACTTAAAAAGCAACATGAAAATTAAAAATAACTCATCTTTCAATAAAGTATTTGTATTTTTTGAAATCCTTACCACACAAGGCAATCCTAGCACTCAGGGCAATCACATATAAAAACAAAATCTTTTCCATTTTTTCAAAACCAATACACAACTTAACAAAACAAACTAACACACTGCAAAATTGTTGACTGAATTCTGTGGCTTCATCACAATATTTATGATTACGTAGGACTTCCAATCTAATCTCATTTTGGATTATTTATGATAATATTAGTATAGATAACACTTGGAATATTATGTTTATAATCTTACCCGGATTTTAGGAGTCCATATCGCACGGTAAAAATCTGAAACTAGAAACAGGATGGGATAATTTTTTAGACCATTGTAACAAATCTACTTGCACCTATAGTCTAAAAGGATAAGCTGACTTGTTCAATTAAATTTAATTTAGGGAAAAAAAAAATACAGTTAGTTATATAAAAAAACTACCTACCACGCACTCTATAGTTTTATAGTTCACAGTTAGAAATCACGGGAGCAGGCGTCAGGGTAGCAGGTCGATACCGGAGTAACCTTGAAGTTCAGCTCTGAAGCAGTAGAAACGGCGGCAGCGCAGATCTCAGAGTTCACCAGGACAGCTTAGCAGCAAGGCAGTGCAGAACTCAGGGCCAGACGTAGGACAGCCCTGCGAGACCAGTAGACAGACAGGCACGTAGTAAGCCTCCGAACATCGGGAGTAGAAGTCCCAGGGGAATCTTTAGCTGGATCCCCTGGGCAGTTTTAGAATCTCACAGCGAAAACCAAGCTGCTCTCTGATACTCGTCAAATCAGATCCAATCGTCCACTTTATTTTTTCGTCCGTCAGCTCGTTTCTCCAAAGTAGTCTTCCTTTTTCAAATCTTAGTTTTCTTAGTGTCGCTATCATCTCATCTGACAAGTGTAGTCGGCCAGGACATATCCATGAGTGCGTAAAGAATTTTATAATATAATTTAATATTAAGTTATTTAGTAAACAATCGTAATAATCTACAAAATATAATGGCTAAACACATATTGATAAAAATAATTTGAATTTTACAAACCAAAAAGTAAATATCATAGACTAAGCAGAAACTGAGAGATTGACAATTTGACGCTTGACGTAAGTGCCATAACATGAAAATTACAAGTTAATATTATTTTATTTCAGCTATTTCCAAGTTAAAGAATCGTATTTAAATCGATTTGCTGAGTGTAAATATATAAACAAATAAAATGCATAATAAATAGTATTATGAATGGTGAATATGAAGCGTAAGTATAGCATAATACTATACCATATCTCAACTTGTTACATTTTGGCCCACCGTTTTCCATCTCCTTTTGTACACGAAATTCTTTGGATACGTTTTCAGAAACCTAAATTTCACCAAAACTCCATTGAGAAATTTTAAGTTTATAACCAGTGTTTCATATACTTAAGTGCCTTACTTAGATTTCAAAATGTAGAACATCTCCAGTTTAGCCCGCAACTTATCAAAGACTGATTCCACGTAGAAAGTCCAGCTAAAACAATTGTCCACGATTAACCTAATAGGTGTGGTGCGTTACTTGTGTAACTGCCTCTCATTGACATGACGTACCCAACAGAGCGGAGTAAAGACAACTGCGATTGTGTGCGATTATATTAAAAGAAGTAATGTGCTACAGATGTCTAGAGTGAACTTAGATGATTTTGGTCTTCTTTGCGTTGAGGACCAGTTCAGCATCAGTTCAAAGCAATGGCGAAATAGATCGGAGTGACAAACGCACAGAATTAAGACTAGATGGATAAAATGGCGGCAGCTCACGGGAACCGTCTGCAACTCCTGCATTCCCCTTAAACTTTAGGTAAAGATTTACAAAACAATGCTTAGACTTGCTATCATGCAAGAATCAGAATGTTGGGCCACAAAAGATGAATAAAAGGCATTTGGATGTAGCTGAGATGAGAATAACTAAGGGGTATGTGTGGTGTTACGCGAATGGATAAAATAAGTACATAAGAGGAAGTCTGAAAGTGACGCTGGTGGCTAAAACTTGTCCGGTTAATGATTGGCTTTGTATGAGAATGTCGTATGGAACAATGAGGATAATGTTGTAAGGAAAGTTATGTGTACGAATTTTCGTGGCTATTGGAGTAATCGAAGACCAAAGAAACGATAGATGGACTTTGCGAAGGATGATATGGCAAGAAATGAGATATGTCCTGATGAGATGACGAACATTAGAGAATATATGGAAGAAGAGTAGGGAGTAGGTACTTCGGATGCATGGCTGTTATGAGCGGGGATTAAAATGATATAAAAGGGTTAGTTTCTTGCAGCTTACTACAAATCAAATTGAGTTCGTAATAATCATTATGTTTCAATGATTGTGCTTGTGATACGATTTAAGTAATGGTTTTCAAACAGGGCATAACTGTGAGTCAAAAAAGTGTAATAATTATATAGATCGGACTAACTTACCTAGTGACGTCCGATCCTTAATTATGTGAAGTAATCTCGTCCTCATTTAGTACTTGTAGTTTGCACTTCCTGCTAACTCGCTATCACATTTTTTAAAGATGAATCGATTTCATCAACATGAAAATGTTGTCTGTGGTCCGGTCTTGGCGCGCTCTGTCTGACATCTGTCAACTCATTCTTTCAAAGCACATGATCGGGACTTCAAGATGACCGATACGGTTATCTATCGTAGTCCCGATACATTAGTCAACACAACTTTAAAAAGGGGTGTAGATAAGACACTTTAAAACACATATAAGTAGGCTGATCTTCTGGGAAGGGTTGGGATACAATGAGGACGAGATTACTTCACATAATTAAGGATCGGACGTCACTAGGTAAGTTAGTCCGATCTATATAATTATGCTCCGTAATCTCGTCCTCATTTAGTACTTGTAGATGTTCAAAGAAGTTGTGTTGGTAATATAATCAACATCTTTTAATCATTGAACAATGCAGCATAACATACTATTCTGAGTATTATTACTTGGGTACTAATTACACATTTACTTAAATAAAAGGTAAAATAACATAAATTTTCTCTAACTCTAGTGTCAACCAGTGTCGTAATAATCTTTTATAGAACATAATTACTTTAATCAGACAGTAACCATTGACATTAAATTTAATCACCCAATAATAACAAACAGTGTGTTTTATAGTTTACTAGCTGTTGCCCGCGGCTTCGCCCGCGTGCAGTTCGGTAACTGTCCCACTGAATCATACTAAAGGGATAAATAGTGTCCTACATGTTAATCCAGGTTGTAAAATATCTATGTGCCAAATTTCATAGTCATCACAATTTATTATTATCATCACAATCACAATCACTATCACAACCACCATCACAATCACAACTTACTACCATCATTATCACAATCATTATCAAAATCACCATCACTAACACAACCACCATCATTATCACAATCATTATCACAATCATTATCACAATCACCAACACTATCACAACCACCATCATAATCACAATCACCATCGCTATCACCATCACCATCACAATCACCATCACCATCACAATCACCATCATAATCACCATCACCATCACAATCACCATCATAATCACAATCACCATCGCTATCACCATCACAATCTCGATCACAATCACTATAACTATGACTATCACTATTACAATCACCATTACAATCACCACCACAATCACTATCACAATCATTATTATCGTAATCAAGATCACCTTCATCATTGTCACCATCACTGTCACAATCACAATCACCATCACCATCGCTATCACCATCACAATCACCGTCACTATCACAATCACTGTCACAACCACAATCACCATCACAATCACCGTCACCATCACAGTCACTATCACAATCACCATCACCATCAAAATCACTATCACAATCACCATCATCTTTATCACAATCATCATCATCGTAATCACAATCATCATCATCGTAATCACAATCATTATCACAATCACAATCTCCATCACTATCACAATCACTATCACCATCACAATCACAATCACAATCACCATCACTATCTTCATCACAATCACCATAACAATCACGATCACAATCACTATCACCATTTTAGCAATCGTAATCTTAACCACTACCATCGTAATCACAATCATCATCATCACAATCTCCATTCTCGTCATCATAATCATTATCATCGTAATCACAATCATTATCATCGTAATCACAATCATTATCATCGTAATCTCAATCATCATCATCTTAATCACAATCATCATGATCACAATCGCCATCTCTATCACAACCACAATCATTATCACAATTACCATCACTATTACAATCACCATTACTATCACAATCACCATCAAAATCAATCAATCAATCATTATCAAAATCATTAACCTCGTTATCACAATCATTATCATCGTAATCACAATCATCTTCATCGTTATCACAATCACCATCACTGTCACAATCACAATCACCATCGCTATCACAATCACCGTCACTATCACAATCACCATCACCATCACAATAACCATCAAAATCACTATCACAATCACCATCATCGTTATCACAATCATTATCATCGTAATCACAATCATTATCATCTTAATCATAATCATCATTATCACAATCTCCATCCTCGTTATCACAACCATCGCTATCACCATTACAATCACCGTCACTATCACAATAGCCATCACTATCACAATCATCATCATCGTAATCACAATCATTATCATCATAATCACAATCATCATCTTTATAACAATCATCATCATCGTTATCACAATCATCATAATAAATCAACAATAACCCTGTATAGAAGTCGAATCCCCAATCTTCTGGATCTCAAAATAAATGCCATTTTCGAAATCAGCACCCCTGATAATCTCGGTTTCGACACCCATATTGATTTTTAAACATTTCAACTCCATCGCACCCCAACAGAGAATGATGGTAATTCAGGTCGAATGATTGAATTGGGTCGGATGTATTACAAAAACAAGGATTTTAAGATTTAATGTGGTGGACATTAAATCTTAAAATCATTGTTTTTGTAATACACCCGACCCAATTCACCATACAAACAATACCTATGTTGAATTTCAGGCTTTGTTACCCCATTTCCCCCTTTAGGGGTTGAATTCTGAAAAAACCTGAAACACAAATGTTAACTCATTTATCGATAGGAGTTTCCTGTTAGGTTTCGAATAAAGTAGTCTAACTAATCTTATTTCCCCATGTAATCTTTGGACCCCCGTTTCAACCCCTCAGGGGGTTAATTTTGAAAAATCCTTCCTTAAATATCTCGGGCATATCGTGACCTCTGACCTGAAAGACGATGCAGACATCGATAGGGAGCGGAGGGCGTTGTCTGTGAGGGCCAATATGATCGCCCGCAGGTTTGTTCGTTGCTCGGGGGCCGTCAAAATAGCTCTTTTCAGAGCGTTTTGTACGTCCCTGTACACAGCCAGCCTGTGGGTGTCATATACCCAGAAGCAGTACAACGCTCTCCGTGTTCAGTATAATAATGCGTTCAGGGTGCTGTTGGGGCTGCCCCGGCACTGCAGCGCCTCGGGAATGTTCGCCGACGCCCGTGTCGACTGTTTCTACACGACGATGCGGAAGCGGTGCGCATCTCTGGGGCGCAGGCTCCGGGCTACCTCCAGCACCATCCTGAGCGTATTTGCGAACAGGTTTGATTGTCGGTATATTAACCATTGTTATATGGTTAATGTAATGACAAACAAAGAAATGACTCAGAGGCAGGTGTATTAGTCATAAGTTTTAATTTGTATTGCTTATTTAATAAATTATTGTTGTAGATAATTGTGTTTCAAATTTAAATTTTTATATTATTGTTAATTTTTATTTATTTATTTATTTATTTATTTATTTATGTACACACAAAATACTTAACAGGACATTACATTAAGATAGAAGAGCACAAAGGTACTGCTTATTTCATAAGAAATCTCTTCCAGCAGACCTGCGAGAGGAAAGTTCGATTAGAAATGTAGACACAGTGTGTAGAAAAGACAAAACAGGAAATGTAAAATAAAACTTAAAACAAAATATATCTAGGTATATGAAATAAACATACATACAAATACATACACATATAAAAAAAAAATACTCGTATAGTAAATATTTACCTATAATATACATACATATATATGTAGAATATTACTGTATAGAAGAAAGGTAGTGCTCTTTGACTTGCTTTTTGAAGATAAATAAAGTTTTAGAGTCTCGAATGTTAGGCGGAAGTGAGTTCCACAAACGTACTGCGTGAACAGAGAAGGAGTAGGAATAGAATTCGGTTTTATGGGATGGGAAATTAAGATGATGCCTGAGGTGGGATCTACACAGAGCATCAGGAGGACGGGTAAAGGAAAAGCGATCGCGCAGGTAACTGGGATATGCAGGGTTATGAAGGATATTGTAGAGGAGACATAATATCCGAGTGTTTCTGCGAAGACGGATAGGGAGCCACTTCAGTTCCTTGCGGTAGTGAGAGACATGGTCATATTTTCTCAGTCCAAACACAAAACGAATGCAAAGATTTTGCAAACGCTCTAGCTTATTCAACAGCTCTTCGGTGGCATCCAAATAGCAGGCATCAGCGTAATCAATGATCGGCTGAATCAGAGTTTGAGCCAAGTAAATTTTAGTTTTAAAAGGCAAGAAGCTCTGTAAGGATTTAAGCGAGTGGAAAGAAAAGTGCACCTTACGACTAACCTCATTCACTTGAGCTCGCCAAGAAAGATTGCTGTCAATTAAGACACCAAGATCCTTAGCTGTTTCAGCATAGGCAATGGTCGAGCAGCCCAAAGATAATGGAGTTAAAGATGACAAGTCAAGAGCATTGCGATAGTATCTGCTGCCTATAATCATGGCCTGCGACTTGGTAGGGTTAATCTGTAAGCCGTATGACTTAGCCCATTGAAAGATTCTTTCCAGGTCATGATTCATGGCGTTGATTGTAGATTCCGCATCAGCCAGCAAGAAATGTCGATACAGCTGCAAATCGTCTGCGTAGAGGTGAAAGCTGGAAGTGATAAATTTGGTAACAGTATTAATGAAGATAGAGAAGAGAAGAGGAGAGAGAACGCCACCCTGAGGAACACCAGCAGTAAGATCACACCAATCAGAGTAGATTTCTTCTTGGCGGACACACTGAGAGCGACCCCGCAGATACGAGTCAAACCAGGCTATCGTAGAGGCAGAGAAGTTAAAAGATTGAAGGATACCAAGAAGGATGTCGAAATCCACTGAGTTGAACGCGCAACTAAAATCAAGTAACACTAAAACAGTCAAAGATTTATTGTCCATAGCCCAGCGGATATCGTCAGTAACCTTCAGGAGAGCAGTGACAGTACTGTGGCCAGTACGGAAGCCAGATTGGAAAGGGGAAATAAGAGTATTAGACGATAGAAATCTGGAAATTTGACCATGAACAATGTGTTCGAGAACTTTGGAAAGGAAAGGAAGAATGGAGATCGGTCTGAAGTGGGATAAGGAAGAAGGATTGCTAACTTTAGGAAGTGGTATTATGTGAGCCTGTTTCCAGGCTGACGGAAATATACCAGAGAATAAGGAAAAATTAACAATATGAGTAAGGATGGGGAGCAGCTCTGAAATAATGGGTATTATCATTCTCGAACACAAATTATCATGGCCCACAGCAGAGGAGGAAATAGAGAGAAGGGACTTTTTCACAACGTCTTCAGAGACAGGACTGAAATTAAAAGGTGTACATTGCGGTAACGGAAACTTAGACAGCTCAGATAAGGTAGAAGCTTTAGCGCTTGGGTCCAAAGAAACAGGTGGTAAAGAAAAGTGCCTGTTAAGAGCGCACAAGTCGACATCTTTACAGGCATTCGTAGGAGATTTGCCGATACCTACAGACTTTAAAAATTTCCAGATATCGGAGGAGTTACGATCAACGAGAGATTCGTGGAAATAGCGTCTCTTCGCATCTCGACACAGACGATTGCAGTGGTTACGTAGTGCTTTAAAGTGAGTGAGATTAAGTTCAGTGGGTCTGCGCCTATACCTACTCTTCGCCTTATCCTTTCGAGCAATAGCATTCTTAATCTCAGTAGTCATCCACGGAGCAGGATTATGTTTAATTTTAATACGCCGACGGGGGGCATGTTTATCATAGATATCTAATAAAATGGCATTGAAGCTGTTCACCTTTTCATCGATACTGGTGCTTTCGGTAACGTGAGTCCAATCGATAGCACCAGCATCGCGTTTCAAAGCCTCCAGATCTATGCTATTAAAAC
The DNA here is from genome assembly GCA_905147715.2 of Xestia xanthographa. NCBI lineage: Eukaryota > Metazoa > Arthropoda > Insecta > Lepidoptera > Noctuidae > Xestia > Xestia xanthographa. The sequence goes on along the minus strand of LR990653.1, from coordinate 12,668,301 downwards.
TACGTAGGAAACAGAAACGAGGCTTACATTTTGGAGGTCGGATACGATAGGAAAGGTAAATGAGGTCATGATAAGAAAAGGTTGCAGTGAGCTGCCCAAACTCAGCAACATTGTGAGAAGAAGATACGATCATTAGGTCAAGAAGAGAAGGCGTGCAATTAGGGGAGTTATGGGTCGCTGAAAGAGGTAGAATATCAAGATTGAAAGAAGATAAAAGCGAACGGAGTTTAAGTGAACGTGAATCATTTTTAATTAAACATGTGTTAAAATCACCCATTAAAATGACATGCTCATATGATGGGCAAAGATTGTTAAGTGAGGATTCTAAGGAGTCAAAGTAGTTAATGTGAAGGTTTGGAGAGTAAAACACAGCAAGCAATACATTGGTATGATTTAAGGTGATCTCAAGAAACAGTGATTCAGCCGACCCCGAGTACTGAGATGGAGACGAACTTACAATTTTGTGCGGTATATCATCGCGTAAGTAAATGGCGACACCACCACCACCCTTGCCTATCCTGTCATTTCTGACCAGGACAAAACCAGGAAGTGCGTAGTGAGTAGAAAGAAGAGAGGGCTTAAGAAAGGTCTCAGATATTAGGAGTGCATCAAGATGAACACTGCTAAAGGAAGCCAGAAGATCGGAATAGTGACCAGGAACACTCTGAGCATTAATATGGGCTATATGCAGATTGTTAGGATAGTTACAAAAAAGAGAGGAAATATTGTCACGCAAAGTACGAAGCGGAGGCTCACTGTCCGCACTAACGAAGCTGCAAGTCGAGGCAGAACAAGAGAAAAAACTGTCATCTAAGTCAGTTGGAATATTCATAGATAAATACAAATATTAAATAAATATAATATTATAATAAAAACAAGAATAACTACAATTAAATACCTACGTATTCGGCTGATTGTTTTAAAATACAACCACCCTAACTCACTAGTTTGTTGGAAGAAATTGTACAAATCAATAGCAACAAAATATATAAAAAAAAAGAACACATGAAAAATAAAGTAACAATATTTTGAAAACTAAAATAAAATATTCGCGTAACTCGAGCAACAATGCACACTTATTAATATGCATTACCGCAGACATGAATGGAACACTAACTAAACGTAATGAATGTCTTAATGACACAATGACATTGACAGTCTGACATTAAAAGTTTGTAAACATACCGACTAAACTTATTCTAATAAATTAAATAATAAAGCTACACAAAAATTTACTGTGAAGGTGTACAGAGAACACAAAATGTTTATAGTACCGGCGACGTTTAAAAGTACCGAACAAATCAAAAGTTATCGTACAATACGGCTAATTTACATAGTAACTTGGTAAACAAACAATCCAGTGGTACTAACATTAGTTACGCCGGCGTGCCTTTCTTTGGCCTCTTGAAGGTGTAGCGGGAACTTCGGTGGGGCTTGCACACATAGGAGAAGTGTGTACCTCCGACAGCGCAGCAGCACCAGACTCGCCTGAGGCCTTGGGGAACCGCGAAACCAGTGCTCGAAGTTCACCCGGAGTTTCAATCTTGTGACGCTTACCATCTGAAGTGACGATCGCTATCCTGCCCTCCACCGACCAGCAGTTCGGCACCCCAAAATGCTTGCGTGCGTCCATGAAAGTACGGTGTCTTGTGTGGGTTAAAAATTCAGAGATTGTGATGCCAGTACCTTTCAGTGACTTTTTGCTCTCCCAGATCAAGTGACGATGCTCAGTGGTGTGAAGTCTAACCAGGATAGGTCTAGCTTTGCCTTGTGAAGATCCCAATCGGTGGCAGACATGAATGCTTTCTTTTTTTACTTCGGACAAGCTCATTTGGTCGGTTAACACTTTGTGAACCACATCATGTAACTTTTCACTTGGTAACTCGGCAACCCCATGAAACAATAAGACCTTTTTTCTCATCATAGTTTCATGTCTGTCATAGGCAAGAGAAAGCATTTCTATTTGTGATTTCAATTTTGAGAGTGCCTGCCACACAAAAGTTTTGAATTCAGCAAACTCACATGATAGTGCTGTGATGTCAGGTGCTGGCTCAGATCCTGAGGATGCATTTCTCAGCTTGCTCTCATACTCAGCCATCCGCGAGTTAAACAGCTGCTCGAGATCTTCTAAACTTGTTGCCATTGTAGTGTCCATAGAGATGGTTGGATAGTAGAAAAGTAAGTAGAAAGAAGAATGTGAACACAGAAAGACTTGGAAATAGTATGTAGTGAGAGTTGGGTGGTTAATAACAATAAAATATAATTATAACATTAAAAATCCAATTTAAAATATATATAATCAATTAAAACTTGGAGTAACTAAATTAAGAGTATTGACCCTGTGTCTACCCACACAGCGAAAAAAGAATTTTTATTTAGTGTTTGACATTATAATTTTGGAATTTTAATTTATATTATTTAATTGATAATTTTTTGGATAAATGCTGAGATTGTTATTTTATAATAATTGTAATTTTTTGGTTCAAGTGTGTGCAATTATGATCCTAAATGGATTGAAATAAATGAATTTGAATTTGAATTTGAATGCAACCCTAAACCTCATAAAGAACCTATGTGCCATATTTGGAATCTCCAGACTAAGTGGTTTGGGCTGTGCATTGATTTGTATACTTTGCCACCCCATTGCCCCCTCTTAGGGGTTGAATTCTGAAAAAACCGGAAACCTCTTTCTACTCATTTATCAATAGGAGCACTCCTGTGAAGTTTCGAATAAAATAGTCTAACTAATCTTGTTTCCCCATACTAACTTTGGAGCCCCGTTTAACCCCCTTAGGGGGTGAATTTTGAAAAATCCTTTCTTTGTGCACCCCTAGACCACATAAGGAACTAATGTGCTAAATTTGGAAACTCTAGACTCAGTGGTTTGGGCTGTGCATTGATTTTTATTCTTTGCCACCCCATTTCGCCCTCTTAGGGGTTGAATTCTGAAAAAACCTGAAACCCGTTTCTACTCATTTATCAATAGGAGCACTCCTGTGAAGTTTTGAATAAAATAGTCTAACTAATCTTGATTCCCCATACAAACTTTGGAGCCCCGTTTAACCCCCTTAGGGGGTGAATTTTGAAAAATCCTTTCTTAGTGCACCCCTAGACCACATAAGGAACCTACTTGCCAAATTTGGAATCTGTAGACCCAGCGGTTTGGGCTGTGCGTTGATAGATGAGTCAGTCAGTTTCTTCTTTTATATATTTAGATAGGCTAGAACACACTGCTTAATTGTGCAAAAGCATTAGAATCACTAACTATAGTTCTCATAAAAAAAGCAAGCAAAAGTTGAGGAACTTGTGGTCCAACCAGCTGCTTTTCTTATAACTTCAATATTAATACCCACTTCAGAGGCATTTTATGCAGAATCGCGCCTTGTGCTGTGTGATGTGAATTTCGGAGTTTTTATTCCAGAATTTGTTTTATCCACCTACTAATAGTTGCAGTAGTGGCGGCATGATATGGTTTTCTTATACTTAGTTATAATTAGTGATTTATAATCTTGTCTTATATTTTCTGTAATATCTAAATAGAACAAAAGGGTAGTAGCAGGGCACACAGACAAATTCTCCTTAAAAAAATTTTAATATCAAATTGGGTTGATATCTACCAGGTTCAGAGATTTTAATAATTTCTGGAATTTTTATGTTAATAATTATCCTGATTATAAGAAATGTTATCAGTATACTTATGAGAGACAAGGTTTGAATTCTGTGTGCTATTATAAGGGCTATTATGGTAACTAACTTTTTGGTAATTAGTTCTAGACTAAGGGTTTCATTAGGAAATAGTTTAGACAAATAATTCAAAACAATACTGAGATCCCATACTACTTCATATTTGGGGTTCTTAGGACTTAACCTAAATAAATCTCTGAAGAACCTTGACAGTCGGTCATCTGAGCCAATGTGGGAAATAACCCTAGAACTAGGGAAATAACTAACGTAATGGTATTGAGTGAGCTATATGACAGCCCTTATTAAATTTTAGTCAGCAAAGATATCACAGTGGGAACTGAGTCTAGGAGAGGGTCAATATCTTGGTTCTGACAATAGGAAATCCCCTGATTCAGAGCAGACTCATATCGCTTTTATGATGGGATTCCATTATTATATAACCATGGGCTCAAATAAGGGAAACCATGATTGTGAGGGCCACCAAGGTACTACAACAATGCCTGTTGCCCCTTCCCCTCTTTTTTTTTTTTTTTTTTTTTTTTTAACATCTTACTAATAAGTGGTAATGTATAATAGTCAGTACAGTAGTATAATAATAGTCTTGTAGGCTACATCACATAACTTCCATTCAATTTCTGTTTGGATGCCTAGATTAGAGATCTGCGATAGTGTTTTCTTTAGAACTGATGTAAGATGCATAGATCCAAATGTGTCTTTCCTCACACCGTTGCCACAACTTTCTGGCTAAATTATTAAGGTGGGTAAAACGAGTGCCACCCATTTTATTGCTGTAGGCTATGGCTGTTGTGTTATCTATTTAATTCTAAGTAAAATTTCACAGTGTCTGAGTGTGCTTGCAAATATTTTGAGCCCTATAAATACTGCTAGTAGTTCAAGGTAATTTATATGAAACTTTTTATCATCAGTTGCCCAATGCCCATGGCTTCTGACATCATTACATACCAGACCCCAGCCAGTTTGTCAAGCATCAGAAAATATTTCTAGAACAAGGTCAAATAGTTTTATACTGTTCTACTAGTCCTATCCTAATTCCTCTTGTGATAGGTAGCAGAGCCTTGTAATTTTCATTGTTGTTTTGTTACTTTCCATAACCTTGGTGTAAGGCCAACCATATTCCACTGCTGGGCAAGCAGCAACAAGGATACCTTTACCTAGCAACTGAGCAAATTCTACTATTTTGCATATCCTCTTAGACTTAAAATTATTTAATAAGTTAGGGATGAAATTTACCTATCTTCTTCCGACGAAGTGAGATATTAAATTGAACTGAATCTAACAGAAATCCTATATACTGACAGCATTGTCTGGGTTCTAAAACACTCTTTTTAGTATGGATAACAAACCCTAGATTTTTTAAGAAAAAACTTAGTATAAGAATCAGCAAGGCACAAAATATCACCGTATAGAAAAGTAACCACAATGGCCTCAGGTGACACATAACTGGCTTCATAATCTTTGTGAATACATTATGGTGCTATGCTAAGCCCAAATGGAAGGCATGTAAACTTACAATGTATCTTGAAACTGATACCGGAGAAATCTATCATATTTTTTATGGGTAAGAAGTGTAGCACTTAGATACCCGCAATTACAGACACAATTAAAATAACAATGCACCGTGGGCATGGTGCATTTTTCAAATCTATAGTTGCCATAAATCAACCTGGGGTCATGAGTTTGGTTGCTGTCCATAAGTCTTCTAGTTTGAAGTGATGTGTATTAATATATTTATTAAGTTTTTTGAGATTTAATATAAATCCAAGTGCCATCTGATTTTGGATGCAAAAATATGCTGGATAAAAATTGAATATCTGCGGATAAACATCATTCAATACACGAGTTTATTAATTTCCATAAAATAAGATTGCTTTCTTCTGACTGAAGTTATTGTTTTTAAGAATGGAAGTTTGAACTGGAATTTCATAAAAGTGTAAGTAGTTTATAACCCTTGATCCAATCATTGTATTGTTGGATAGGTGGTAACATTATTCCGGACTTCAGTGAAATACTGTACTCTTCCAGTTTCTACCTGAGCTAGACGCATTCTTGTCCCCGACGCCGACGTCGCGGCTGGCGCCTCTGTGGTGAGTGCCTCGGGCGTGTTGCTAGTTTCATCTGGTTTTTCCGCTTCAGCACTGCGTTAGAGGTCTTGCAGGTGTGTTCTTCAATTCTTGTCCTGCAGCTTATCCCCGAACAGGTACTCAGATATTGGAGTGTCTGCCCCATTAGCTCGTTCATTTCCTTATTGAGGCCAGGCAGGATTAGGGAGAGTCTGGTGTTGCAGTTGCATGATAAATGTGACAAAGTAGTCTGGCTGCATCACATAAAGAGTTATAATTTGATCACTACTCTCTCGGTTGGCGATTAGATTGTTTAACACTTTGCCTATTGATGTAATGGCAGCAGCCGAGGTGATCTGCTGCCCACTGATCACTCCACCATCCTCAGTGTGGCTGCCACTTCTTCATTTAGTTTTGGTGGGTGCAACAAGCTGCCGTTTCATTTAAACCCTTCACAATTACTGCTGACCACCGCATGGCCAGGCTGGCGTGAAGTTCTATAGGTGTCTATGTTGGCTACGCCCCCTCATCTCTGCCTCTTTCTGATTTCGGTCAGTGGGCCGTCTTAGAGATGGATATTAATATTCAATAAAGTTATTAAAGCATATTGAAATTAAATCTTAATCATTTTAAATATTTCCTTCATTAAGTGATATAGGACAAGTGTTTGTACTCAGAAGTGGTGGTTATGAGGAATAGCTGTCACGGCGAGTCAGGCTGCGTTGGGTTTTAAAACGTGTCTCACAACATCGGTCGCGATAACCACGGCTTCTCGAGCGTGTTCGACTGGAGCGGGCTTCATACTTGTGTACAAAGGATAATTAAAGTTAGACCTCTGCCTGGTCGAGTTTAAATCCACGGCTAACCTCTTGTGGTAGCTCAAGGGATGCAGTAGGGACGAGACTATGAACAACTGAATGTGTACATCATCGGCAGACCTCTCGTGAAAGCTCTTGTGATGTCGTTCTATTGTAGGATGGCTTAGATCATCGGCTAACCTCTCGTGAAAGCTCTAGTGATGTCGTTCTATTGTAGGATGGCTTAGATCATCGGCTAACCTCTCGTGAGAGCTCTAGTGATGTCGTTCTATTGTAGGATGGCTTAGATCATTGGCTAACCTCTCGTGAAAGCTCTAGTGATATCTTACTAATGTGGGCACAGTTGGTGTACTCATGGTTAACCTCTCGTGAAAACTCAGACAGATGCAGGCTGTCAATATTCAGGTATCAGCCTGCCGTATTAGTCTGATTGAAAGCATTTAACTGAAACTTTAAATAAGCGGATAATGCTGTGTGACATAAATTATAAGCTCGTGTAGTCATCGTTACTTTTATTTACAGAAAACATTTAAAAAAGCCACAATAAACAAACAATATTCTATAGAGACGAAATTTCTATGTAATTATTACACTCATAAATTACATGTACAGTATTAGATACGTTCTAGTAGGTACATATAGATTAGTTGTAATATAGTCAGCCCATTTGAAATGGGTGGTTACGAATTTTATTTTAATATCTATTTCCTCGATAAGGTTGCAAGGTACTATCGGGTTCTTTTCCGCCTGACCATTTTAACATTTTTTCTCATAAACCATGCGGCGGTGCCGAGCCACGCCCCCTTAAAGTTTGGGCCTATTAGGAAAGCGTCAACTTTGGCGCGCAAAATAACAATAACTCCCGTTTGGCGTGCGTCGTTAGTGCGGTCGGCCGATTCTCTTTTCATTCATTATTCTATACAAAGTCAACGGGGTGGGGCTAGAGAGCGTTTCTATGTTGCGAGTGCAAGCAAAAATAAGCTTAGTGGTGGTCAGGCGGGAGTGTCCTCGATAGTTCCTACCTACTTGTTCTAAAAGAGTAAGTTAGTACTAACTAGGAAGAAGTGATATATATTTTTTAATTATCATAAATTATTTTATTATAATACAAGAAATCAAAATAAAAAAAAAACAAAAAAATCATCAACATTATTTAAATCATTAATAATTTACATATTATAAAACATGAAATAAGAAGAATGCACTTCTGTATCTGTTTTGAAACAATTTCTCTAAGTACAATAAACTTTTAGTTAACATTCGTGATTAAAATTTGAGCAATAGCGATCACTGCTAACACTGCCATTCCAGGTTGGAAAGTGGATGCTCCACCTGGGGCACTTGGGTCTGGGATGCCGGTTAAACTCCTTATCCATGGGTTGTAGCTGGAGATCCGGGTATACACTTCAGGAATTGTAGAAACTGTGCAGTTTTTGCTTCGAATCAGAATACCGCTCAAGTAAGCACCGCCGCTGCATATCAATGGGTTCCCTAGGTCACCCTGAAAATAAAGTTAATGATATTGTATTTTGCATGGCATGTTTTGTTGCCTTTGTCTAGAACAAGAAAACTACGTAGATACAACTACTATGGCAACTTTTCAAATATGTATATTTGACATGGCATCGATTAAATTGAAAATTCTCATTAGATCCATTTTACTTACTTTTTTATATAAATAGACCTAATGAGAAAAACAATTCTCACTAGATCCATCATGGATCTGGCCAACAGATCTTCTGAGAATGATCCTTCCCAGTAGATCCATATCTTTAAAATCAGGATCCAATGAGAAAAACAATTCTCACTAGATCCATCATGGATCTGGCCAATGGATCTTCTGAGAATGATCGCATGTTTCAACATCATTAGTTACCTAAATGTTATAATTTAGCGTCTTTCTTAAGGTGATAATGAAGTGATCGCCAATACATTTCACATCATAGTAACATTAATACAGTAAAGTTATTACCGTGCATCCTGCAAACTCCGTCTGCTGAACACCGCTTGCGCACATCATAGTAGCTGCAATATTAACTTGACCGACGTAATTTTGCTGGCAAAGTTCCTGAGAGGTCACCCGCTTATTTAACTGCATCAGCTGCAGACTAGCCTGTAACAAATAAAAAGGAATCAGGTACACGTTCGTAAATAGAAAAAAAAATGTGATTTGAACTTACGCACTGAGGGCACCGGAACTTGAATGTTTTTTTAAAATGTTTCTTTGCTAAGCTGTGAGACATTCAAGGCCAATAAAATAAAAGTTTACAGTTTTATAAAGGTGATTGTAATATTGACCCGAAATCGAGTATGGGCGGACTTAGGAATACCTTGTTAAATGCAAAATAACTTACAGTAGCTGTATCGTTTTGAGCTCCCCAGCCGGCAACATTACAAGGAGGTATGTTGGTAATGGTAGCGATGACTGGCAGAGGAACTGGTTTATTAAATATAGAACTGAACGCTTGAACGAGCTGTAAAAGAAGACGGGTAGTTTAATATCTTATTTTACTCGTATTTCATACGTCACTAGCTTTTGCCAATCGATTCGCTCCCGATATGGTGGAATTATCGCTTGCGAAACGTTTTTAATATAGCCTATGAAACTGACAGGGGATACTGCTAGCTTCTCATTAATGAAATGGAAGATCAATCTACGGAACTACTAAATTATGGAGAAGCGTTTGGATGTTTCTACATATATTAGTAGATTGATTAATGCAAAAGAAACTGTGTTTTTCAGTCTTTCCATGCTCTAATCACGCGGACTAGATATTTACCTTAAAAAATACGTGGTACTCACATGCAGAGTCGCAGGTAAAAGCCATTTAGAAATTAACATTACTTACAAAGATCACAGCAATATCGTTTACATAAGGAATACTCGTCAAATACTGGGGATGCACGGTGATATTTGTTATAAGCCGAGAGGTATAGTGAGTCGCGTCAAATGTAAGGTTCGCTGCACCAGAAAACACCCTGTATTCACGCGGGTTGATTGCTGTGACGACCCTGTGGAATAGTTTTAATATTAAAAAAGAAGAAAACTTATACAGCTCTGTCACGCGACGAGCAACCCTAAACAATGGCCACGCTATAGTGTCAAAAAATTATTGGAAAAGTTGCTAGTTGAGATGACTGCTCAGAGACCAATGGATGCTCATTCAGTTTTAGAATAGATATCTTATTTTCCATGTCTACATGTGCATTATTGGTGGATAAAACGTGGACGCGGTTCGCAAAGCAGGTTGAGTCTGTGTAGGCTGCAACCTCACACACATGTTACTTCTTTTATAACAAACTGTCAGTGCCAAGCAACTCGCTGTTTCAATCACATGTACGTAACAGTGGCGGCCAATTAATTATTTTGGTATCTTTAATACTTTTGATCATCTATCTCAAGATTGGGAGTCATTTAAACATCGAATTCAGCAGTGGTATGTCGCCAACGACCTTGTGATTTCTGACAAAACGGGTCTGAAACGCAAAGCGATATTGCTTACGACACTCAGCGAGTCCACCTACAAACTCACAAGCGACTTCGTGCTGCCAAAGAAATTGTAGGAAGAAAAGTTTCAGAACGTTTTGACGTCTTAGATAAACATTTCACACCTAAGCGTCATGGATTCGCCGAGCGTTCAAAATTTTACGCGGCGTCTCAGAGGGCAGATGAAAGTCACGCACAATGGGCGGCACACTGCGGCTTCGGGAACTTGAAGGAGTCGTTGCTAGACCGGTGCGTCATGGGTATGATGAGCGGACTCGAGCGTAACATTCTGTTTGCGAAGGATGTAGAGAAGTTGACGTTGGCGAAGGCGAGGCGGTGGAGATGGCGGAAAGCGTGCGAAATCGACAGTGGAGCAGCCGTTTCAGCTTTAATAAAAAAGCTAATAAAACTTATCATAAATATTTATCTAGCGTTCCGTTATCGCCGCTAAAATCTTTAAAAGTTATGGTGGAGGTAAGATTGATACCTTAGGCGTTATGCCAGTATGCGGCGGCCGAAATCATGACACGCGGGTTTGCGATAGTCGTTGAGAGGATCCGGCAATTGGGTCTCGAGGTGGCATTGCACAAGTCCGAGGCCATGTGCTTTCATGGGCCTCGGAATGCGCCACCTCCGGGATCCTCACTGACGGTAGGAGGGGTATCCATCGACGTCGAGTTGACGCTGAAGTACCTGGGACTTGTCCTTGACAGCCGGTGGAACGTCGTGGAGCACTTCCGACGTTTGGCCCCCAAACTGGAGCGGACCGGGGCTGCCTTCAGGCGGCTCTTGCCCAACCTGGGGGGCCAAACGCCTCCTGCCGGAGGCTCTACGCGGGAGTCGTGCGGTCTATGGCCCTTTACGGGGCCCCGGTGTGGGCGCGTTTCTGCTAAGGACTGTATAACAGATGTGGCCGTAAAATACGACGTTTATTGGTCTGACCATTTACCATATCTTGTGATCTCGATGTTATAAGGCAGAAAACAATTGCACAAAAAACCACCTGTAATAAAATAAATTGGGGAGAAAGGAATGCAGACCAATGTTACGCTTATGAAAATATGTGTAATTCTCAATTTAGGCATATCGATTTATTAGCAGACTTACAAAAGTGCTGTGGTAAATACTGTAGTGACCATTATCATAAAGAGATAATAAATAACTTATATGGTGATATAGTCCAAGTTTTAAGTTTGTGTGCTATAGCGACCTATGAAAGCAGTCGAGGTAAGCGGAAACCCCTGGCTGGTTGGAACAAACATGTGAGCGAGGCTCACAGGAATGCCAGGTTGGAGTTCAATGTATGGTGTGGGTACGATCAACCGTCTACTGGCCCCATTTTTGACGCTATGACGAGGGCACGGAAAATCTTTAAAGGAAAGCTTAAGTGGTGCCAAAAACACCAAGAACAAATCAAAATGGATCTACCTACTAGCCAAACACCACGCTAGGTCGGATTTTAAAGGTTTTTGGAAAGCCACTAGTAGGTTGAACCCTAAGCCTGGTGTTCCTGTGAGCGTCGACGGGTATTCCTGCCCAAAGGATATAGCTGAGTTATTTAAAAATCCATTCGCCATTAAGTCTACACTGGGGCCGCCGTGCGGGGTATTCGATGCTGGACCCGAGCATGCAGAGATGACAACTGTCATTCTTGCAAAGGAAATCAGGCACATTATACAGAAGATGACAAGAGGTAAATCGCCAGGTCATGACGGGCTCAGTATCGAGCACCTGCAACATGCTGGTCCCCACCTACCTCGAGTGCTGGCACTTCTATTTAATCTGTGTCTGAGTCATTCACATCTTCCGCCTGATCTAGTGCGAACTCTGGTAGTGCCCGTGATCAAAAGTAAGACTGGAGACGTATCGGATAAGTCTAACTACAGGCCTATTTCACTCGCCACCGTCATAGCCAAGGTACTTGACAGCATGCTTAACTCACATTTAAATAAACATGTGCAGCTCTGTGACGCTCAGTTTGGATTCCGGCCTGGGTTGTCAACGGAAACAGCTATTGTTAGCTTGAAGCATGCTGTCAGGTATTATACGGCTAGAAATACACCTGTATATGCGGTTTTCCTTGACCTGTCTAGGGCCTTTGATCTTGTCCCATACGATCTTCTTTGGAAAAAGCTAGACGAGACGACGCTGGCCCCAGAGTTTACATTACTCCTCAAGTACTGGTATCTGAACCAGGAGACTCAGGTGCGATGGGCGGGTGAGCTATCGGAGCCATGCCGGTCGGAGTGCGGGGTGAGGCAAGGGGGCCTATCCTCCCCTTTGCTCTTCGGTCTGTATGTCAACGCACTGATTGAGCGACTCAGCAGCACGCATGTCGGATGCTACGTTGATGGAGTTTGTTTTAATAACATTAGCTATGCGGATGACATGGTGCTGCTGGCTCTCTCAATCGGTGCTCTCCGGAAGCTACTCAATGTGTGCGAGTCGTACGCTGTAGCACATGGACTGATCTACAATAGCAGTAAGACAGGATTCATGGTCTTCAGGTCTGGTACCAGGTGTCCCACTACAGTCCCTCCTCTTCTCATGAAAGGTCACCCGATAAACAGGGTATACAAATTTAAATATCTGGGCCACCTGGTGATGGATGACCTAAAAGATGATCTGGATTTAGAGAGGGAACGCAGAGCATTATCAGTTAGGGCAAATATGCTAGCACGCCGGTTCTCTCGATGTACAGCTGCAATTAAAATAGTCCTTTTTAAGGCATACTGCACATCGCTGTACTCGGGAGCCCTGTTTTTCACATATACCCAAAAAGCTTATAATGCTCTGCGTATCCAGTACAATAATGCGTTCAGGGTATTGTTGCGACTGCCACGCTTCTGTAGTGCCTCTGCAATGTTTGCCGAGGCACGCACTGAAAGTTTTGATGCGTTGTGGCGTAAAAAAATTGCCTTGCTACTCCACAGGCTGCGTGGCAGTCCCAACACTATCCTGCAATCGATAGCCGCCCGGGCAGACAGCCCGCTAGTGTGGGCGCTAACTAATCGCACCCGATCTGTTTTAGTTATTAAGTACTAACATAGGCTAAGTTATATTGTTACTAACACAGTGGACCTCTCTGTAGTCTGGTAAATAAATAAATAATAATAATAAAATAGCGGCAACAAAAATACATCATCTGTGAAAATTTCAACTGTCTAGCTGTCACGGTTCATGAGATACAGCCTGGTGATAGACAGACGGACAGACGGACAGACGGACAGACGGACAGACGGACAGACGGGCAGACAGCAAAGTCTTAGTAATAGGGTTCCGATTTTACCCTTTGGGTACGGAACCCTAAAAAGGAGTTAAACAAGGTGATCCACTCTCTCCCAAACTATTCACCAGCACTCTCGAGGAGGTCTTTAAAAAACTTGCAGACCAATGGACGACTCAAGGCATTCTGATCGGGGATAAAATGCTATCAAACCTTTGCTTCGCAGACGACATTGTTATTTTTGCTTCCAAAGCAAATCAACTAGAACAAATGCTCCAAGACCTGAGCACTGCAAGCCTCGAGGTTGGACTTACAATGAATGGTCAAAGACTAAAGTCATGAGCAATGCCGCTAAATATAGGGTTGAGGTTGATGGGCAGGAAATACACTATGTCGACGAATATATCTACCTAGGCCAGCTAATTTCCTTCAACAACAGATAGGACAAAGAGATCGACCGTCGATTTGAAAATGCTTGGAGGAGCTACTGGTCCATGAAGGCATTTAAGAAGGGCGACCTTCTTATTTCAGTAAAGCGCAAGCTCATCGACATGTGTATCCTGCCTATCCTAACCTATGGCGCTCAGACTTGGTCTTTGACTGAAGCTCAGAAGTCCAAACTCAACGTTTGCCAAAGAGCGATGGAACGTAGCATTCTAAATATTAAACTGTCCGATCGAATGCGTAACACCTTAATACGGTCAAAAACAGGCATCGCCGATGTTGGCAGTAAGTCTGCGAAGCTAAAATGGGACTGGGCGGGTCACGTCTCTAGGATGAAGCCGGACAGATGGGCGAAGATAGTCACACAGTGGGTGCCTGAAGACGGCTGTCGTAACCGAGGCAGGCCCAAGAAACGCTTGCGAGACGATCTGGACTCGTTCTTGACGGATTGTTTGGAGAGAGCAAATTGTTGTAAACAGGATTGGAAAGCTATGGGGGCGGTCATTGCCTAGCAGTGGGACAGATATGCTGAACTAAAATAAAAAACAATAGGAATTTTGTACCTAGGGCCTCGACAATACTTAGTCCATTGTACCAATTATTAAATAGTAAATAGTCATGGACAGACATACACCAACAAGAGTTTAGCGAAATTAAACGACATTTAATCTCCGATAATGTATTAGCACATTTTAATCAGAACGCAACAATTATTTTGACAGTCGATGCGTCACTGTATGGTCTCGGGGCGGTGTTATCGCAGGTTGACAGGGACGGACTTGAAAGGCCAGTGTCGTTTGCGTCTCGTTCGTTGATTTCAGCTGAGAAGAGATATTCTCAAATACAGAAAGTCTGTCGATTTTCGGGTCGCACAAGAGGATTCCAGAAGTGACAGCAAATAGACTAGAGCGTTACGCAATATTTTTAGTGGCTTATAATTTATGAAATAACCTATACGTTCGTAGTGCTGGTAATATAGCAGATTTCCTGTCACGTTCTATTGCAAGCATAGATGAACTAAGTACGGGCCTGGGCTTACAAGACAAGGTGAACCAATGTGAGGATCAGTCGGCCTACGTCTATTTTATTGTTGAGGGAGATTTACCGGTCACTCTGGATCAACTTCGTATGTCTACCGACAGTGATTTAGTATTGCAAAAGGTAGTGGGGTACACACTGCGCGGCTGGCTGCGAAAAGTTACGGACTCGGATTTAAAACCTTACTATCTTTGCAAGACGCAACTATCGGTAGAGGATGGGTGTCTGATGAAAGGGCATAAAATAATGATTCCAGCTGAACTACACGGCAAGGTGATAAAGGAGTTACCTAGTTCGCAAGCGCGGCTTTGGTTTCCAGGAATCGACGCCACGATCGAGAGCGCCTGCGCTGTGTGCGCTCAGTTGCGACCGGCTCCGTGGTGCGCCCCACTCGCGCCATGGCCGTTCCCACCACATGCTTTCTATAGGATACACATTGTTCACGCCACCTAGCGCCTAAGCAGCGCAACCTGATGCGCTGCTGCGCTCCACCGACGCCATCTACCAATGAAGAGAGAAACCAGCACTACGAGCTCGCGCACCCATCTGCCGCCGCGCTGAGCTGGCACCTCTTCGTTCTCCAGTTCATTCACCACGCCTATATAAGGCTAGTTTTGTATCGAATCATTCCTTTTACCTTCTCGTCCACCCACGAAGACAGACCTCCTACGGTTTCCACCACGTCATTGTAAATTAGTCTTCAATACAAAATTGTAACCACGCAAGTCGCTTCATTTCAACAAATCCCACGGGAGCGGCACCCATACCCCAAACATTTGGTCCTACGAGACGGATTGACAAGAAACATTTGATCCTGCGATCCGGAAGAAGACTCCATGTTGCCAGGCGTTTAACGTTGTCGACCACGTTGCGATGACACCACAACTTGGACCTTCAACCAAGGAGCCGGGCGCTGTAGACGTTACGACGATGCTGACCGAGCGCAGCGCCGATACCAGCGGACCGGCAGCCATTTCACAAGAGCGTACACGTGAGAAACGGCGGTCAGGTCTCTGTTCCCGTCCCATCCGTTCTAGAATTTGTTTCGATTTGTGTTAAAGCTGTGTTTTATACGTTACAGACGCGAGTGCCAGCCACGTGGTTCCGGTGAACCTTGCATGGGGTGAGTTAACCTTACACCACACCACACAACACTCATTTAGGACGCCAAAATGTCGGTTAAGGCAGTAGATGACGTACTTTCCGAACTAAAGAAACGTAGGGGTAATATCAAGGGTCGGTTAACCCAATTTAAAAATCATGTAGATACATTTGCGGGAGCTAATTTAACCCCCTTACAAGTAGCAGAATTAACCTTACGCGTTCAAGCCGCGAGTGAAATGTACGACAAATTCGATAACGTAGAAAGCGAAATAGAATTACTCCTGCCCGAATCGGAAGTAGCCGCGAATTTGCAATACATAGAAACATTAGAAACAATCTATTTCACAGCCGTAGCAAGTGCGAATTGCCTAATAAAAAACGCGGAAACTAGCGGAGTTCCATGTGCATCAGCTGTACGGACAGATTTTCAACCACGTGTCAACATAAAGTTACCGGACATCAAATTACCTGCCTTTGACGGATCATACGATCACTGGTTGGAATTTAAGCTTTCATACATTACGATGATCCATAGTCGTTCCGATTTAGATGAAATACAAAAATTTCATTATTTACGGTCAGCCCTGGGTGGAAGCGCTTTACAAGTGATAGGTGCATTGGAATTTAGTCCAGCTAATTATATTCACGCTTGGGAATTACTGGAAAACCGTTATCACAACGAGAGGTTACTCATTAATAATCATGTTAAAGCATTGCATAATATCCCAACATTAAAACATGAATCACCAACGCAGATACGAAAACTAATAGACACAATATTACGTAATCTGCGCGCTCTAAGCTCATTAAACGAACCTACAGTCAATTGGGATACATTAATAATCTATTTAGTGGTAAACAAGCTGGACCCATCCACGGAACGCGAATGGGAAAGCCACATAGGAGCCACGTGCTTAGGGTCACGCGAGAAGGTCAAACTAAGCGATTTAATCAATTTTCTTCGAAACCGTGCTGATACTTTAGAAATGATTAGCACTAACCACGTCAAAGCAAAAGAGCTACCTCACAATGATAAAAATCAAACCATAAGCGAGAAGCGCAGTTCACAACGTGTACATAGCTATTCATCTATCAAGGCAACACGCTATCATAATAACCGCAGTGACACTAGTTATAAAAGGGATTTACCCAAGTGTGTTCTGTGCGACCGAGAACACTCGTTATACACATGTATAACCTTTCTTAATATGTCCGTGAGAGATAGAATAAAAGTAGTCAACGAAAACAAGGCGTGCGCGAATTGTTTACGAACGGGTCACGCAATAAGCGAGTGCAAATTCAAAAAACAATAGCTTGCTACACTTGGACGACAGGAGCAGCAGTGCGTGTGCGCGTTCCCAATCGCGTGATGAGGCAGCTCACGCACACAACCGAACAACTACATTGCATTCCAATGATTCTAGTCATACTGTCGTGTGCGACGCGGGCACAACCGAATTTAAACTCATAAATACAGTGTTACTCTCTACGGCGCTAATTGAGATAGCGGATGATAAAAACGTGTACCATACGGTTCGAGCGTTGTTAGACAACGGAAGTCAAAATTGTTTTATTACGGAAAAATTAGCTAAACAAATAAATGCATTATACTTACAGTCCACTATTCAAATATCAGGTGTGGGACAGTCGGTCTCGCAATCGCATCATTCATGCGATGTCACGATACGTTCAAAAACTAGCGATTTTCATACAAAACTTCGTTGCATAATTTTACCGTGCATAACTTCCAGTTTGCCAACAATAAACATCGATGTCGGTCACATACGTGTACCTGAGTTTTTACAATTGGCAGATCCGACGTTCAACGTTAGTTCGGATATTGACCTGCTAATTGGCGCAGATAGATTTTGGGATCAAAAGATCGAAAGAGATTTGGGTTCCAAAAGGAAGCAGATAAAATACGTTTAGCTAGTGGTCCATTCCTACAAAATTCAAAATTAGGATGGCTATTATCTGGTCCAGTATTCGTAAGAAACCCGAAACAAACTCACGTTCATTGCCACCTCAGTCATGAAGTTGACAAACAACTAAGACTGTTTTGGGAACTCGAAAATATTACTTCATCATCATGCGTACCCCTAACAGATGATGAACGTATTTGCGAGGAATTATTTAATAATACGACTAAACGCGTTGAAAATGGTAGATTTTCGGTTCGTATACCGTTGAGAGAACCACCAAGTACGTTAGGTGATTCTTATACGTCAGCGACGAAACGATTTCTGACCAAAACGTAAACTTGAATGTCTACTAAAATATTTAAACGTTTTACGCTAACTCTAAGATAAGATAAGATAAGATAAAGATTTATTTCTCGCCACAATACATAGTTACATTATTAGATTTCGTGAACAATACATGCGTTTTATTTTATACTGTGGGAGACTGGTGCCTAAGCTAGACGAAAGCCTGTATTTCAGGACACCAGGTCTCCACCCCTTCGGAATTACATTTGAACATAATTATGCACTCGTACTCAAATTAATACGGTAAGTAATATTTAGCAAAAAACAAAAAAAAAAAAAATTAAATACACATTAAAACAGTGGTGATTATGATTACTAATTATACAATCAGGGTTAGTACGTGTGTATGTGTAAGTGAAGGATGTGTGTGAGTGGTGAGTGTGTGTATGTGATGGGTGTGTATGTGCGTGTGAGTAAGGAAATGGGAAAATTGTAAATAGCTGGATGCACAGAATTGTGATGTATCTAGATTGTATCCTTGGATCGGATCCTACGACAGCAAGCTATTTCGGGGCAGCTAGAAGTTTTTCCGTAGCGTCATAGCTTAACTCCAGAAGCCAGCTTGTAATTTTCGATTTACACTTGGTTTTTGTAAGTTCATAGATCGGGAGCGTCCTATTTATTTTATTATACAGAAAACGAAAAAGGTAACAGAAAAAACGTTTCGAGAACATGGTAGTTAGTCGTTTTCCATGGCGATCTACTGGGTCAAAACGTCTTTTATTTAAAAGTGAGGAGTTGAAGATAAGGAGTCCATACTGTTTCAGGGCCGTTTGTAATACAAACAGCTGACGCACAGTTAGGACATTAGCCTCTTTATATAAAGTTGATGTGGGATATCTAAATGGTAGAAAAGAAGATACCTTCAAAATAGCTCTCTGCGCTCTTTCCAGTTGCAAGATTGTGTATTTAGGTGCACCGCCCCAGGACGTTATACAGTAAGTTAATAGAGACTGGGCGAGGGCAAAGTAGATCGTTTTCATCAGCTTGGCGTCAGCTACACTTCTAAGGGTCTTAAAAACAAATATTAATTTACGTAGTCTATTGCTGAGGGTGTTGATGTGTTCATTAAATCTCAAGTTGCAATCTATTATAATTCCTAGGTACTTTAGACTAGTTACTCTTTGTAGGCGGGTGCAATCACAAGTATTTGCGTGTTGATTTGAGCAGGAGTGGGCTATTATAGAATGTAATGGTGTCATTTGAGATATGTGTGTCGACTTTAGGGAAAAAGCAATATACTTTGTTTTGTCTGTGTTTAATGTAAGTACGTTGCTGTGGAGCCACCTCATTACAGCATCAAAACCTGCCTGTGCATGCGCGTAAACTTCATGCCATGAATTTGCGCTAAAGAGAAGAGCAGTGTCATCTGCAAAAGATATAATTTTACCATTGGGGACAGTGAGTATATCCAGCTCGTTAATGTATATGAGAAAAAGAGTCGGCCCAAGTACGCTGCCTTGTGGCACACCATAGGTGATGGTGCGCTCTTCACTGACGATGTCATCCACCTTAACGATCTGTGTACGCTCACTCAGGTAGTCCTCAAAAAGTTTAAGTTGAATCCCCCGTACACCTATTCTTTCCATCTTGTGAATGAGCGTGGGTACAGAAACAGTGTCAAATGCTTTGGCAAGGTCCAGAAAGATACCCAAGACCTTCTGCCCTTCATCCATGTTTGTGACAACAAAGTTAGTCAGATCATGAACCGCATCGGACGTCGATCTACCAGTCCGAAAGCCATATTGTGAGTGTGACAGTATGTTGAACTTTTCTAAGTATTCGACGAGCCTTTTGTTCATGATCTTCTCTAGAATTTTGGATAAAGCAGGGAGTACAGCAATAGGTCTGTAGTTGTTGACACTGTTTCTGTCCCCACTCTTAAAGATAGGATGAATAATGGATTTTTTGAATGGTTTGGGAAATTGCCCTAGTTTGAGAGCGAGGTTGCAAATGTATGTAAGTGGCGGTACAACTATAGCCATGTGTTTTTTTAGTAGACCAGTAGAAATTCTATCCCATCCCACAGAGCAGTCGTTACGTAGGGACATTATAAGATTAGCAACTTCATTTTCGTCCGTAGGTAATAGTGACATAGAATGTGACAAGCTGTTGTTGATTGCCTGTGGTGCTTCAAGAGTTTGACTATAGACAATTTTTTCTGCCAGATTTTTGCCAATTTCTGCAAAGAATTTGCTAGCCAGGTTAACAGATTGCAGCGGTGTAGGTGACGTATTTAATAATTGTGATGAGCTGTCTTTCCTATTAGTACGATTGGATATCGTGTTAATGGCTGCCCAGATTTTTTTAGTATTAGTGCCTGCGTCGTTAATTTCTTTTTTCTCAAATTCTTGTTTAGTCTTTTTCAGTATCCTGTTGCAGAAGTTTCTATATCTAGTAAAAGTTGTTTTTAAAATTTCGTTTTCAGGTGACTTTTTAGATTTTTTGTGTAGGTTGTCTCTGTGCCTAATACATCGAAGGAGGCCCGGTGTTAACCATGGTTTTAGGATTTTTTTCCGATTAGATATTTTAACTATTTTTGAATTAGAATCCATCACCTGTGTTATAAGGCTGATCATCAGTTCTGCAGCTATGTGAGGGTTTTCAGTTCGATAAACCGGTTCAAAGTCAATTTGGTTAAATGCAGCATCTAGTTGTTCATAATTAGTTCGAACAGATGTTTTTTTTACACTTATTTTAGGCATTTTTTTGACTAGAAACAGTAAAGTAGTATCATGATCAGTCAGTGCAGAGTGGGCAACACAAGTTGACGCAGGTAGGGTAGTTTTTAAAATAAAGTGGTCAAGGCAAGCTTGAAGTCGCGTGGGCAGAGTGTGTGCTGGTAATAAGCCATGTGAAGCAAGTAGATTTAGGTAGCTATGTTTGGTTGAGTCAAGACACTGATCATTGATGTTTATATTTAAATCGCCGGTGATAATGATGTGTTTATAGTTCGCGATACTCAATAGGATCATATCAAGTGAGTTGAGAAAGTTGGTAATATCTTTGTTGGCCGGCCGTCGATAAATAGCCAGTAGGACAGTGCTCACATCAATTTTTATTAGTAGGCAATTAGCGTCTTCAATCGATGGTTCTTCCACAGACACGTTCAGATTTTTATTGACATAGACAACTACCCCCTCATTTTGTGTAAGATTATAACAGTTTTGAAGTTGTTGTATCCTTGGAGGTCTGGAATATAGGTAGTATTAAGAAGCCAGCATTCCGTTAAAGTTATTACGTCCCATTCGACCTTTGTTCTGGCGAGAATAGTGTGTAGCCCTGCCATATTTTTTGTGATACTTCTAATATTTTGGTTAAGGATTTTGAGCGATTGATTTTGATTGAGGTTGGGGGGCATACAGTTATCTAAATCACAGATAAATGAGTCAGACACAGAGACAGAATCTATGTTGTTTATGTTATTTTGTGTATTATCGAATTATAGTTATTTTTATTAACATTTGCCTTTTTTGTGTATTGCTGAGTTTTGGACAATTCATTCTATTAGTACTGCTAGGGCATGTTGGGACATGGGCAAAGAGTGTTACTAGATCAGAATTTACTGGACAGGTTTTCATTTGAAATGAGTGTTGTGCTTTAAAAACATCCGTGAGTAATGAAATAATTGTGTAGTTTGTGTATGTAAGTAGTAGTATTGTAAATGTATTATAATTGTGGATGTAGTATTGTAGATGTATTTGTAGGTAAGTAAGTGGGTTAGTAATTAATGTTTGTACATTTAGAACTAGCGATAATATTTGATTGTAGTTAGTAATTGTATTAAAATATGTATGACAATTTTGTAGGTACTTGTAAACAGGTAAGGTAATAACAGATTTTAACATTGATACATAACATAATAACAGGTAGAGGAGGACATTTTTAGAGAATATGGTACGGCGAAGTACTCTAGTCATTTAGTTTTCTCGTGACGTAATTTAGCCAGGTCTTCTTCAGATTTTATGAGACGGCTGGGCATCCCTTCTTTTTCGCGTATATATACCTTTCCGTTTGCAGTCCAACATTGTTGATACTCACTGCTTTTTATAAACTCTCTGGAGAGATAGTACAGGCGTTTGGCTGCAGAAGTTAGGGCTTCCGATACATAGATCGGTTTCATAGGCCCTGCAGCTTGCAAATGGGTAGTGTTAAGACGATTGTGTATATTTTGTTTGTTAAAGTTTTTAGTGGACTGCATAAATTTTTCTTTCAAGTTTTCGGATGAGAATTCAACAATAATTGTATCCATTGGGTGTTTCTTGGTTCTTAGGCGAAACACATTTTTGACCTCAGATGGCGACACTGGTTGGTTAATAATAGTACCAAGTTCTTGGATTGACGCAGTCAGGGACTCTTTAGTCTCAGGGTTTGAGGTTGGGATATTTTTTATTTCAATTGTTGCAGCTTTTAGGTTTCTCTCCAAAAAGTCTACCTTCAGTTCTAGTGTTTTTATAATTCTCTGGTTGTCTTTACACTCCGTCTGTAGTTTATTTATTTCTACCATGGCATCATCGTATTTATCAGACAAGAATTGCACAGCGTTTTGAATTTGATTATTCTGAGTTCGGATCTCACATTCTGATTTTGAATTTCCATGTTTTGGGTACGAATTAGGCGGTTTTGAGACCTAATTTCCTCAAGCGCCGAGTGTAGGGTGTCAATTTTATTGTTGTGGTGTGTTTGATCACGGACAAAATCAGAGAACATAGACTTCATCTCCATTATCATAGATTCTATGCGTTGTAATTCAACGTCATCACCTCGTTTCCTTTTTCTCTGTTGTTGTTCGTTGGTTTCTGTATTGGAACTCGTCGTCAAATCAGGTTCCGAGCTGTGTAAAGGTGATGATGTAGTGTGCACGGGTGAACGGACATTTGCGTACATTTTGGTTATACGGTTTGCAACTAATTATATTTGATTGTGTTTGTTGTGTTATTTCAGGAATAAGCACAACTCTGAGTAAAATCGTCAAGTGTACCTGGTTTACTGTATGAATTAGGCGCCTTACTCACTCAGCGATCACAAGTTCACAACGTAAACCTGTTTATTGCGCGCGAGTCTCGTATCGCACAGTCCTGTTGTTAACACGTTCGTAGATCTTCGGATCCCGATGCCGGCCGAGCGACAGCTGATCGGCGATTGGCGCTCGTCCTTGAGCGACTGTCGAGGACGGACTTTGACCTCGGTGCGCCGCACGTTGGAGTCGTTGACAAACGAATAGCACGTTATATTTCGCAGCCCGTAGTATTTAAAACTTTGTTTGTTGAGTGGTCACTTTGCTAAATCGTAATTAGAATCGCGCACTGGATGAATCACACACTAGGCTTCACAGTCAGGCACATTATACGAATAATAATTACTTTCCAACTAGCAGGGAATTATCGTGTGCGAGCGCAGTAGATTTACGTGTTTACGCGTTTGAGCCCGCGGGGGGAATAGCAAGGAATAGTAAGCGAATACCTACATAACGACCTAGGTCACATGTCCGAGTTAGTGACTCCAATATTCTCTCATCATCATGCGTTCCCTTATAGGTGATGAAAGGATTATACGTTTCTACACTAACTCTAAGCGTATACATGGTGACACAGGTCACATGTTCAAGGTAGCCAAGCAATTAGTCACGTTGTTTTCGATGCTAGTGCAATCACTAAGCTCGACTTAAATAATTTAATTTAATCGTAATCGTTAATCGTTAATAATAATTATATACGTTGCATTTCAATACATTTTATACGAATAATTAAATAATAAATAAATAATAAATAAATTTAATTCTTTAACCATTTAATATTATACGAAAAAAAATAATACGTCCTATACATAATCGTCTACATTATTTTGATCAAGTCAGATGCGATAATTCCGACACATATAGCTTACCAGAGATAAAACACAAGCAAGCCTGCTTATCCTCTTTTCAATACGGGGATATAATTAAGTTCGAGAAATATGCATCATTCACTAAAATCATACGAATAGGTGCTTACGTACTTAGATTCATTCATAATTTACGCATCAAGTCAGCTGATCCAAGCGGCCGGCAAACCGGTTTGTTATCAGTAAGAAAACTCAGTTCCTCGCAAATAATGCTAATTAGACTCGTACAAAGGCATTCCTTTCCGGATATTTTAAATAACTTAGTACATAATATTCCTATTCAACGAAACTGTAAACAATATAACAAAGTTTCTAGTCTTAATGTTTTTATAGATGAACATAGAATAATTCGGGTTGGCGGGAGACTAGATAGTGCGTCTAGTTTTACCTACGACAAGAAACATCCAGTTTTATTGTGTAGTCGGCATCCATTTACTATTAGTTTATTTAGATTCGAACATGTACGTTTATTACATGCCGGGCCTCAACTTTTACTAGCTACCGTGCGTGAGTGTTGGTGGCCATTAAACGCTAGAAATCTAGCTCGAAAGATAGTACGCGAATGTATGACGTGCACACGTATACGGGGTAAGACGTTATCACCCATTATGGGTAACTTACCTCCTGAGCGTCTGGACCCGGGCTACCCGTTTATGCGAACCGGTGTAGATTATGCGGGGACAGTCTTCATATTATCTAGAAAAGGCAGAGGTTCTAGATTGACTAAAGCCTACATCTGTCTCTTTATTTGTTTTACGACCCGAGCAATGCACTTGGAACTCGTAACTAGTCTTTCTACCGATGACTATATCTTAGCTTTGAAACGTTTTATGAGTAGGCGAGGTAAGCCTTGCACTATCTTTTCCGATAACGGCAGAAATTTCGTCGGCACGGAAAAAAGAATTTCCGGTATTTCTGGAAAAGGGATCAGAAGCCATCGTTACTTATGCTTCCGATCACAACATCGAATTTCGTTTTATTCCTCCTTATTCTCCACATTTTGGCGGCCTTTGGGAGAGTGGGGTACGTTCATGCAAGCATCACCTGAGACGCATAGTAGGTAACGCACGATTAACTTACGAGGAATTTTCCACAGCTTTGACACAGATCGAAGCTGTTCTAAATTCCCGCCCAATCTAACCTCTCTCCTCAGACCCTTCTGACCTTACTCCTCTCACTCCCGCCCATTTCCTTATTGGCCGACCATTGACGTCGCCACCTCTGAGAGTTGTTACAGACCAGCCACCTTCGAGATTGACACGCTACGAACGCGTTGAGCAGCTACGGCAGCACTTCTGGCGGCGCTGGTCCACTGAGTACGTGTCGGAGATGCAACTACGAACCAAGTGGAAGACCAGGCAGGAAGACATCAAGCTGGGGAGTCTCGTCCTCATCAAGGACGACCAGTTGCCACCGTTAAAATGGCGACTAGGTCGCATTCTCCATATATTTCCAGGGAGAGATGGCGTGACTCGAGTGGCTGACATCCGAACAGCTGCCGGGGCGATCAGGCGGGCCTTCTCGAAGATCTGCCCGCTGCCACCACAGCCTGTGGGTGGCGACGCCTGACTCCATGCTGGACACCATCTTGGAAGCAATCCTCCCAAGGCCGGGGGGATGTTCACGCCACCTAGCGCCTAAGCGGCGCGACCTGATGCGCTGCTGCGCTCCACCGGCGCCATCTACCAATGAAGAGAGAAACCAGCACTACGAGCTCGCGCACCCATCTGCCGCCGCGCTGAGCTGGCGCCTCTTCGTTCTCCAGTTCATTCACCACGCCTATATAAGGCTAGTTTTGTATCGAATCATTCCTTTTACCTTCTCGTCCACCCACGAAGACAGACCTCCTACGGTTTCCACCACGTCATTGTAAATTAGTCTTCAATACAAAATTGTAACGCAAGTCGCTTCATTTCAACAAATCCCACGGGAACGGCACCCATACCCCAAACACACATCGACTTCTTAGGTCCGTTAAATGATCGCATGTATCTCATAGTTGTCGATGCTTATTCAAAATGGGTTGAATGCTTTTCGATGAGGTCCACCATCACGTCAGATGCGGTAATTGAGCGTTTATATGAGCTGAGGACGGGAGTACCGGCAATTATAGTAAACTAGCTGTTGCCCGCGGCTTCGCCCGCGTAAAGTTCGGTAACTGTCCCACTGAATCATACTAAAGGGATAAATAGTGTCCTACATGTGAATCCAGGTTATAAACTATCGATGTGCCAAATTTCATAATCATCACAACCACCATCACTGTCACAACCACCATTATTATCACAATCACCATCACTATCAAAACCAACATCAATATCACAATCATTATCACAATCACCATCACTATTTCAGTCACCATCACCATCACAAACACCAACACAATCACCATCACAATCACAGTCACCATCAATATCACCATCATTATCACAATCACCATCACAATCACCATCACAATCACCATCACAATCACCATCACAATCACCATCACAATCACCATCACAATCACCATCACAATCACCATCACAATCACCATCATAATCACCATCACAATCACCATCACCATCACAATCACTATCAAAATCACCATCACAATCACAATCACCATAACAATCACCATCATCGTTATCTCAATCATTATCACAATCGCCATCACAATCACCATCACAATCACCATCATCACAATCATTCACTATCATAATCACACTATCACAATCACCATCACCATCACAATCACCATCACAATCACCATCACAATCACCATCACAATCACCATCACAATCACCATCACAATCACCATCATAATCACCATCACAATCACCATCACCATCACAATCACTATCAAAATCACCATCACAATCACAATCACCATAACAATCACCATCATCGTTATCTCAATCATTATCACAATCACCATCACAATCACCATCACAATCACCATCATAATCACCATCACAATCACCATCACCATCACAATCACTATCAAAATCACCATCACAATCACAATCACCATAACAATCACCATCATCGTTATCTCAATCATTATCACAATCGCCATCACAATCGCCATCACAATCACCATCACAATCACCATCATCACAATCATTCACTATCACAATCACACTATCACAATCACCATCACCATCACAATCACCATCACAATCACCATCACAATCACCATCACGATCACCATCACGATCACCATCACGATCACCATCACAATCACCATCAATGTTGAATGATCACAACCGTTTCAAGGTTCCATCTATCTCTATACCAAAATTCATTTAGTAGGGATATACGATACACAACTGCACTCTGCGTTTCCACCCGTATAATTCCGGGATCGGGATCGGGATCTGGATAAAAAGTACCCTATGTCCTTTCCCAAGGTTCCATCTATCTCTATACCAAAATTCATCAAAATCGGTTCAGCGGTTTAGGCGTGAAAAGGTAACAGACAGACAGACAGACAGACAGAGTTACTTTCGCATTTATAATATATATAATATATAATATATATAATATATAATATAATAGTAGGGAATTAGTAGGGATAGTAGGGATGATAACGGTCATCCTTCACGTCGCAAAGATTCAGTGAGTTTTGTAGGTTGAATGGCATACGTCATAGTACGTCAACTTTTTTCGGCCGTATATCATCTTAGCACTAACGGCTAAGTCGAGAGTTCCGTCAAAATTGTAAAAAAAGGAATCAAAAGTATATGCTATGATAGGAAAAACTAAAAGGAAAGTAGAAGAAACAAGTTTTTATTTGATTATCGGAACTCAACACATAGCTTGACAGATAAATCACCGGCACAGTTGTTATATGGCCGCCCAGATTAGACTTATTAAAACCGACTCCTTTGCCCTCCTCGCTGGAGCTCACTGCAGCAGTAAAATGTAAACAATCATTACAGAGTAAATACTACGGCGATAAAAAGAGTAAAGACTTACAGAAGAGGTGTTGTTTAATAATATGTGAATAAGAAAAATCATTTTTGGATACGAGCAATAATAGTAGAACAAATTGACAGGGCGGTAGGTATATAAAGATTTTGTTCCTGAATTGAACTCCCATGTAACAAGACACAAGAATCAGATAAGAAAATATCAGTGTCCATCAATGTGAACACACGACTACAACGTGGGATACCGACAGTGTCTCCGACGCGACCGAAATTGAAATTGTTCTGAAAGTCACATAACAGTCGGAACCAGACTGTCCAACAACTACCGCTCATAAAACTAGGGCTGTGGAGAAGGAGACGGAGACTCACAGCACAGCGAAGAAGCGTCAGCAGTGGTTTCTGAGGGCGGAGCTACGACTGTCACAAACGATGGCATTGTGTCAAATCTCGAGAACTGGGACTTGATATACCACCTACAGCCCTACAAGACAGGGCGAAAAGTAATCGTCCTCATGTAGATTATAAGCAGTTTTTTTAGAATTTTGTCATTACTTGTAAGGGAGGGGTGTTATATATGTGAAAGCAGGTTGAGTCTGTGTAGGTTGCAACCTCAGAGACATGTCACTTCTTTTATAATAGACTGTCAGTGCTTAGCAACTCGCTGTTTCATTTTCCATATATATAAAAGTACTCTGTGATTCACACGTATGTACGTAACAGCACTTTAGAATCATAAAATAAACGTAGGTACTGACCCATTAGCTTCGTCGAAATTGCAAGACGCAGCTGTCAATGCATGCTGTAGCGTCACCAGCACTCCACCGCATCGGTGTCCTCTAGTGTAAAGGTGTAATTCACTTAGTTTTTGTAACGAGACCTAAAAAGTAAGAACATGATTGTTTATTTTTTTAATTAATGGTGTGCGCAGTGGTGCAATTTTGTGTGAAAAATGTTTATGGCTGATTTTAAAGCTCTATATAACTTTTGCCATAAATACAGAGCTCGAAGCATCTTTTTGGCGTTCGTTTAACCCTGACTGAGGTCCGCAAGGACCGATACCTGCCGGGGTTGCGGGACTGTTTGAATGAGATACCGTGGCCCCGGAACTCAAAGGGCGATGAAGGAACATGGATGGGTTTTAGTCAGTAAAAGTCTGACACTCCCTCCTGCTCCGCCCAGAGCGGGAGGAGTCATTTGATGATATCCCATCCGAAAAAAAAAAAAAAAAAGGGGCGCTATTACTGAAAATTTGTGAAATGTATTGAAAAATAAAATAACGAAGTTACTTCCCAGTTTGATAACGCGCCAAAACGTCCTTGTAGATGTTACATAGTATGGTAAAAAAGGATTTGATCCCTTGTGTCTATTTTTTTGAACCGCCATAATTTAAATAATAAAAAAAAATGTTTCCAGCCTGCTGGTGAATGAATATTACAAAATTTAGAAAACGAACGATGGTGCTAACCTTTTTAGAAACTTAAATTACAATATTAACTTCTAAGTAGGTTATTATAAAAGTAGCTTGAAATTAGTCAAGATAAACCATAAAAAATACCTATTGTATAAACTTCGCTAATAGTAGAAGGTATGTACATTTTTTTAGGATGTACGAAAAATATGTCATCCTTACCACGGTTTGCCATTGGGTTATTGCCACCGTTCCATTTATTATTCTGCTTTCACCTTCAGCACTGCTTGAGCTTCCAAGTGTGCCTGTTCATATAATTCGCAAAAATAAACAAAATATCAGTACGTGCCGAGCCGTTTCCCTACAATGTCCGGTCATCAGTTTATCCTAAGGATAACCGATCTAGCCGGATACAGCTAAATACCAGTAATTCGATGGAGCTCTTGTCTATACGACCTCTTACGTTACAATTCGTAAAATGGTCAACAAGTGACAATTCATAATATTAACTGAGTCTGTGAACATTTAACGAATTTTAACGTTAATTCTATTATTATCCCATTATGATACTGCTTAACAGGTCATCTTAGGCCCCCTGATCTCAGACACACGATACCTCTTGGTAAAACTGGCTTCTGACCACTATTAAGAAGTATTCAAAATATGTTGTACGAGCTACGCTGTACATTGACCTTTCGGTAGTTTGTACGTCATACTCATTTTATGCATTTCAATATTGTTTAAGTGTGCATTTCTGTAACTTAGAATATAATCGTATCATTATAATTCAGTAGCAATAAATCCATCAAGGGAATCACTTGTCTGCTCATTTACATAACATAACTTACCTTACAAGTCTACATAACAAGAATAACAAGTACATAACATTTTCACTGTTGGGAGTTACGCCCCAACATTTGGTCCTTCGAGCAATTTTGTGTTGTGTGATCGACATCTTTTACGGTCGCGAATCGGTTGGACTGGTCTCTCACAAGCGAGTCGCCCCAGTTACCAATTGAGAAGGCGCATATCGTAAAAGGGGAAGGTTACGCAATACAAAGAACCAGGAGTGTGGAGCAACAGTCTACTACTCTAAACCAGAACAAGAGTTCGTCGTGAATTCATCGAGAAGTTTGACAACATGACGTCATCAACAAATACTTACGAGAATCAGCGCGAGCTTTACGAGAACATCAAGAAAGTCGGCATCAACATCAAAAAGGATGGCTGGGACAGGAAGAACTCGGACTACTTCAGACGGCGTTTGCAGATGCTGGAAAACTTATGGAATGATTTCCAGTTCAACCATGACCGTCTGTCTACAGAAGTGGGTGTGAGTCATCTTTATTTTACAAGTAATTTATATAACACAGCGTTGCAGTGTTATAAAGAAGTCAAGGAGTTAATCCTCTTGCAACATGAACAAGTGTCGACGCACAAACGGTCCGTAGGACCCTCTGTGCAACCGCCACCGCTCGGAGCTACCTCTCAACAAGAGACAGCAGGTGCATCGAGCAAAACAGAACAACATGAGAGCGAGGAGGGAGAAGAAACCAGTAACTCAAATGAGAGCAACGGTAACAACAACATGGATCAACCGCCCCCTCGTCAACAACAAAGCCCTAACAAGAGGGATACAGGGTCCAATACTGCCCACCATACACTAAAGTGCAGTAACAGCAAAATCACGATTTCGAGTAAAACGCATTTAAAGTTAAGAATTGATTTTAAAAAATCAACAGAATGTATAAGCAAAAAAATTTGAATGCAGAAAGGTTGTAAAGGCATAGGTTCACACGTTAAAGCAATAAAAAAAAATATATCTTAATAACTGAATTTATTATGGCCATTTATTCTTTTTGGTGCCTATTACTGCATAGCCTTTTTTGTAAAAAATACCATTTTAAACTTAGTAAAATGCAGCAAAAAGCCCTATTACTGCGTTTGGATCAGTTATTTTGTCAAGAAACCCAACTAACATGCAGTAAGGTCAAAAAAATACTGCATTTTAGTTAGTTTTTTAAGAAAAAAGTGTTCAATTTACTAGTGCAGTAAGAAAAATAGCTAGTTCACATTTTAAAGACCGTTTATTTCTTATTATTTAATCACAATAATTCAACTCACTTATGTAAAATTTACATATCAAAAAAAAAAAAAAAACATCTAATTAATAAAGGACCCTGCGCAGAATGCACAACCTCCTTTGACAGTTTTCTCTTAATATTAACATATATAACATAATGTATCTTTATGTTTAAAACATTAACTGCACTTTAGCTAGGAATAATCATATCTGTGTCATTATGCTATCCAAACTAATCTGCAGTAATGCTGTATTTTACTGCGTGTTAGTCAGTTTATAATGATAAAAGAATGTTAAGTATTCACAACTAAAATGCGACAAGCTTTGATTTTACTGCATTTTAGTTGGGAGTTCGTGACAATAAATTGTATTTTCTTAATTTGCAGTAAAAATAGCTTGTATGGCGGTAAATTTTACTGCGTATTAATTTTTTTTTTAATTTTTTTCCAGAAATATAAAACTATCTAAAGAACTGTAAAATTATATTGCTTACTGCATTTTAGTTATGAAACCTTAAAATTTAATCTGCAGTATAATTTATACTGTATTTTAGTTGGGAAATCACGCCAAATTGTTAATTTTTTTCGTTTGCAGTAAGTGAAAACTGTTAAATAAAAACCATTCTAATAGTCTTAGAAATAAGTAAGTTAATTCAATAGAAAGCTTAAGAAACCCGCTTTCAGAATCACTAATAAAACGAAAAATCACAAAAGGGCTGTTACTGCTCTTTAGTCTCTGGTGAATAGTAAGCTGGACGATTTATTACGCAAACAATCGGCCAACTTCAAGGCCTTCATGAGAGCAGTCGCCATCACTCAAGTGGAATTTATCTCTGAAAAATGGGAATTTCAAGATGCGTTGCAAACATTACAAGCACGTTGGTCGGCTATTGACAGTCTTCATTGGGAGATAGAGTGCGAACTCAACGGGGACAAGAACACTATATATGAAGAGCGCTATACAAGATTTGAAAGCCAATATCTTGATCTGAAGAAGGCGTTAAATACAAAGATGTGGTCCGGAGCTTATCGAGAAAAAACAACGCCAAAATTAGAAATACCGGTCTTTCACGGCAAATTTAATCAGTGGCTACCATTCAGAGACCTTTTCACGGAAGCCATCCATAACAACTCGTCCTTGTCAAAAGCGCAGAAAATGCAATTTTTAAAAAGCAAGGTCCAAGGAGAAGCTGAACGGCTGATACAACACCTACAGATAAGCTCGGATAACTATCTAGTGTGTTGGGACATTCTCAACAACCGCTATAACAATAAAAAACTCATATTTACATCGCACATCAACATGCTCTTCAACCTGCCAACCATGCAACAACAATCATTAGCACCAATTAAGAAAATACATGATGTCACAATTGAATGTGTGCACGCCATCAAGAATTTAGAAGTGGATGTCAGAACCTGGGATCCGCTACTAGTACATATTTTGGCGCAAAAGCTGGACGCTGGGACATATTCTGATTACATTGAATCACTGAAGAACTCGCGAGAATTACCTACATTAAAGGAGTTTCTAGACTACCTAGAAGCGAAGTTCACTTCAATGGAATCGTCGCAGCGTAAACAAGACAGCTATCAGAAATCAAGTTCTGGAACAAATCAGCATCAAGAAGCAGCCCATAACAAGAAACATTACAATCATAACATGAATCAAGCGGCTAGTAACAACAAGGTTACGAAATCCTACCATGCGTCAACATTTATTTGTCCACTCTGCAACGACGAGCATGGCCTCTATTTTTGTGCAAAGTTTTTAGAAATGTCGAATGACGAAAAACTTAACACAATAAACAAATTGCAAGTATGCATTAATTGTCTGTACAGCCACAAAGGCAAAAATGTACATCAAGCAACCGATGTCGCAAATGCAAAGCTAAGCACAACACGTTAATGCACGAAGCCGCTGCCAAAAACAATGAACCAACCAATTCTTCATCTCACGTCTCTCAAAATAATGAAACTTCGGAGATTCTACTAGCTACTGCCATTGTTAAGGTAGAGGGAGCTGATGGAACTCAGTACAACATGCGAGCTCTTGTCGATCAAGGGTCTCAGATATCATTGATAACAGAACGCGCTGCTCAACTTCTTGGGAACAAACGCCAGAAATGCAAAGGAGTTGTCTCCGGAATTGGGGAAAAGGAGAGCAATTGCAAGGGCATAATAACAATTTTATGCAGCTCTGCCGTCAGCGACTATACGTTCAGTAAAACCGTATACATCATGAAAAACTTAATCAAGAATCTACCAAACAAAACTTTCGCTAAACCATCATGGCCTCAGATACAAAATATCAGTTTGGCGGATCCGGATTTCAATAGCAGCCGTCCAGTAGATCTGCTATTTGGAGCAGACATTTACTCCCAGATCATGCTAGGAGGAATGATCAGAAGCGATGACGTCAATCAGCCTATCGCACAACAAACTCAACTAGGATGGTTACTATGCGGAAACGTCCGAACATTTCATTGCAACGTAGTATTGAACAATCTGGAGGACATGATACAGTTTTGGGATTCCGAAGATATTAAGGATCAAGCCCATTTTTCGGAGGAAGACCAAAAATGCATTGAGTACTACGCAAAAACAACACAACGTTTGGAAAATGGGAGATACGAAGTGAGACTACCGATGAAACATGACTGGGTGCACAAACTAGGCTCTTCTAAACAGATTGCAATTGCCCAATTCAAAACATTAGAACAAAGATTGGGAAAACAACAAGAATTATCAAAAGCCTATAAAGAATTTATAGCAGAGTACATTGACTTAGGTCATATGAAACAAACAACATGTAACAAGACACTCGACTGCTACTTGCCGCACCACGGCGTCGAACGCGCCGAGTCAACAACAACCAAGTACAGGGTGGTGTTTAATGCATCCGCTAAAACATCTACAGGATGGAGTTTGAACGACCTTATCTACAAAGTCCAAACTTACAACAAGATTTACAAACAACATTGATACAGTGGAGGCAATATAAATACGCCTATACAGCTGATATTGAAAAGATGTACAGACAAATTTTAGTGGCCCACTGTGACCAAAATCTACAACAGATTGTATGGCGAGAATCGCCGGAACAACCTCTACGTTCCTTTCAACTCGCCACAGTAACATATGGCACCAAGGCAGCGCCGTTCTTAGCCATAATGACATTACGAAGATTGGCAGAGGACGAGCGTCAACATTTTCCGGAAGCTTCTAAGGTAGTGGAGGAGTCATTTTACGTCGATGATCTCGTTCACGGATCCCATACCCTTGAACAAGCACAAAAGCTAATTTCGGACGTAAACCTACTACTTAAGAGCGGTGGGTTTAACCTCAGAAAATGGTCATCAAACGAACCTGCACTTTTGGAAAACGCTACAATACAACATAACAATGAAAACACTGTTTTCAATTTCAAAACGGATCAAACATCAAAAACATTGGGCTTATGCTGGAATCCGACAGAGGACAAATTTACATTCCAATGTCCGATTTCAAGCGTCAACAAAAAACATACAAAACGCAGCTTATTAGCTGAAATATCAAAACTGTTTGACCCACTTGGCTGGCTGGCTCCCGTATCCACAAAATTAAAGTTATTATTTCAAAAACTATGGGAAGTCAAATTACAATGGGATGAACAAGTATCGGATAACATACACAAGGAATGGTGCAAAATACAAGCAGACATAGCGGCGATAGACCTGTGTGAAGTACCAAGATGGCTCAGATGTGATGAGAAACAAGCAATAGAACTACATGGCTTCAGTGACGCCTCCCTGGATGCCTATGCGTGTGTTATTTACGCACGAGTTTACCCGTCAACAACCGTCACACTTGTCGCTGCAAAATCTAAAATTGTGCCACACAGAAAAGTAACAACATTGCCTAGGCTGGAACTAAATGGAGCACATCTACTATCCAAATTAATGCAGAAGATTAAGGAGTCCATACATCAACATGATATTCGAGTCTATGGCTGGACTGATTCTATGGTGGTCCTGGGTTGGATACAAGGCGACCCATCACGTTGGAAAACATACGTAGAGAATCGAGTCCAAAAAATCAACTCGGTAATACCGCGCTCATGTTGGGATTACGTCAAGTCAAACGAAAATCCTGCTGATGCCGCAAGCCGAGGCCAGTACGCCGGTCAACTGAAAAAAAACAAACTATGGTGGCAAGGTCCTATGTGGCTGTCATCATTTGAACCAAAAAACCAAGTCAAAAAGGTCTACACGTCAGATCAAGATATAAAAACAGCAGCAAAGAAACAAGTCAATGCTGCCCAAGTCAATACAGAAACAACCAACATTATCGAACAATTATTACAAAAACATAGCTCAATTAATCATGTCATACGAATAGTTGCATGGATACAAAGAGCATTGAACTTAAAACTTGGAACGGTGAACTCAAAACATCGGCAATTACCAAGTTATCTTACGTTGCAAGAATTAAATCGCGCAACTAAAACAATTGTGAAACAAACCCAACAAAAGGTATTTGAAATGGACATGAGTCATTTACGTAAACACGGCAGAGTGGCATCGAATAGCAAGTTACTACCTCTCAATCCTTACATTGATCAAGAAGGCTTGCTAAGAGTTGGGGGAAGATTGAACAACGCAACAGTAACGGAAGAAATGAAACATCCAATGATCATTCCATACGAGAGCCATCTAACGCATTTACTCATCGATCAAGCCCATCAAATGACGTTTCACGGAGGACCGCGACTCACTTTATCGCACCTTCGTCAAAAATACTGGATCATCGGTGGCGTGCGAGTAACGAAGATGCAAGTCAAAAGATGCGTAACGTGCCGCAAAATAAGTCCAACAAAACAACAACAAATCATGGGTGAACTACCGAGCGCAAGAATAAACCCTGCCCCGCCATTCTACCATACAGGAGTGGACTACACGGGATTCGTCGAAGTCAAGATGAATAAAGGCAGAGGGGCTAAAACAACAAAAGGTTACATAGCCATCTTTATTTGCATGGTAACAAAGGCAGTACACATTGAATTAGTGTCTGATCTTACCAGCTCGGCATTTTTGGCAGCCCTAAACAGAATGGCAGCAAGGAGAGGAGCCCCCCGCCATTTATACAGCGATAATGGCACGAACTTTGTCGGCGCTAATCGACTGTTAATGGAACAATACGGGGAAATAGAAAACAGCTACAGGAACGAAGAATTACAGAAAAAAGTCACCGAGATGGCCATACAGTGGCATTTCAACGCCCCGGCGTGGCCATCGGCGGGTGGATTGTGGGAACGAGCCGTGAGAAGCTTGAAACACCATTTGAAAAGAGTGGTGGGTGAGCAAAGGTTAACATTCGAGGAGTTCACCACTATCTTAACAAAACTAGAAGCTTGTCTCAACTCCAGACCTCTGTGTGCGCTGAATGAAAATGTAGAAGATCTCGACTGTCTAACGCCAGCACACTTTCTAACAGGAAGGTCAGGGTTGACCGTCATCGAAACAATAGAAGACGCCCGAACAAGATGGGAGCTGACTAGAAAAATGTACTCAGAAATTTGGAAGAAATGGAAAAATGAGTACCTGTGCCAATTGTTAGCAAGAACAAAGTGGCAAAAGCCGCAGAGTAACCTGAAAGTTGGTGACTTGGTAGTAGTTAATGACGACCAGCGGCCCGCAGGAAAATGGTTGATGGGTCGAATAACAGACCTTCATCCGGGAGACGACGGGTATGTTCGTGTCGTAACCCTGAAAACAAGAAACGGCCTCATAAAGAGACCCATAACAAAGCTATCTATTTTACCAATAGACAGCGAGGAAAACTCCAAACCACAAAACACAGAAAAAGAACACAAAAAACAAGCAACTTACGAGGGAACAACAAAATGTCAACAAACTGCAAGAACAAGCAAAATCAACTTCATCGGATTAGTGATGACCCTGCTATACCTACTGAATCCAGCAACCGCGACGTCAAACACAACAAACTTTATCGAATTGCAACAAGGCCTATATTTCGATAAAGCAACCGACATGAAATTGATTCGCGACGAGTGGAAGATAGTTGCCTATTACGACGTCAAACCCTATTGGCATGGTACAGCAGTGTTCAATAAATTCAATGATCACCTCGAAAACATATGTTCAACATTGAATCAGAAGTCCCAATGTGACATCATTGCATTACAATTACGTCATGCGTTCGGTGAACTTGAACACTACAACCGCTTACTGCTGAATCCGCAAGGTCGGGTGAACATAAGAAGCAAACGCGGCTTTATCAACGGTGTCGGGTCAATCGCACGTTCCCTGTTCGGAGTATTGGATGACCAATTCGCTAAACAGTATCAACGAGACATTGAACTTATCCAAGAAAATGAGAAACATCTGGCTCTATTATTGAAAAATCAGACAACTATTATAGAAGCCGAATACAACATACTTAGAAGATCGGAAGAAACAATAGAAAAACAATACAAATTATTCAACCAACATCTGCTGAACCTAGACAAACTAACGAGTAACCTTCAGCAAAAGATTGAATCTCAAGAATTATCAATCGAATTTGTGATGTCAGCAATCGCGGCAAACAGCTTCATAGAGCACCTTAGAAACGTTCAAGAGATACTGTTGGACACCGTAACCAACATTTACAATGGCAAGATGAACTTACACCTCATTGCGCCAGAACAGCTACGAGATGAATTGAACGTCATATCAGGCCAGTTGTCAAAGGATGTGGCACTTCCCATCAGGAACATTCAAGAAGATTTTTTCCGACTGTATCATCTTCTACAAGTGAAAGCAAGAATGTCAGGAAAATATCTTATCATTGAGATACGAGTGCCGTTAATCAGCAGAGAAAATTATGAAGTTTACCACATCATACCCGTCCCAAAAAGGAACGGCGGCGAAATGGTTACCCTACTACCTATAGCGGAACTATTAGCCATCAACATACAAAAGGATTCTTACCTCCCGATGACTACATCTGACCTACATAGATGTATTGATCACGAAAGTACAACTCTGTTGTGCCCCATGAGGACACCAGTATACCACATGAAATCCGACGAGAGCCTCTGCAAGAGAAGCAAAGACTCGCCTGACTGCAAAACAAAACAAGAGAACTGTCTAGACACATTGGTCGAACTTAACAATATAAATAGCTACCTATACTTTTGCTGCAACGCGTGCAAAATACGCGTCATTTGCGGAAATCAAGTTTCAACAGAAGTACTTAGCAACGGGGTAATGACACTCGGTAGCGACTGCACTATCTATAGTGAGACGTTCACTGTTCATTCCCAAAGGCAATTTATGGATACAATTCGTGCCCAGGTCGAAGAAGTCACGATGGAAATTCCTCCAATCAATCGGATCATCAACATATCTGTACCGGTCGTAAAGCAAGAACCCGAAAATGAGACGATAATGGAGCATAGCTCATTACTGCGAGATCTGGGAAAACAAATAGAACAGATGAAAGCCGCGACAGCTGAGGGAATAAGGAGGTCAGCTGCGAGCATCGTAGACAACGCGGCATCTGACGTCATAGATGACAATAATGCTATGCACTTATCGAGTGCACACACACTCAACAAGGCAACTTCGCCTATTGCGCGTTGTCATATTATTGTATAAGGCTTGGATTATATAACTTATTTTTAGATTTTATCCCCTTCTTACATTTTACATTTTAACATAACATTTTACATTTTTATATACCTACTGTTACATTTTGTGAGTGGGCAATATGTACGAGCTACGCTGTACATTGACCTTTCGGTAGTTTGTACGTCATACTCATTTTATGCATTTCAATATTGTTTAGGTGTGCATTTCTGTAACTTAGAATATAATCGTATCATTATAATTCAGTAGCAATAAATCCATCAAGGGAATCACTTGTCTGCTCATTTACATAACATAACATACCTTACAAGTCTACATAACAAGAATAACAAGTACATAACATTTTCACTGTTGGGAGTTACGCCCCAACATATGTTGTAAATTAAAAATCAAGGTCAATGAAGACCAAACGAGCGGAAGTATTATATTCCCACTCTTCTGCTAAATTTTCGTCTCTTGTCTTACTCTTATCAATTTAACTGAATATCAAGAAATGCTATACCTGTAGTCTTTCATATTAAGTCCCGACGTGAATTCAGAATCTTTTCAAGATTTTAAAGCTTTGTCATGTAAGTGACAAAGTTCAAATTCCATTGCAACCATTAATTTAGTACACGGTTCAATAAATAAGTAAATACATATTATAGTCTATTCTGAATTCAAGAATCTTATGTTATAAATGTGAAAGTTTGTGAGGATGTTTGTTTATCTCTCACGCAATTAACGGTTGAACGGATTTGGGTGTTTGGCACACAGATACTTTACAACCTGGATTAACATATAGGATGCTTTGTGTCCCAGCAGTTCGATCCCGTGGGATACTGTACGGGTACAGTTTAAAACCTACTGGCTAAACCCACAGCTTCGCTCGCGCCGAGCACCTACAACGTGTTCACAGTTTAATTTGTTGCCATGCATCGCTATATCCCAATATATGTTTTTTACATAACATATCGGGATATAGCGATGCACGGCCGATGGGAAACTAAACCTTTTGGATTGAATTGAATTCAAAGTATCTTGCAGCCGTAAAGATTTTTCTAATAAAATTTTAACTATAAAGATGAAAATCTTCTAGCCCGAAAATTATAATATTGCTCACACAAGGAGGAACATGAAAATTAAAAAAAAAAAAACTTTTCAATAAAGTGTTTGCATTTTTTGAAATCCTTACCACACAAGGCAGTCTTAGCACACAGGGCAATCACAGATAAAAACACGAATTTTTCCATTTTTTCAAAACGAATACACAACTGAACAAAACAACCTAACACACTGCAAAATTGTTGACTGAATTCTGTGGCTTCATCACAATATTTATAATTACGTAGGACTTTCAATCTAATCTCATTTTGGTTTATCTATGATAACAGTGGGAATGTTATACTTATAATCTTACCCGTATTTTAGGAGTCCATATCGCACGATAAAAATCTGAAACTAGAAACTAGACCATATCTCAACTTGTTACATTTTGGCCCACCGTTTTCCATCTCCTTTTGTACACCAAGTTCTTTGGTTACGTTTTCAGAAACCTAAATTTCACCAAAACTCCATTGAGAAATTTTAAGTTTATAACCAGTGTTTCAAATACTTAAAAGTACCTTACTTAAGTTTCAAAATGTAGAACTTCTCCAGTTAAGCCCGTAACTTATCACAGACTGATTCCACGTAGAAAGTCCAGCTAAAACAATTGTCCACGATTAACCTAATAGGTGTGGTGCGTTACTTGTGTGACTGCCTCTCATCGATATGACGTACCCAACAGAGTGGAGTAAAGACAAATATGATTGTGAGCGATTATATTAAAATGAGTACTTAATGTGCTACAAATGCCTAGAGTGGACATGGATGATTTTGGTCTTCTTTGCGTTGAGGACCAGTCCAGCATCAGTTCAAAGCAATGGCGAAAGAGATCTCAGTGACAAACGCACAGAATTAAGACTAGATGAATAAAATGGCGCAGCTCACGGGAACCGTCTGCAACTCCTGCATTCCCCTTAAACTTAAGATAAAGATTTACAAAACAATGCTTAGACTTGCTATCTTGCATGAATCAGAATGTTGGGCCACAAAAAAATGAATAAAAGGCATTTGGATGTGGCTGAGATGAGAATAACTAAGGGGTATATGTGGTGTTACGCGAATGGATAAAATAAGTACGTAGGAGGAAGTCTGAAAGTGACGCTGGTGGCTAAAACTTGTGTGGTAAATGATTTGCTTTGTATGAGAATGTTATACGGAAGAATGAGGAAAATGTTGTAAGGAAAGTTGTTTACGAATTTGGGTGGCTATTGGAATAATCGAAGACCAAAGAAACGATAGATAGACTTTGCGAAGGATGATATGGCAAGAAATGAGATGTCCTGATGAGATGACAAAAAATATAGAATATATGGAAGAAGAAGACATCCTGCACCGACCTTAAATAAATTTGGATAACGGCAGGAGAATGTTGACTGGAGTAAGTACTTCGGATGCATGCCTAAGTTATGAGCGGGGATTAAAATGAAATAAAAGGTTTGGTTTCTTGCAGCTTACTACGAATCTAATTGAGTTCGTCATTATCATTATGAATTTTAGACTGAGTCTTCCCGTGAGCGTAGCGGGGGTCCATGATTCTGGTGATATAGCGAATGTATTTCGTCGCTATTTTAAAGTAAAATCTCCTCTGGGGCCGGCTTCACTGATGATGCCTGATGCTGGGGCCCATGACTTGGAGGTTAGCGTAAGATTTACTGCGGCAGAAGTAGCCGCCGTAATTGGGAAAATGGTGAGTGGAAAGTCTCCGGGGCACGATGTTCTCAGCACCGAGTATCTGCGGTACGCTGGATATCACCTTCCGAGAGTGCTGTCATTGTTTTTTAATTTGTGCTTAAGTCATTCATATTTGCCTGAGAAATTGATGCAAACTGTAGTAGTTCCTATTGTTAAAAATAAAACTGGTGACACTTCAGATGTTTCAAACTATATGCCGATTTCTCTGGCAAGAATTGAGTATTATACTAGATTTCTTTTTTATCATAAATGGAAAGATCTTATAAGTTTTATAACAAACAATTTTTAGTTTTTTTTTTTTCGCTCTAATTAGAAAGTTATATTACATTAAAAATACATTCTCGAACCCCGTACCGAAAACACGCCGACAATTCCCGAATAAACCCGAACGCGTGTGTGACGTCACAATGTTAATACTTACTCATCGTACCTTACAGCAGCTATAGTGTTTTGACCTAGCATTGATGATTTCTTGTTATTATTAATATTCTGTTTCTCAAATACTGTGAGTGTGCGTTAATTAGGAGTAAAAGGATAATATATCAACAACATTAAAAGTTGTATATTTAGCACGCAAGATTCTTAATTTACCCTGGTAAAATCCAAGTGCGTAAATACGGTCATCGCCATTTTGAGAGCCGAGGCTAGAAATCATAAAAAAATTAGTTTTCAGACATCCAAGCTCTACTGTTAAGAATAATTAACTCGACATTTAATTATGTGACGAATTCATTAATAGTTCCATTTAAGTAATGGTAATAATGCATTTTGAAATCTAAAGTCGAAGTTTCGCGGCAATCTTGCGTGTTTACATTTTTATTTTTCCCATTATCACACAGATGCGTATAGATTCGATAAC
This sequence comes from Xestia xanthographa, assembly GCA_905147715.2. NCBI lineage: Eukaryota > Metazoa > Arthropoda > Insecta > Lepidoptera > Noctuidae > Xestia > Xestia xanthographa. The sequence continues at coordinate 12,625,594 of LR990653.1, read as the reverse complement.
AAATATGACTAATATCATTCCAATTATTTTATACAACATGAAAATACCCAGATCTTAGCGTAATTTACTAACACAGGACCAATAACACGTAATATTTATTACCACTACTCAATTTGTATTTGTTATTGACATGATATGTCGACATTTTTTTTAAATCTTTGTGATGTGTGAAAGCGATTATTCCAATCGATTCTTTTTTTGTAAATTTTGACTAACTCGAGTAATTAAATTAAGAATAATAAAATAATAGGTAATCGACGAAGGGAAATTAAAATAATTTTGTTTTTAGCATAAAAACAATAAATATTTATATATATGTCGCCGCAAGAGGCTCTATCTGCTAAGATTTAATCTAATTATTAACACTCATAATTCTATTCCATGAACCTGCCATCTCTGCTTCGTGGTACAGTTATTACATCACTTGACAAATGAGTTAAGCGCCATCTATTGGCGTAACTAGCACTTAGATAGTTCGTGGTTTCAAATAGTAATTAAACAAAAGTCTAGCTAAAGACTCAGTAAGTCTTTAGCTAAATCTATAGTTAAAATTATGATAAGCAAGTATTTTATGACATTGGATTTGTAATTATTATTGTTCATTTTGACACAAGATTTTTATGAGGCAACACTACAGGCCGAATACGATTTGATCAATAAATCAATTAATAATTTGAAACTACAATTAAATCAGATTATCTAACTAAATTACAAACTAAAAAGTAACAAGATTATTTTACAGAACAATTTATTAGTGAAAGACTTCGTAGGTGTTCTTTGTACTAAATACTTTGATTTGCCGGAAATGGTTTTAAAAGATTGAATAGTTTAATTAAAACTTTACATTTTCATTGTAAAAATAAAATATTTTTTTTTATAAATATTTAATTATTTATTATTTAAAGATATTATATATCTCCCTAATATCTTCAATATTATACTCTTATTTATAAGCATGTCGCACGGCGATGTGATGGCTAGAGAAGTAGAGACTGAAAGACAAAGGCGGATTGGTGGCGGATGTCGCCAATATATGGGCAGAGTGTTCCTCTAGGCTTTCCCTGCCGTGATATATATATATATTATTGTGCTTTTTTAAAGGTAATCTTAATAGTTTTTTGTACATTGTAGGTATTCAAACCAATAGCAACACAACAGCATAGATTGATCTATAGCTAAATTCGCGCCAATTTTTTCGAAATCAAAATTTAAATTAGAAAATTAATAAGTATGTATTTACAAAGAAAAAGTATCTATGTAGTATAACAACTATCTGGTGTCCATGACACAAGCCTTGTTGCTTAGTGTGGCACTAGATGGCACTGTGTGTAATGTACAGCAATATTTATTTATTATTATTTCAATATAAAATAAGTAGTTCAACATAAACTAGTTTAATTTAAGTTCTCACTTCAGTCTAGCGTCCCGAGACGCACACGTTTTTTCTATTGGTTAGTTGGAAATAGTGCGCCAAGGATCTTGGTAGGTATTGTAAAAATCTGTTGAGGTTTTAAAGTTGATAATATTTATCTTTAGTGGATCAATCATAACTATGCCTACCAAGATCCTTGGCGCACTATATCCCACCTTCAGTTATTACAAAACAAAATTCACAATAAATAGTAAATAAAAATACTCATTAATGTGAATTGCGAGCGCATTCCTAGTTTAAATTTAGAAACTAAAAAATCGACGCGAATTTAGCCGTAGCTGCAAGTTTTCTTTTATTTTTTTTTTATATTAGAAATTTCTATACTTATGTCTCATTGATCTCTAATCTCCTTCTCTTGAAATCAATCAAAAGCATCGAAAAATTACTAAATCTCATGATTAAAAATTATAGTTTATAATAATTATTAGAAATTATATCAAGGAGTTTTCAGTATTCAATATCAACTCTTTTTTTCCAGACTTAATTTTATTTCGAGTATCGATTAGGCTGAATCAATGATATTCTAATAAACAGATATGTAATACACCTACAAAACCACCGAAAAAAGTGTTCCGCGGGGGAGAGCCAGCTCACATACACGCAGTGACGCAGAATAAAGGAAAAAATAGGCCAATTGGCTCGTTTTCGAGTCTTCACGATTGCGCGCTCATAACATATCTGTTTAATAGAATATCATTGGGCTGAATGCAACTTTTTAATCATGATGACGAAACTTGGGTTTGCGGTCAGGACTATTCAAAGAAGTGTTATGTTGCAACATGGTTTTTTTAGTAATATTGTCAAGACTTTGATTGTGTTTTGTATGAAAATTATATATATGAATAATGACGAAAATAAGAACGCAGATAGAATGTTACTGTTTTCATTTTGACCTTTCGAGGTTTATTAGCAAACGAGAATCTTCTTTATGTACAATATTTCCAGTGCATTTATGTTACCTATTTTTGGTACTAAGTATTTTACACATATTTGGCAATAAACTGATGTCGTTTTACCGACCTCAACACGTTATTGTAGATATTGACTACAAACTTATCGTATAAAACAGCTGCCGTGACATATTTTTTATTATAAAATCGATAGCTAAAAGTCACGAAAATTCACACTGTATTGTTGAGCAATTCTTTTAACATTGTGACGTAGCCAACATGGCGATAAATTTTGGCGCGTTTCTAGTCACGTGACTAATTTCAAAATTTTATCAATTTTAAATTGTCTATAATAAATAAATAATAAAAAAAATTGAGTTTTTCGCTTCTATCATTAATATCATTTATGATAAAGATTTAAATTACATTTAAAAAATGATGTTTTTTCTTTTTGAACATGTCAATTATAGCAAAGGTACTGGACAGTCTTATTGACCGGCACTTAGAGACACACTTGAAATTGAACGATGCACAGTTTGGTTTTAGACCTGGCGTATCAACAGAAAGTGCTATTCTGTCGCTCAAACAGACGGTCCAGTACTACAGAGCTAGGAAAACTCCAGTCTATGCTTGTTTTTTGGACTTATCTAAAGCTTTTGACCTAGTGTCCTACAATTAGTTATGGGTAAAGCTTCAGGGTACCAGTGTACCCAGGGAATTAGTGTCTGTACTGATGCATTGGTATGATAAGCAGAAAAGTCAAGTAAGATGGGCAGACAGACTCTCGGATGAGTACAAGCTGGAGTGCGGGGTGAGGCAGGGGGGGCTTTCCTCCTCACGTCTTTTTAATTTTTATGTAAATGAGTTGATCGAGGAGCTCCGTAGCACTAGGATCGGCTGTCATATAGATGGTATTTGTATCAATAATATAAACTATGCTGATCATATAGTGCTGCTGAGCCCTTCGGTCTGTGCATTGAGAGAACTTTTACATAAGTGTGAATCTTCTGCGGAGGCCCATGGTCTTAAATACAACTCAGTGAAATCTGAACTGATGGTTTTTAAGTCAGGGTCTAAATGTTATGACAATGTACCTGAAGTTTTCTTGGGAGGTATTAACTCTTTAAAAAGAGTTACAAAGTTCAAGTATTTGGGTCACTGGATCAGCGATTACTTGAAGGATAGTACTGACATTTAGAGAGAGCGCAGGTCTGTATGATGTAATATGTTAGCTCGCAGGTTTGCACGGTGTACAAAAAAAAGTAAAAGTTACGTTGTTTAGAGCATACTGTCAGTCCTTTTACACGTGCAGCCTGTGGGTAGACTATTTGCAGAGGGCAAACAGTGACCTGAGAGTGCAGTACAACAATGTATTCAGGATGCTGATGGGGCTGCCGCGGTATTGCAGCACATCGGGCATGTTTGCCGAGGCCCACGTTGACAGTTTCGCTGCAGTCATGCGCAAGCGTTGCACCTCTGTCTTAACACGCATGCGTGTGCATAGCAACAGCATCCTGTGCGTATTGTCGGACCGTTGGGATTCTCCAATGCTCGAGCGCTGGATACGACTACACACGGTCAAGTAAACACGCGCACGAGTATCGGCGTATTTTTTTTTATGGGTCATGCATTTTATTTTTGTTTTTAGTTTTTGTCTCATGTTTGTCATTAGGTACTAACATTAGTTTCTAATAAATATTTCTGTGTTACTAACAATTTTTTATGGATGTTTATCTGAAAATAAATGAATAATAAAATAAATTATCTTTCAATGATTGTGCTTGTGATACGATTTATGTAATGGTTTTCAAACATGACTGTGAGTCAATAAAGTGTAATAAATACTTTTGAAAAGATTTTAATGCATGGAGGTTCTCAATATTTAGGTATCAGCCTGCCGTATTATTCTGATTGAAAGCATAATATCTTAAACTTAAAATAAGCGGATAATGATGTGTGAGATAAATTATAAGCTCGTGTAGTCATCGGTACTTTTATTTACAGAAAACATTTAAAAAAGCGACATTAAACAAACAATATTCTACAGAGACGAAATTTTCTAAGTTATTATTACACTCCAAAATTACATGTACAGTATTAGACACGTTCTAGTAGGTACATATAGATTGGTTGTAATCTAATCAGCCCATTTGTAATGGGTGGTCACGAATTTTTATTTAAATATTTATTTCCTCTTAGATAAGGTTGCAAGATACCTAATTGTTCTAAAGGAGTAAGTTAGTTCTAACAACCAGGAAGAAATATAGGAGTGTTTTTTTTTTTAATTATCATAAATTATTTTATTATAATATATGAAATCAAAATATCTAGGTTATAATTGATACATTAATAAGGTACATATAAAACATGAAATAAGAAGAGAGAAGATTTGAAATAATTTCTCTAAGTACAATAAACTTTTAGTAAACATTATTGATTAAAATTTGAGCAATAGCGAACACTGCTAACACTGCCATTCCAGGTTGGAAAGTAGATGCTCCACCTGGGGCACTTGGGTCTGGGATGCCGGTTAAACTCCTTATCCATGGGTTGTAGCTGGAGATCCGAGTATACACTTCAGGAATTGCAGAAACTATGCAGTTTTTGCTTCGAATCAGAATACCGTTCAAGAAACCGCTGCATACCAATGGGTTCCCTAAGTCGCCCTGAAAATAAAGTTTATTAAATTTTCCTTTTTGCATGTCATGTTTTGTTGCCTTTGTGTGGACAACAAAAGTACGTATAAGGCAACTTTTCGAGTTTACACTTGACATGACATGTCTCAAAATGATTAGCTAAATATTATAATCTAGTTTTATTGCCTTTGTCTGGACCAACAAAAGCACGTATAAGGCAAATTTTCGAGTGAACTTGATATGACATGTCTCAACTAAAAATCTCTATCTCTCTCTCTCTCGCTCTCTGTCTAATATTATAATCTGTGCTAACGAAGAGACCGCCAAACTGTTTCACATCATGTTAAAATTAATACAGTTAAGTTATTACCGTGCATCCTGCAGACTCAGTCTGCTGAACACCGCTTGCGCACACCATAGTAGCTGCAATATTAACTTGACCGACATAATTTATCTGGCAATTGCTCTGAGAGGTCACCAGCTTATTAAACTGCATCAACTGCACACTAGCCTGTAACAAACGAAAACGTTCATGACTAAAATAAAAGAATGTGATTTGAACTTACGTTAAGTTTTTTCGCAAAGTTGTGAGACATTCAAGGCTACTTAAATAAAAGTTTGTTGTTTCTCTTGGCCCCTTAATACTGTATGGATTTCTGTGTGGCCATAGACCGATGACCTGGTGAAGGTTGTGGGAATCCGCTGGATGCGAATCGCACGGGACCGGTCAATGTGGCGATACTTGGGGGAGGCCTATATCCAACAGTGGACGTCTTTCGGCTAAAATGATGATGATGATAGAAATACCTAATTGAATGCAAAATAACTTACAGTAGCTTCTGCTGTACCGTTTTGAGCTCCCCAGCCGGCAACATTACAAGGAGGTAACTCGCCAACGGCAGCGTCTCTGATTGGTAGAGAAACTGGTGTATTAAAGAGAGAACTGAATTCTTGAACGAGCTGAAAAAGAAGAAGGGTAGTTTAATATCTTACTTTACTCGTATTTCATACTTCACTACGTATAACCTTTTGCCTATCGCTTCGCTCTTGATATGGTCGAATTTTCGGAAACGTGGACAACGTTTCCGAAAATTCGAAATTGGGAACGTTTCTTTAAATATAGGTAGCCCATGATACTTGGGAATAACTAATACTACTTAGGAATATACTTGTACCTTCCCATTTTTTTAATCTTCGGGACTACTGATCTGATGGAGAGATCTCTTTATAATATTAGTAGATTGATATATTTTTTTAACTCGGTCGTTGGCTAAAACACAAACGTAGTAATTGCGAAAGTTACTGTTTTTCAGTCAGGACTCAGACTTTAATCACTGTGTGTGTAAGCTCCCAGGCTAAGCGCCTTAAAAAATAAAAAAAACACAGAGTTACAGGCAACAGCCAGTTATAAATTAATACTACTCACAAAGATCACAGCGATATCATTCACATACGGGGTACTCGTGAAATACTGGGGATGCACGGTGATCTGTGTTATAAGCCGATTGGTGTAGTGAGTACTGTCTGCTGTAAGAGTCGCTGCTCCAGAAAACACCCTGTATTCAGCCGGGTTGATTGCTGTGAAGGCCCTGCGGAATAGTTTTAGTTTTTAATATTAAGATAAATAAACTTATACAGCTCAGTCACACGACGGGCAACCACACACGATGTCCACGATTTAGCGCCACGCCAAGTAATAGGAGTAGTTTATTTAGTTCTTAGTTTAGATAGTTTCTTATGGTGACGAGTCGGGACTTCTAGTATGTAGAAAGTTTTTGGTGACCAATCGGAACCTTTATGAATCTGGCATTGTAGTAAGTGTCCATTATTACGTATATCAATCATGTTTATTCTTAATATATTCAGTGTATCTCAACTCGTCTTTCATTCCACTCGCCTCACAATCATAATACATGGCGATCTTGCCAGCGGTATGCCTCGGGTGTGCATTCCTTTGCCCATATTAAGAGTACGACACATCAACGTGATCTAAAATTACAAACATAGCTACAATCATTAATTACGATATCGAACTTTGTGCTGTTTCCCCAATGACCAAAGTAACCATTATAGGAGGTTCTACATCGAAAACAGAGAATCATTAAATATACGTAAGTAGGTACTGACCCATTAGCTTCGTCGAAATTGCAAGACGCAGCTGTCACTGCATGCTGTAGCGTGACCAGCACTCCACCGCATCGGTGTCCTCTAGTGTAAAGGTGTAATTCACTTAGTTTTTGTAACGAGACCTAAAAATAAGAACATGATTGTTTTTTTTTTAATTTTTTATTAATGGTGTGTGCAGTGGTGCAAATTTGTTTGAAAAATGTTTTTTGCGTTCGTATGACGGAGACTGACTGACGGGCGCTATTACTAAAGATTTGTAAAATGTACTCGTATTAAAAAAAAAAAATTTAATGACGATGTTAATTCCTATTTTGGCAACACTCCAAAAGATCCTTGCAGATATTACATAATACGGTATAATAGGATTTGATCCATTATGTTTATTTTTTTTTATTTGAATATATATTTTTTTTGTTTTTTTTTTGTTTAAAATATTTTTTTAGGATGTACGAAAAATATATCATTCTTTACCACATATTGCGCTTGGGTTATTGCCACCGCACCATTTATTATTCTGCTGTCCCCTTCAGCATGACTGCTTGCGCTTCCGAGTGTACCTGTTCATAAAATTAGCAAAAATAATCATTTATTTATACGTGCCTGGCCTTTTCCCTACAATGCATGTAAGGATAACCGGTCTAACCGCATTACAAGTTGCCAATCTAACCCCCATAACCCAGATCTCGGAAACACGATAAAACTAGCTTCTAACCACTTACTCGCGTAGCATAGAATCGACAAATCTGTTTCTACTGTGTTCATGCTACGCGGGCAATAAGAAGTATACAAAATAATGTTGCATGCTAAAAATCAAGGTCAGTGCGAAAATTGCTCACACTTACTCGTATAAAGGTAAATGAACATTAAAAGAAAAATCTTTTCAATAAATTTTTGAATTTTTTTCTAATCCTTACCACACAACGCAATTTTAGCACACAAGGCAATCACAGATAAGAACAAAAACTTTTCCATTTTTAAAACGCAGACAGAAACAATAATTATACACAACCAAACAAAATAACGTTACACACTGCAAAATTGTTGGCTGAATTTGGTGGCTTTATCATTATAACTTAGGTATTTAAGTATGCCAATCTTATCTAATTTTGGATTATCTATGATAACAGTGGTAATATTATGTATCTTATCGTATTATTTTAGGATTCCATATCGCACGGTGAAAATCAGAAACTGGAAACAGGATACATGATTCATTTGCGAAAAACGAAAAAAAATACCCCTAAAGTGCTCAAGGGCCTATACTACCTCAAATTAGCAACTCTGTTTGTGGTGGTTCAAACTTCGTTTTAAATACTGTTATAATCAGCTTGCACTACAAAGTGGTTGTTACGTCAGTCACTGCGGGCCGAATAGTGCGAAATGAGTACTTATTTGCGATTTACAAAAAATCTATTGTTTGGACTAAAAAAATAAATAACAGAAGACCTGCTGTTGAGTATGACTGTAGAAGGCTGGTAAGATATTCGTTTTTTTTAAGGACCATTAATTATTAAAAAATAGATGTATCAACTTATTTAAGTAAAGTTTGGAAAGTGGATCTTTGCTCGTGAATAGGTAGATAATCCAGTATGCCACCTACCTCAAACTTCCACACGTTCGTTTCTTCACGAGAGCCTTGCACGGCAAGGGCTCCTAGTATTGAAGGCGGAAGCGAGCGAGGGCACAGAACGTTCCAAAAACACCATCTAAATTGGCACAGCACTGTGAGAACGTCTCACACAATAAATACTGCACGGCAGTGTAGAAAATAAGTTAAACATGACTTATTCATGGAATAGTTTCTCAAAAAAGATGAGACGTGACCGATACTGTCTGATCACGCAAGCCAACTAGCTCCACCGCATCGCGCAGAGGTTGCACGAGTCTCGGCCACGATTCAAAACGACGGTAGTCGTAAAAAGCGGGTGACAAGACATAAATCATCTACCCTCAAAAGATGAGCAAAGATCCAACATACCCCCCACCGAAATTATCATGATAATTTCAGTTAAAAATATAAATAATATTGCTATTGCAACTTGTAGGCAGTAGGAAAATTGCCTTGAAACGGGCAAGAATAATTAAGTATAAACAAAAACTTAAAATTAAGAAAAGATAATAGTCTAATGTACAAGTTTTGTAAATATTTAATTAGAATATGGAAAAGGGCAAACCTTATTAACAGGTCTTTTAGTGATTCCCTTTTGCGTTCTCAGAGTAACGACGCGGATGATTTTATCTGGACCTTCATGGAGACGCTCCACTCTGGCCCTAACCCAGTTTAGCGGACGATTCAGTTCAGATTCGATGAGAACTAGATCACCGATTTTAATATTAGGAGGCGAGGTGAACACTTTGCTCTCTTCTGCAACGTATGCAGGTAGTCGTCAGACCACTTCTTCCAAAACGTTTGGGAGATTTTCTGCAAACACTGCCAACGTGACAGTCGGTTCGTAGCTACGTCTTGAAGACCGTACTCGGGCACGGCGAGTAAGCTTTGACCTATTAAAAAATGTCCAGGCAATAAAAATTCGAATTCATCAGGATTGTTAGATAACGGGCACAACGGACGCGAGTTCATTACGGCTTTGATTTTAAAGAAGACAGTGGTGTGCTCTTCAAATGTAAGTGCCTTGTCACCTACTGCACGGAGGAGATGGCGCTTGGCCGACTTGATACCGGCTTCCCACAGTCCGCCCATCGAAGCTGCCGTAGGAGGAATATTTTTCCATTCAATAGAACGAGTTGCGCAACCGTCGGCAATTAAAACGTCACTTTCATTAAAAAAAATGCAAACTACTTTCAATTGTTTCGCAGCAGCGACAAAGTTCGTCTCGTTATCGGAATGTAGGCACAAGCACAGACCGCGTCGCGCTACGAACCGGTCAAGAGTTGCTAGAAATCAATCAGCTGATAAGTCACTGAGGACCTCAATGTGTACAGCCTTGTGGAAAAGCAAACAAAAAGGCACATGTAACACTTCAAAATTTTTGCATTACGATTCAAACTCGCTTTTATGTGAAACGGCCCACCTAAATCGCAACCGACATGATCAAAAACCTTATTAGGTTTTAATCTTTCAGCGGGTAACGTACCCATGTACGGTTGTATTGAAGTAGGGTTGCATTTAAAACATACGATGCATTTAGACAACACACTACGAATCATACTGCGAGCGGATACGATCCAATATCGTTTGCTCAAAATTCCTTGTAATGAACGAGGTCCTACATGTAGGTACACATTGTGAAAATGTTTTACTATTAACACGTTGACGGACAGTACAGCCGACAGGCGTCAAGGCGTTAAAAGTTATACGACAGTACGTTTGTCGACGTTAAAATTTTGACTTGTGTAAAATCAGTACGTTTCACGACGGTCGATTTTTCATACTATCATAAGGCATGGCATGTCCTACTGCCACCAAAGGTACAAATAAGACCATCGTACTGGCACAACACATTGTTAAAAACTCGTCCAAAGGAAGTACCTCCACGCACACATACACATTTTAATTGTTCCCCTCCATACGCACAATACGCGATATGACACTACGCCTCTAGGCAATGTATGAAAATGAGTACCGTCTTAACAGCTAAAACTAGTGGGATAGTACTCTCCGTCAACGTGTTAAAGTTGTTTTGTGACTGTTGGATATCTTGGGTACTTCTTCAATAAGATGTTTATTTTCTTTTCCAAAATGATGTATTTTCTTACAATGGATGGTTACAATATAAATTAGTTTAGAGAGAGAATTTTTGCGTGCGCTTCTTGTGGCGGTCTGAAGGCAGTGCAGTGTCCAAAGACAATTTTCCACAGAGTATATAAAAAAAATGTTGTCTGTGGTCAGGTGTCGCTGGTGCGGCATTGTGCCCGGCCTACACGGCGGACAATTTTGTCGGCGGCAACAGTGACATTTTTTAGGCAGCAACAAAGGGTGCCTGCTATTGTAGGGTAAGTCTGCCAGCGAGATTCTACCCCCCACCCTGAGGAAACCATGGGCATCGACGAAGGGTGATAGTTTCCTGAGTGACGAAACAAATTTATTGTTTTTTGAGTGATTTCGCTACTAAAGTAGGTATCTTGTGTACATTTTATAATAACGTCATGGGATGCATTCAACTCGTGAGTTGAGATCGGACCAACAGAACACTCGTTTTTAGGTAACCTACAATTTTTTGCAAATCGCAAACACCAAGCGACGATACGTTACAACCTGTTGAACGAAGAGTATTTTTCAAAAAACGTTTTTGAAAAATCGTTAGGTACATTTTGAGATGTACAGGAAAATATATCAACGTTTGTCTTTAGTTCTAAAATGTCAGTATTTTCAGTGACGTAAAAAGTACTGATTGGCCATTGATGAACGTCATCAGATAGCCATGCGGGACCATGCAGCCAGAGTTCATAATCAGCTACGAGCTGAGTAGGCATGGCGCTGCGCAAACAAACGTCAGCGGCGTTGTTTTCGCTCCGCATGTGATACCAGCTGTTCGACGGAACCACCTCCACTACTTGAGAGACACGACTTGAAACAAAAGTTTTAAGTTTGTAGGGAGGGGTCAGTAACCATGCGAGTGCGACACTGGAGTCCGTCAACGCAGTTACTTGAAAGTTTAGGTTTTTAATATTTTGTTGAACGAACAAAACCAGTTTTGAAACCAATACAGCAGCCATAAGCTCGAGTCTAGGTATCGAGAGTGGCTTGATCGGCGCGACTTTACTTTTACTGATAAGCAGTCTAGTTTTCACTTCATTGTTTGGGACAACACTACGTACATATATGCATGCCACATAACCACGGGTCGATGCGTCACAAAAAGCAATTAAATCTACGCCGCAGAATTTAGGTATTAGCATAATGTCGTTCGATTGTTATTAACGACAGACTTGACAATGACGCATCATCACTGAAGTTTATGGCCACTGCCTGATCGGCACCGATCCTAGACAGTAATTCAGGGGAATTACTCGCCCATTTACGAAAATCAAAACAGCCTAACTTCAACAGAGCTACGAGCTCGTCCTGTAACGTACAGGCGTGTGAGAGGTTCTGTGTTGACCACAAAACGTCATCAACAAAACATCCTTTCATGAGGATATCAGCAGTTTGAGGATATCGCTTGGCCTCATCACTCGCCAGCTGTTGCAACGAGCGAACAGCGATAAAACCAGACGATCGCAACCCGTAGGTATTTGTAAGAAGTTCGTAGGTTTTTATTTCATGCGAAGGCGATTCCCCCCAAAGAATGTGCTGATAAGTACGCTCAGCAGGATGAATTAGGACATTCCTATAGAATTTAGCTATGTCAGCGGTAAAACAAACGTCATACAAACGAAAGTTGAAAATAATTTTCAAAATGTCATGATGGAGTTTTCTGCCTGTAAGCAATGTGTCATTAAGTGAACCGCTTGAAGTAGCCGCTGAGCCATCAAATACCACTCGCAGAGGCGTGGTGGTACTGGATGCCTTCACCACACAGTGGTGTGGTATGAATACCTACTCGGTTCGGTACCTACATACGGTTTCATATGGCCTAACTGTTCATACTCGCGCATGAAATCTACGTAGGGCGAACGTAAGTCGGGCAATCGAGCGAAACGTCGCTCCAGGTGGTGTAACCTACGCACGGCGTGGTTATAAGACTCGCCGAGGGCGGCGCACTTCGGGTCCATAAGGATAGGCGAAACATACCTACCACTGTCGTCCCTATAATGACGCTCGGACTATATCTCCTCGGCAAGCTTGTCATCTGGGCTGATAGGGTTGTCATACGGTGACTCCTTTATTTCCCAAAATGATTTCAGTTGATTGTTGATGGTGTCACTATCACTGGTGTATGACACGCAATTGCAAGACGTTGCAATATTAGTGACATCATCGGAAGTACACGGTACTTCAACTTTCTCACACAATACGAACCCGAAAACACTACTGAGTGCAGTAGGGCCGACAATAATTTTATTACCGTCATAAATGTCAGGGAATATGTCACCTGCAAGAATAATGTCTACAGAAGATTTTTTATAGAAGTAGGGATCTGCTAACAAAAGGTTTTTGTAATGCATAGAATCTTTTTCGGAAATTTCCATCGTAGGCAGGGAAGTGATCTGTTGTAAAATTATAGCATCGATATTAAACGATGGGTTATCGCAATGTCTTGGCTTAATAGTGCACGAAGTCATGCCAAAGTTTTTGACACTACTTCCGGTTAAACCAAAAATATTTAACGGACATTTTTGACGCGACAACCCTAGCCGTTCTAAACAATTCAAAGTAATAAAATTCGATTGAGCGCCTGAGTCGATAAGTACGCGACAAGCTTGCGGATTACCAAACGAATCTATAACATTAACTATAGCCGTACTTAGTAGGACCATATAACTCTTTATATTGTTACCGCTGGACGAGTGCGATGTTTTAGCGTGCATTGTGTGCGTACCTACAGCTGTCGGCTCTGCGTTGTTATTATGCGCAGGAATGGATCGCGTAGCAGGACTGCCTTTATAGTCAAGGTGCAGTAATGCATGGTGACGCTGATTACACGTGAAACATCTAAATTCGCTTTGACAATCGGAAGACGAGTGATTTCGCTTGAGGCAGTTGTGGCACAATTTCAACTGGTCAGCACCGCTGACTTGTTGCGCAGGAGTCAATTAAAAAAACAAAACCTTGTTCGAATGTTGTTCTTGTGTTGGGGTCTAATCCCCTCAATGCTATATGACACAGTACATAGCTAGATAAGTGCTCGATGTTTAAAGCATTTATAGGGCGATAAGAATGATCGAAGGTCTCAATAACATTATTTAAATTGACTGGAGATTCCGATTTGAGCGCGGGAAAGTCGAGCATCTTATCTAGGTATTTACCTACGAGCATCCTATTGTCTTGTTATTTATCAAGTAAGGACTGCCACACTACGTTGTAATTACTTGAAGTAATCGGCACACTTTTTACAATGCTAAGTGCGGACCCTTTTGTGCATGACAACAAATAATGAAATTTATCTATGCTTGACATACCCGTTTGATTGTGCACCAAAGAGCAAAATAGTTCATAAAACGTGGTGAAGGTCTCAATATTCCCATCAAATGTAAACAACTCGAGCTTCGGTAAACGTGGTCGAATGTCGCCATTTTTATCTTTCGTGTCTACGTGACTGCATAGTGGAACGTCCGCCATTTTGGTTGTATGCTTCGAAGCGCACAACTTGACGCGAAAGAACAAGTCATCGAAGCTAACCAAATCACTATCCGAGAACTGAGCTTCAGAATTTTAACATTTTCACGTAATTCATATTATGAATCTGCTAAAGCGGCCATTTTAGACCCCCTGGTGTTAAAATTAATCGCATTTCATGTATTTCCATACAAATACTTTCGAATGATTCACGTAGTGATGTTATCTTTGAGGCACGCAATAGGAACATTTCCTTGAGGGAAGGGTGGTTCTCAATTTTATTGGATAAATCAAACACTTGTTGCAATTGAGAATAAATACGTTGCTTTTTAGCAAGACATTTGTTTATGTTACGAATAGTTTCTAATTCCTTTTTAGTAGGAATTGGACCAATCGGAGCAGTTAATTCTGATTGCGACATTTTTAGATTTTAAATATGCAATGAAATAGTATAAATAAGTTAACTATATCCGGCTCGAAGCACCAAAAATGTTGAGTATGACTGTAGAAGGCTGGTAAGAAATTGGGTTTTTTTTTGAAGGACCATTAATTATTAAAAAATAGCTGTATCAACATAATTAGGTAAAGTTTGGAAAGTGGATCTTTGCTCGTGAATAGGTAGATAATCCAGTATGCCACCTACCTCAAACTTCCACACGTACGTTTCTTCACGAGAGCCTTGCACGGCAAGGGGTCCTAGTATTGAAGGCAGAGGCGAGCGAGGGCACAGAACGTTCTAAAAACTCCATCTAAATTGGCACAGCACTGCGAGAACGTCTCACACAATAAATACTGCACGGCAGTGTAGAAAATAAGTTAAACTTGACTTTTTCACGGAATAGTTTCTCAAAAAAGACGAGACGTGACCGATATTGTCTGATCACGCAAGCCAACTAGCTCCACCGCATCGCGCGGAGGTTGCACGAGTCTCGGCCACGATTCAAAACGACGGTAGTCTTAAAAAGCGGATGACAAAACATAAATCATCTACCCTCAAAAGATTAGCAAAGATCCAACACCTGCTTTATACTTAGTTCAGTTAGTATAAAAGGTTTCATGATCTAATTTGAAGTATTTTATGATTGCCAGCGGTTTATTGTTCAGTTTAGAGGTAGCTTTGGGATTTTTTTCTAGAGAAAATTTTATGGAATCGTGTTTTCGCCAACAACTTAACCATATTATTTATTTTAACACTTCAATACCCGCAATTACAGACACAATTAAAATAACAATGCACTGTGCCTCTGGAGGCACGGCCGGGAGCATACGGGTTAAAATAATGTTGCAGCATTTTAGGTGTAACGGAGGATCATGCTAAGCCATTTGAGGTAGTTTATGCCCCTAAGGATCGCTAATTTTTCAACAAAACATATTTGATTTTTTTTTGTTTACAACCAGTGCTTCTTACAAGATAAGTATGAGTACCTAATACTTTTCGTTACTTGTTAATGAAATTGTTTTGTAAATAAATAAAGTTTCAGCGAAATGACAGAACACCCGTGTTAGCGAGT
This sequence comes from Xestia xanthographa, assembly GCA_905147715.2. Classification (NCBI taxonomy): domain Eukaryota; kingdom Metazoa; phylum Arthropoda; class Insecta; order Lepidoptera; family Noctuidae; genus Xestia; species Xestia xanthographa. The sequence continues at coordinate 12,609,818 of LR990653.1, read as the reverse complement.
GGCCAAGACCGGAACCATCGTCGCCATCTTTTTCTTAAGGTTCCGTTGGCAAATGGCAAAAACGGAACTCCTAAAGATTCGTGCTGCCTATCTGTCTGTCTGTCCGTGCGCGTGTAACTGAGGGATGAAAAAAACAGTGGGGTACTGGGATGTCTATCGACAGCTCTTAAAAATTATATGAAGTTCCTAAATTTATTTTTTTCTTTAGTGAATATTTGTTGAGATATTTGCTTCTGAAGCCGTAAAAATTAATGGTTCTCTAATTTATATAGTAACAAGGGGAAAATTTAGAAAAATTGGGGTTCGTAGAACTTAAAAAGAACTTTTATCGAAAATTGGTTTAAATACGATTTGATAGTTAGCTTTTGACTTATGGTATTTTTTTCGTGAAACTGCAGTTACTGCTGCTTTGCTTTTTTTCAACAACATAATTACCATGAAAAACCAATTAAGGTTTGCCGTTGAATGTGAAGTGGCCGATGAATAACCGTAAAAAAATATTGTTATTAAATTGTTAGGTGCTATCAAGGTGATACCCATACGCAATATGCGTATGATTTGAATTTAGAATTTTATTGAATTTCTTTTTTCGCAAATAAAGAAAAACTATGTGTACCATTTGATTCTACTCCGTTCTTCTATTATACCAATGTTTTTTGGAAAGTGATAAAAAAGTCATCCAGGTATAATACGTGGTAAATTCTTTTTACCCAACTGCGGCGAGGCCCAAAAGGAGGGTTATGTGTTTGCCCTGTATGTATGTCCGTTTCTTTGTTCCCTCGTAACTCCTCAACGGATGGAGGGATTTGGATAGATTATTATATCGTTAGATTCGTCTTGAAAACGCGTGTGTCACTGGCTACATTAAAATCAATAAACAAATAAAAATCGCGGATTTGGGGTGCCATATTGTGGTGTTCGACATTTTTTTTTCTTCTAATACCATCGAGTGAGGTATCAAAATGAAGGGTTTTTAAAGGCAAAATATATGAAACTTATGTTTGATTATGACAATATTTAATAAGTTTAAAAGTAAATCAAATTAAAAATTTTATCACGCTCTTCAGTCTGAACAGTGAACGGCTAGATGTATTTTAGCTTGAGAGATGTTGTTAGATTTGTATTTACTGTGAGAGTGACTCTGTGTATAGCAAAATAAAAAATAAAGAAAATAGCGGATTTTTAGCGCCAAATTCAAATGTTTCGCACGCTCTGCAGCCTGAACGGCTCAATAAAGGGCCCTTTTAAAATCCTCATGATGACATCAGGATTTTAAAAGGGCATAATATCTAAGTACTAAAAAGTGTAAAATAAAAAAAATAAAAAAAAATCCCGACTGCATAAAAATAACTACATATTAACTTAAATAAAAAAAAAAACAGTCGGGACCTATATTGGATGTAATGATTTTAGTCTAGATTATTTAATGGGTAAGAGACAGGACATATTGACTGCAACAGTCGGGTGTAGCAGTCAAAATATGTCCTGTCTCTTGAACTTGTTTTATAATACTTTTCAGTTTTTTTTTTTTTATTTAAAGTTATTAGTTATTTTTTACGCAGTCGGGTTTTTTAATTTTTTAAATTATTTTTTAATTGAATTTTACTAGAACGCAGCCTAAAAAATATTCCCAAAGCTGATCAGCGCTATCTATTGATATAAACAAACTGCGTTGTGACAAACGTCAGTGGCAAATTCCTCATTACTGCCCTGTCAACGTCATTCGAGCGCCAAAAGATGAGGATCTTTTCTAATCTTTTATTTTAACACTGTATTAAGCTATAATTGAGAGATACTTTCCACTTTAGTGAAGTTGTACAACGCGGTAAATCCATTACGAGGTCCATGACTTTACATTACATGCTTATTTGTTCACCACACCCACCATTATATTATTTAGGCCGTTTTGGAACCGAAAGCCAATTACTCGATCATCGAAGTCGGAACGATTGGGGCTATTTTTTTTTTTCAAAAAATAACAATAAAAAACTATTTTAGTGGTAGAAGCGATCAAAACGATGACTGAAATTACTTTTGACCGGATTCTGACAGATTATGTACTGGAGTATCTGCCAGCGTCTGGTGTCTATAGCCTTTCCGCAACCTAGCCATTCCGATCGGAACTATATAATAGAAATAAGAAGCAAGTTCTTTAATAAAATAGTATAATTTAAAATTTCCAAAATATCTCAACTTAAAACATTAGTGATTATAATTTGAACACTAGCAATCACTACTAACACTGCCATTTCTGGTTGGAAAGTAGATGCTCCTGCCGTATCGCTTATCCACTTGCGGAAACTGGAGATCCGGGAATATATTTCAGGTCGCGAGATTGTGGGGAAGAAAGAGCAGTTGCTGTAGGCCTGGTGAATGAGAATACCCTGGAGGTTTCCGCTGCATACTAACGGGTTGCCTATGTCGCCCTGAAAATGACGCAAAATAATAAATTAATATTGTCTTTATTCTGGGTCCTTCTTTTGGGTATTCAGTTATTGTAGCGATAAGGGTATTTGGTGTCTTAATAATAAAGTTTATTATGGAATGTCTCAAAGTTATAACTAGAGACCGGATTATATACAAATACTTCTGCGAATTTATAGCTGTTTTTTTGAAGATAAGCATTTTTTTAGTCAAAATCCGCACAATATCGTGCATTTATCAAAAAGCGTCCTTCTTTTGGGTATTCCATTATTGCAGTGACATGAATATTATTTTAGTGCCATTATAAAATAATTAATTATAGAATGTTTGAGACACTTCATTATAATTTGTAACGATTGTTAGATAACTATGAGTAACAATTTGTTAAATTACTGTTGCAATGACAGCTCGTGACTAACGCCTGAAAAGGTGACAGCCAAACACTGGGACCCATGGGCGTCATAAAAACTCTGACACCAGGTTAGGGACTAACCACACAATAAAAAAGAAAGAAATAATACACATAATAATATATTATTACCTCGCATGAAGAATATGATACAATAGTTGTCGCACAGATCATGGAGCTTTTTAAAGTGATTCGAGGAACTAAATTGTAAAAAGGTTGACAAACATCATTAAGCGGCATCGCGAACTTCTGTATGTGCAACAACTGCGTATTGGGCTAAAACAAAAGTAACGGTTAAATCGAAATCAATACATATTCTTATAGATTAAAGTCACTTTTCGTGTTGGTCTGTGTGACTGCGCTGTCCTTCTAAACTGTTAAACGGATTTTGATGACATTTTCGCAGTCATTTAGAAAATTTATTCTATAGAAAATCTAAAATTGAAAACCTGTATTTTAACTAAGAAGAATGAAAATGGGTTTATTTGGCACATGCCATACGTGTAAACAATATTAACGAAAAAATACCAACCGAATTGAGAACCTCCTCCTTTTTGGAAGTCAGTTAAAAAAAAACATTAAATGTAAAATATAATATTGTTGTGTTTATTTCTCACCTTTTTTCATAAACGCTGCTTTTGACGTTTGTTTAACCATCTACATTTTTAGATGTTTAAACGTCGCGTCGATAAACAAATGATTGTACCTATATGAATGGAACACATGGTATGCAAACCGCCGTAACAAGAGTTTAAAATATTTTTAAATTGATAAACATAACTTACAACATTCGTTTCGTTCGTAGATCCCCAGCCAGCAGACGTGCAAGTACGTAACAATGGTTCGTTGTCACTCGACGCCATATTGACTATTCGTACAGTATTGGTTAAGAACGGACTAGTGAGCTGAAATAAGTAAGAGGTTTTAATTAATTAACTTCACATCGAGTACTGAGGTAAAAGAAAGTACGTCCAAAAACTTTAATCGTTTCGACCTTGTTATTGGCCATTATTAATTTACCAGATGAGTCACTATTTTGACATTGATATCGATTAAGACAAAGTTTGAATAGTGCCCACTGTACTAATGGTAACTATGATAAATGAACAATTGTTGTATTATTCAGACATAAAAAAACGGCCAAGTGCGAGTCGGACTCGCGCACGAAGGGTTCCGTACCATTATCTATACATTAGACAAAACGGCAAAAAAATCACGTTTGTTGTATGGGAGCCCCCCTTAAATATTAATTTTATTCTGTTTTTAGTATTTGTTGTTATAGCGGCAACAGAAATACATCATCTGTGAAAATTTCAACTGTCTAGCTGTCACGGTTCATGAGATACAGCCTGGTGACAGACAGACGGACAGACGGACAGACAGACGGACAGACAGCGAAGTCTTAGTAATAGGGTTCCGTTTTTACCCTTTGGGTACGGAACCCTAAAAACACAATTTACATAATTTGCAACATAACATTCTTTAACTTGGTGGTAAACATGTAAGTCCCTCTTTTTATAATGGGACTGTGTAGGACATGTCTGCCGCATGCCAGACAAACTGTGGGTCAAAATAGCAGGAAACTGGTGCCCTGACACAGTGAGGTGGGGCACGACAGAGAAGGACAAGCACGAAGGAGATGAACTGGACAGGTTCTATAATAACTCGAAGGAGGCCGCGCGAGTTCGCGAGAAATGGGAAGAGTGGAGGGAGACCTTTGCCTAGAAATGGACCAGAGAAGGCTTTTGAGAAGGAAATTATAATAAATAATAATGCAGCGAAACCAATACTCACGGAGATAACAGCGATATCATTTACATACGGGTCACCCGAGTTATAATCAGGGTGTATGGTAAAGCGCTCTATACCACGATGGTGATCAGAAGAAGAGGCGTTTGTAAGATCAATTGCACCACCGAATACCACGTAGTCATTCGGATTCAAAAGCGTGTGGACCCTGAAAAACAGAGGTAATTTATTTCTCATATTGTATTTTGATAAACTCTTTCCAATACTGCACCCATCAAGGACAAAACGCTTTATCTGGGTTAGTTTGTTTTCTTTAGGAAACATTCAGATAACTCAAGATAATTAATTAAAGATTTATTTTGGAAGATTAAAAATTGATACTTAACATAGATTAGAGCCACAGATTTTGCATGTGTGTAATGCAAAAATATAAATGTAAATAAGCGCTTCTCCTCCACTTTTATTATGCACACAGCCAAAGTGTGGAACTCTCTGCCTGCGTCTGTGTTCCCACCCACATTTAACCCGTCTGCCTTCAAAGCAAGAGTGAACAGGCATCTTCTGGGCACGCTCGTTCCATTATAGATCTCATCCATCGCTTTCCATCAGGCGAGAACGAGGTCAAGAGCAGGCCCATATTATAATAAAAAAAAAAGTGGTTTTTATTCCGTAAAAATCTAGATGCAGAAATGCCTAGGCGTTACGACATTGATAATTACTAATCTAAAGGTATTGATATAATATTCTGAAGAGACAATGTGTAAGGATGTAACAATATAGGGGGTAATCTTTGAAACTACTGATCCGATACCGTAAATTCTTTCAAAGGCGCTGTCAAAAGCTTTGTATGAAAAATTTTGACGTTTCTTCTGACCATTAGTTGGCAAGCGTACAAAAAAGGGCTGGGTTGATAATACTGACCTTAAATTAACATTAAGTACTAACCCATTTAGGTTATAAAGGCAAGATGCAGCTGTCACTGCATGTCGTAGCGAAACTAATGCTCCCCCGCATCTGTGTCCTCTAGTCGGAGTAGTTATTTGATTCCTTTGTTGCAATGAAATCTAAAAGGACATAAAAAGGGTTAGTTTGCTGTGCTGATAACTTTAAGTAGGTACCTTGTGGTATAGGAATGTACAATTCTTGTATGCATCGGTAGATTTTTTGGTAATTTCAGTTTCAGGAATGGTTTCACGTTGATTGAATGGTTGAGCGCCTGATGTAAAAGTAGCTTGTAAAAATTAGTAAAATAGCCACAGATTCATCATTATTTCAGCCAAAAAGCATCCACATCCACCGGTCCTGTTCTGCTCACACCCAGCTTGTTCTGTTCCTGCAGCAACCTTCATCAGGTCGTCACTCCATCTTGTGGATGGCCTGACAACGCTGTGTCTTCCGGTACGCGGTGGCCATTCCAGAACCCTTCGGCCCCATGGGCCATCTGTTTACAGGCAATGTGATCTTCCCACTGTCAGCTAAGTTTGGCAATTCTTTGGGCCATGACGGTCAATCAGGTTCTTTTGCTCATCTCTTCATTTCTGATCCGAGAGACTCACCGAGCATAGCCTTCTTCATTGCCTTTTAGGTAAGTTTGAGCCTTATTATTAGGCCAATATAAAATCGAATGTTGAATGAAGTAATTCGTATGTTTTGATTCCTGCCTCCGCGGGACCGGTCAATGTGGCGACACTTGGGGGAGGCCTATGTCCAGCAGTGGACGTCTTTCGGCTGAAATGATGATGATGATGATGATGACTCCTGCCAACCAAAGTAAAATTATATTTACCATATACAGGTACTGGTTGTGATCTGTTACTGGGAAGCCACCCGCTATTCTGTTAGGACTTTCCATATTTGAGGAGCTCGTGCATGTGCCTGTAAATAAAATAATCCATCATTATTACTTCAAGATTACATAACATAACATCACGCCTGTAAAACCCGAAGGGTTAGGTAGAAGCGTTAATATACATCCACATTCCGCTATAGGTATTTTAGAACCGTGTAATAGGGGGCGAGCCTATTGCTATCAACCGGGCACAAATCCCAACTCCGTGGCTGCTACTGAGAAACTCCTGATAGATAAACCCAATAACACTATGCCCAACCTGGAAATCGAATCCAGGACTACATGCTCAGCATTATTAGACCAACCAGACCAAGGTTGATAAGTATAATAAGCCCACGTTCCCACTGCTGGGAAACAGGCCTCGAATCCTCTCTGTAAGAGGGAGCAGAATACAATTCTCCAAGCCGGCGAAATGCGGGTTAGTAAATGTCACTTGTCTTCGATTTTTTATTTATTTTAGAACATAATCGGTATTTTCTCTTTCAGTAAGTAATCTCCAAAATATTTTTTTGCTGTAGATGAAAGATAGTATTTTGTGAAAAATAATAAAAGTTCCATCAAATTTTACCGCAAAGAGCAATCACAAATAAAAACACAAAGTTGTTCATTTCGCGGATTTTCAAATCAACTATCGCACAACATTAGGGGACACACTAAATACAGCAGACTTATAGCACTTAGTTGATGACTAATTGATATTGCTAATATTGGACTACATTATATAGGTATCTACAATCTTATCATATGAGACAATGTTTTTATCAAGTACCTATGTAATTACAATACTTTTCAGGATCCTACCACAGCGGATTAAATATGCGTATCGGCGTTTAGTCACTAATCCTCAAAAAATACAGTAGCGGAAGAAAACGGCAACTTAACTACTTATTTACGTAAATAAACTCTCGCTATTTTCCCGTGGGGGTAGGCAGACAATACAGAACGCTACCTGCTACGATCCTGATATTATTATTATTATTTATTTATTTATTAAATGAAAGTTTACAAAAGTCTTAAATTTACGGCAATGCCCCACAAAACCGTTTTCACGGTTTGTCTGTGATCACGACGAACACGATATCGGAACGGAATAACTACTTTAACTACAGTAAATATACATAAATCTATTACACCTATAATAACTACTTACTTAACTACCTATTTGCTCTCACTCAACAATATGTAAACCACTTTCCTAAGAAGATGGTTTACAGACTCTTGAGAAAGAACTGCTTAGGTAATTGGTGAATTTGCCTTTTATTTTCTGACTTCTTATAAATAAATAAAATAAATAGAATCTCCTCGTTCATATATCAGGTTCAGCACACGTGCCGGTCACGAGTTCTACATACCTGACCTTTCCTTTTAATTTGAATTATGATTTGTATTTCATGTTATTTAATTTTTTTATTTGCTTTTTAATTTTATTTTTTGATATCTTATTTTGTATTGATTTCATTGTTAAATTTCTTACTTATGTGTACGTAGTTAACGTAAACCAGATTTTTTTTTGCTCAAAAGGTACTTCATATCATTTGATTGTTATGTCGTATTAGAAATAAAAACATTTTTTTTTCCAAAGAGCCGGTACTAACTTGACTACTATGTAAATTGTCGAATCTTGAGGAAAACCCTACAGGGTGTAAACGGACCCTTCACGAAGCCGTCAACCAAGCATTCTGTACAGCAAACTAAGTAACTGTACGCAAAAATTATTGCTGGGAAACGACTTTTTTTTTGGGTGAAAAATCATGTTTTACGGTAAAACTCAATGTAACGCACTCAAAACATTGTGCTGATGGACGCATTTAATAGTAAACGGGTTATGGAGGTATCTTAAGTAAAGTTATGACCTTAAAACTAGTATTTGAAAAAAAAAACTTGTGGAAAGTTAGAGATTTGACACCCAATATCTCCGTAACTAGAAGGTTCCTAGGTATGGTCTTCAACGACAAAATGATTGCTACGACGGGGAGGACAAGTGCCTTTCGGTTTCGCTAAGGGTCTATTTACACCTTCTATGTATGGTTGTTACACAATAGACTTATACCACACCGTGTCTTATTTAACATAAATACCACTTCATCAGTTTGACGACTCGAATGGCGCTAGTGAGGCTGCCTTACGTTCTTAGGGTCCCGGGTTTGAAACCCGGCACTCTAGGGGCAAATGTTTGTGTGATGAGAATGGACATTTGTTTCCGAGTCATGGATGTCTAAATGTATAATAAGTAAGAAAAAAAAAGTATCTATGTAGTATATCAACTATCAGGTGTCCACGACACAAGCCTCGTTGCTTAGATGGCGGTGTGTGTTACGTTCAGCGTTATTTATTTATAATAATTAATCAGTTTGTTAGCATGTAACTTAAATCACAAATATCAATGATAAACTAACTATTATTGAAAAAAAAGTCTGAAGAGTCATACTGTACATGCCCCTTTCAAACCATAGATCGCTATCGAGAAGAATGAGCAAGAATTTCCATGGGCACTCCCATCTTGCGACTAATCCATCAAATCAGTTGCTGTTTGCAATCATGAGAGCATCCTATATCTTCCGGGTTTGTAAGGAGCTCATGGCTAAATAATAACAGCCGCTCAGGTCAATCTTTAGGTCAAGCCGTGCTTGCCTGGGTTGGTCTGTGGATGGGTGACCACCCTTACATACCGGGTTTCCTCCGTGCCTCGGAAAGCACGTTAAGAGTCCGTGCACAAAGTTCACTCGCTAGAGTTTAGGCAAATTCGTTGCGATCCTATGTTAGTGTGCATTGTTCATGCAGATACACGCACACACGGGTGAAGATCGAGCGTAGTGATCGCTTAAACCATTTTGATCCTGTAGACGATATTATTTTAATGATACATAATTATAAAGTCAGTACCGTTTAGAAATAAAAGTCTGGAATGTGTGTCTACTGTATATTTATCACAATCAAAATAGAAATGGTTTAATTTTGTATTAGAAGAATTTAGATACATATAAACATTTTACAAAATGATAAATAAAAGTGCGAGTTGGACTCGCGCACTGAGGGTTCCGTACAATTTTTTTAAAGGATAAGTTCATTTTTCTGGATCTGGGACTTTTGCGCAAAAGACACTTGCGCGAAAAGACAAATGCGTGCATGGACTTTTGCGCGATTGGACTTATGCGCGAACGGACTTTTGCGCGCCTGGACACTTGCGCGAATGGACTCATGCGCGAAAGGACACTTGCGCGACTGGACTTTAGCGCGACTTAATGGCCACTGAGGTTCACTCTGCAGAGTAAACATAACAAACCCCTGTTATTTATACATGAAGGTGATTTTTTCTTTTGGTTTTTCTGTCATGGATGTCATGTTCATGGTTAAGGAGTCGCTGATAACGTCATGGGTGTCGTTTTCATGGTTTTTGGGGTTGCTGGTTACGAAAATGAGGTCACAATGAAAATCCAAGAGTGCGCCGAGAATTTTTTTTATTTTTTCCGTCATCGGTGTCGTTTTCATGGTTTACTTGGTCACTGATAACGAAAATGAGGTCAAAATAAAAATCCAAGTGGCGCCGAGAAAAATTTTTGATTTTCCGTCATGGGTATCGTTTTCATGGTTTTTGGGGTTGCTGATTACAAAAATGAGGTCAAAATAAAAATCCAAGAGGCGCCGAGGAAAACTTTTGATTTTCCGTCATGGGTGTCGTTTTCATGGTTTATAGGGGTGCTGGTTACGAATATGAAGTCAAAATGCAAATCCAAGATGGCGCCCAGAAAAATTTTTGATTTTCCGTCATGGGTGTCGTTTTCATGGTTTTTGGGGTTGCTGGTTACGAAACTGAAGTCGAAATGCAAATCCAAGATGGCGCCGAGGAATTTTTTTTGTTTTCAGTCATGGGTGTCGTTTTCGTGGTTTTTGGGGTTGCTGGTTACGAAAATGAAGTCGAAATGCAAATCCAAGATGGTGCCGAGGAAAATTTTTGGTTTTTCCGTCATGGATGTCGTTTTCATGGTTTTCGAGGTCGCTAATTACGAAAATTAGGTCAAAATGAAAATCCAAGATGGCACCCAGGAAGCAAAAAAATTAAAATAATTAGCGACCTCAAAAACCATGATGACACCCTACGTTGGAAAAACCGAAATTTTTGCTCGACGCCATGTTGGATTTGCATTCGACCTCATTTTCGTAACCAGTAACCCCCAAAACCATGAAAACGACACCCATGACAGAAAAACCGAAATTTTTTTGGGCGCCTTCTTGGATTTTTAGTTTCACCTCATTTTCGTAATCAGCAACCCTACAAACCACGAAAAGTACACCCATGACGGAAAGTCAAAAATTTTCGTCAGCGCCATCTTGGATTTTCATTTTGATTTCATTTTCGTAACCAGGAACCCCAAAAACCATGAAAACGACACCCATGGCGGAAAATAAAAAAAAAATCCTCGGCGCCATCTCGGATTTTCATTTTGACCTCAGTTTCGTAAACAGCAACCCCGAAAACCATGAAAACGACACCCATGACGAAAAATCAAAAATTTTCTTCGGCGCCATCTTGGATTTTCATTTTGACCTCATTTTCGTAACCAGCAACCCCAAAAACCATGAAAACGACACCCATGACGGAAAATCAAAAATTTTCCTCGGCGCCATCTTGGATTTTCATTTTGAGCTCATTTTCGTAACCAGGTACCCCAAAAACCATGAAAACGACACCCATGACGGAAAAACAAAAATTTTCCTCGGCGCCATCTTGGATTTTCATTTTGACCTCATTTTCGTAACCAGCAACCCCAAAAACCATGAAAACGACACCCATGACGGAAAAACAAAAATTTTCCTCGGCGCCATCTTGGATTTTCATTTTGACCTAATTTTCGTAATTAGCGACCTCGAAAACCATGAAAACGACACCCATGACGGAAAAACAAAAATTTTGTTTGGCGCCATCTTGGATTTTCATTTTGACCTCATTTTCGTAACCAGCAACCCCAAAAACCATGAAAACGACACCCATGAGGATAAAACCGAAAATTTTCGTTGGCGCCATCTTGGATTTTCATTTTGACCTCATTTTCGTTATCACCAACCCCAAAACCCACGAAATCGACACCTATGAAGAAAAATATCGCTCGCTCACCCGACCCCGCCATACCCTTCATGTATACCTCCTACTACACACACACACACAACAACATACGGCATTTTCTTACGTGACGATTTCTACCAAATCGCACTTCCAAAATAGAAAATTATCTTTTCACTTCTCATGCTCTGAAAGTGCTTGTTTGTGCAGGATATAGGTTGCACAAAATCGAATTTTGTGCACAAGGGCATTAATGTATCTACTCATAAATGTATCTATATTAAGGCAAAGAAAATGAGCCATACAACCAAACGCAATAAGAAGTTCTTAGATAAAATTTGTTATTTTATAATATTTACTTTAATTTATTTGCCTTATGTGTTTTATAAGACATAAAAGACATAAAAAATTAAATTCAAGTACCTATGGTAGGTTATTTAATTAATTTAAGAAAATTATTATTAAAACAAATATTTAATAGTAGGCTGTATAGGTCTGCAGCCCAAGTCTAATATCAATGTCGTAAGATTTCAAAAAAAGAAAGCGGCGGGAAACAGCTCTTGTTTTTGCGTGTTTATTAATTTCTTCAATTATTTATACTACTGTTTTATTTCCTCGCAATCGAAGTGAAAAGCAGAGTTTATAACTCGTCCACAAAACCATTTTTATCCTCGACATTACTATCAGCCCTCGCCTTCGGCTCGGGCTGCTAAAAATCTCGGATAAAAATGGTTCGTTTTGTGCACTTGTTGTAAAATCTACTATTTCATCCCTTCTATTCGAAAAGTGTCGTTTTGTTCCCCTTTTAGCGGGAGCAAAGTAGCTCTTTTCTCCACTAGACTTTTTAGCGGGCAGTAATGAGATTTGAATTTGGAACATGAATCGTTCATTGAAATCGAACGAAAATTATTATATAAATGACTGGCTGTGTTTGTACGGTGCGGGGGTCAGCACCCGCATTGTACACACCATTGTCGCCACGCCCTTCTACATCAAAGGAATCAGTGCCTTTTCCTGAGCATCAGCAAGATACTGAGATTACAAACATTCAAAATACTGGATGACTTTCTTATCACTTTCCAAAAAAAATGGGTAAGAATTATAGGTGAACGGAGTAGAAGCTTATGGCATACCTGGCTTTGTTTTTCTTTAAAAAAAAAAATGTTTATTTCAGACTTAGACTTTTAGACTTAGGTAACTTGACTTGGTTGGTGACTTGGTGGTTTTTTCCACAGCTTAGAAAAGAATTGATCCATCATCAAAAAACTACAAATGTCAAGTAAACTTTTCATATTAGACAAAGAAAAATATCGAATTTCAAATCATACGAAAATTTTTTTTTATTTCGAATTTAAAAAAAAACTAAATAAGCGCCATTTGCTTCTTAGAAGCAAATGGCGCTTATTTAGTTTTTTTTTTTTTTTAAATATGGGTATAATAGGTGAACGGAGTACCGTTCACCTATTATACCCATATTTTTTTTGGAAAGTGATAAAAATGTCACCTGTATAAATAAATCCACAACTATAATCAATCCCAAATAAAACACATACAGTGACAATAAATTTTCAAAATTTCGCCAGTGTATTAGATATAAATATAAATTTGTAATTGACCTTTTTTACATTCATGTCATTTTTTTTATTTAAACTTATTCATTAATTACTTAAAAATGTCTCTTATTTATTTTCTCATAGAACGAGATGAAAAGTAGAGTATATGACTCGAGAGCAAACATATTTTTCCCTCAGGCGATGTACTTTTAATCTATTTTAGAATCCCTCGCTCTGCTCGGGATTCTATTCTAGAATCCTTCGCTTCGCTCTGGATTCAAAATAGCGCCCTCGCCGTAAAAATACTATTTTGCTCCTTTGTACTCTCCTCCTCTCCTTGTAATCTACTATTATTTCAAAATCAAATTGTAGGTACCATAGGTTACCATGAAAACCAATAATAATATGAAGTAGTGAAATCCCCTAAATGAAAGAATTTTCGGAATCGGATCAGTAGTTCCGCAGATTATTACCCTTACATACAACATAATATTAATTAAGTACAAAGAAACTTAACTTTAAATAATATGAAGACGAAATAAATCGTATTAAACAACCAAAGTCAAAAAAACTCTTATCTTATTACAATCAAAAAGTTTAATAATTTTAATATAAATACTGGATCGAAATGTGGTAGTCTGCGTATATCTCGGAAATATATTCACGTAATAACTCGGGAGCGCTTGCGAAGCAAAGTGATACGTGGTCACGCTGGGAGAGCCCTTTCGTTACTGACGGGAGCGGGTTTGCGCGGTCGATTATATAGTTCACTTTGCATTTAATTTACGAAATGAAGTTATTGTTTATTTATAAATTAAAATTCAGATTCTATTAAAAAGCTACCTTGAGATTAAGAATTATTTTTTTAATTTTCTTTAAAGTGTTTCTAAGGTATAGAAAAAAATACTTATTTGTCCCGACGTTTTCCACAAATTACGTTTTTTCAACATTTTTGTTCTGCTATATTTCGTATTGAAATCAATAATGTTTCTTGCTATGTTACGAATAGACCATATAATGATGTTATTCATATTTTTTAATGTTCAGAATATTTTGTAGTTCTTTGTTCAGCGAACCACAAACATCACTTGCTCGTTACTTTTGCGGAAAAGGGGTTTTGAATATGGGTGATTGCCATTAATATATACATTATTTTTAAAAATTGTTCAAGCAGTCGACAAGATGAAGAACCTGTCTCTTATAATAAAAATAAATAAGGTTAAAATTCTTCTTGCCTTTCCCACAAGTAGTGATCAAAAATGTTCAAAATTTCTTAATTTTGTGCACGGGCCCTTAAGCTGTTGGGCCCGGCTGTCATTTGTTGATCTTTGGCAGTCGTTACAGGTCAGTGGCTTAAAAAGTCTGACAACCAGTCTTGCCAAGTGGTATCGTAATACTGCTATTCAGCTGCATCTGGTAAGACTGGAAGCCGACCCCAACATAGTTGGGAAAAGGCTAGGCTGACTGATAATGAACAACTTACGGGTTTGTGGTGGTAAAATTAAAAAAAAAGTTTTTCAATACACTTCCTCGAAAACTGGTCCTTAACGCACTACGATTAGGTACAACATGCAATGTATTTCACACGCGTGCAAATTTTTCCACTTTCCCGCACGTGTGTGGGAATGAAAATTGCCACAGATAACTATACCTATACCTAGTTCAAATTGGTTCAATGTCTATAGTCTGAGATGAATGTTTTTTTTTTTTTAATTTTTGCAAAGCACTACGCGTCTTTACGGCATAAATATTTTTTGAATATTCAAATTGTGTTTATAAATAGAATATCATAGATAAACATGATTATTTAAAACTAATAGTTACTTTTATACACAAATTACCATTTATTTGTGTTCTGAATTAAAAAATATAAAATAAATTTATTTTTTATATTAGGCTGTTTAACGGCTTCATACCATTGCCTTTCTTTCAACCTGGCGAGACCAAAGCGCGAAAAAAAAAAAGAAAATTTGAATCATAGTTTCATAGTTCGTGACAAAAATATTATTCGTTATTTTATTTTATTTCTTCAAAAGTGTATTGAAAAACGTCGTTTGATACACGTGGACATTTGTTATGGCAATTCTCGGCTCAAAAACACCCTCGCCTACGACTCAGGTGTTATAATTCCGCCTCGAATGCAATAACAAACTTTCTCCACTTGTATCAAAATGTACTATTGTATAACGCAAGTAATTTAATGAATGTATTCTGCTAGGTGATAATCAGTGATAGGAATAGGTAGTGCTTATTAGCCTAAACTTCGAAGAAGAACAGAGAAAAGAATCGGAGACTTCCTTAGACTATATTTTATTATGCGACCACGACGAGTTTTTTTTTGTAAATTCTAAGAGTAGATAACTAAATGCGCAGCCATAAAAGTCCGCCCATTGTACTTTCGTTGCAATAAAGATTAAATGATGTTTTTAAAGTTTAAGTGTGTTACTAAACAATGTAACCCGGCTATTATTTTAGAATTTTGAAATATACTTCAGAAATATATTTTAATAAGATAAAATCCAAATACCTTTTGTTTTTGAAATAATAAATCACTTGAACTTTAGAAATTTCAACAAACGTGGCCGAGAGTGAGCTAGAAAGTAGATATTTACTTCAAAACGTGTACGGCTACTTGACAAAGATAGCGTTTCATAGTTTTATGATGAAGAAGTCGTTTCCAAAATGTTCTTAAAAAAAGAAAACTTTCAGAAATTTTGATGGTTGTAACGACTGTGTTATGTTATGTCTAGTCGCAAACTTTAGGTAAACATAGACCAATTACTTATTCCAAATAACATTAATTTTTGATGTAGGTACTTACGTGATGTCCCGGAAAAAAATACAGTCTAAGCAAGTACTATTATCTATTCTGTGGTCTAAGGAAGTCTCCGATTCTTGTCTCTGTTCTTCGAAGTTTAGGCTAATAAGCACTACCTATTCCTATCACTGGTGATAATGGATGTGAATGATGAAGGCACCACTAATCCTCGCTAACCTTATCAGTTTTGTTTTCGTTGCAGTTTTAAGCTACGCCTTTAAAATTAAATTTATAATAACAAAGAGCATTTTTCATGTGGTGTTTGCTTGTAATTTGTAGTGCAGTTAGATTTAAGACACAATTACTTCTATGTTCCTATCTGTATAATATCTGTAACAACTGTTGGTGAACCTTAATTAAATAAATAAAAATAAAGTTACGTTGGGGTCCGCCGTGTGGTATCCGGAATAGTAGAATAGAACCAACCCATTACACTCACGGGTGTTGTATAAGGCGACTAATGTCTGAGGCAGAACACCTTGCGCCTCCGTAGACCAGAGAATGGGCAGCAGCGTTTTCTGTTAGTCTTTCATCACTGCGATCTCCAATCCGCCGCCAAGCGTGGAGATTACGGCAATTCCTCCCATCATGGGAGAGGCTTATGTCCAGCAGTGGACGTTATGGGCTGTAATGTTGTAGTGGGGTCGGCTTCTGGTATGACCGGTTGTAAAGGACCAATTTGATTATTTTTAATTTTACTTATGTTTTCTTTATTATATAATTTTGTCCTAATGTCTATTCCATCTTTTTTTTGTTATGTCCTGTGAGTTTAAGAAATATTTTTTCTTTCTTTCTTTCGGTTGTAGCTAAGTAAATAGGCAGTCGTGGTGGAGTGGCCCCCACTAACCAGTTCTGGGAAACTCGATACCGATTAAGTATAAGTATGGAAAGGAAATATCAACGCACCAACGATTATCACGTGTTCAGTACCGGTAATAAAAATAACAACTGTCACATAAACATTCTGACCGATTAGGTACCTATTACACTTTTGTTGGAAACCGCAGATTTGTTTTTTATTTGGAAAATGTCGTGTTTCACCCTGTATGAAATAGTTATGTTGGATCGAGCGAATGCAAATACTATCACAACTATGACAACTTTCTTCTCTTTCTGTTAACAGTGAATATATTTATCAAGAAATAATTATATTTCTCCTCCGTTGTTCCTTTGATCTAGACCTATTTCCATCCTTTAGTCGCTTACTTTATTTCAGAAACATAGATAATTCAAGCTTTACAAGCGAAAGTCCAACTTAATACTTATGCTTTGTCATGTAAATGACAAAGTTCAAATTCCAATGCAGCAATGTATTTATGTTCGTTTTAGAAATATTCACTTTATAAAAAAAATAATGAATAAATAAATAAAGTATATGCTGAATTAGAGAAGACATACATAAAATGTACATAATATACATAATTATACAATACTGCGAGACACGGCCGATAATATATATATATTTCTGGACATTACACACAGCGCCCGCTAGTGCCACACTAAGCAACGAGGCTTGTGTCGTGGACACCAGATAGTTGATATACTACATAGATACTTTTTGTTTATAAATACATACTTATTATACATATAAGCATCGATGAAACAAATGCCCATGCTCATCACACAAACATTTGCTCCGACCGGGATTCGAACCCGGGACCCTAAGAACGTAAGGCAGCCTCACTACCGCTGCGCCAATCGGGTCGTCAAAATATAGGTGATAGGTGCTATGGATTTAATAAAATGTATGACCAAATTTTTTAAGCTATAAAGTCAAAACCTTACCTAAATTAAAATAAATGTAAATTAAAAAAAGAAAAAACTATTGTATTTTTTGAAATTCTTACCACACAAGGCAATCACAGATAACAATAAAAACATTTCCAATTTTTTTTAATGCTAGTTAAATGAAAAAAAAAAATACACAACCAAGCACAATAACGTAACACACTGCAAAATTGTTGGCTGAGTTCTGTGGCTAATCTCGACTTTATCACTGTAATGTTATGTTGGTTTACCAATTATATCTTATCTAATTTGGGCACGAACATATCGTTAATTACTACTTAAATCAAATCAAATCAAAAATCTTTTTTTTTTTTTATATCTATTATACAAGACAGTCCCCCAAAACACCCGCCTATCGCCGCTTCCTGGTGTTTTAATTGGGAAGAAGTTTTCCACTTTACCCCTTAAAAATAAACTGATTAGAACCGTTATTCGGGTAAACGTTATTCGCGTAAACGTTATTCGCTCCACGATGAAAATGGAGCAAGATGGACGAATGTTGCTCAAAGGAGATTGTCAAACGCCTATAGTAAAACAGACCCCGTGAGGGTAAGGTAATTTTTTTTTTAATGATAGCTACATGTAATAAAGTCACAAGAAATCGGGATAATCAGTATCTACAGCGCACGAGTGTAAAAGCGAATGAAAACATTTTTGATGTTTGATTTTATTTTTGGCATCCAGCCTTTTGATCTGACACAATATGCATGAAAACTTTTTTAAATAAACTATTGAAGATAAAAACACACAAATGTGTGTTTGACGTTTGACTTTCAAGTTTTTCTGAGAGATTTCTGAGATTGATATTCTCACGGTGGCATCACAACCGTTTAATGTGTTCAAATCTAAGGCAAATCCAACTTATGTTCAAAGGCATAATTAGTATTACATAAACGATTATATAGACGATTATATAGACGATAGTGAATCGTTGGTCGCTGGTGTGAATGTCGTAGCCATGTCGTATAACACGTCGTATTACATAAAGGCACGCTGGATTGAAAAACCTCGCTGTTTTGTAATGCGGCGTCTCCACGTTCAGCTGGATTGTGGTGGAGATTCGTTCAATAAAGCGGCGTCCAACATTTAGCAAGTTCGTTAGCAAGAAGAAACGACCGAATAAAATACTGAAATTCCGAAAATCAATACAAAATTTGCTAACATAATGTTTTTCCACCAGCTTAATTAAATTGCATTTTAATCTATGACTTAAATAAGTCAGGAATAAAAACAACGTCAAGAAAAATATAAAAAAGTAATAAGGCGTAGTCGACGTGGCTCCTATTTCTGTCTGCAGGGTTTAAATTAAAGGAACCTAACCAAACCTGTACCGAGCTCGCTTTGCTCGCTTTCAAAGTGGCGTATTGACGATGCGCTTGCATTTGGGCGCAAATCAAAGTGTTCATTCAATGCGGCGTACGTTTTTTTTGCCGAATTGTAATCTGGCTGAACAGCGACGTTTTGCAATCCTGCGCGCCTTTATGTAAATACGATATACCTGCGACATTAAAATCAAGATATTGTTTATGTTCTTTTTCCAGAATTAGCTGCACGTTATTATGAGCATCTACACACATTGACTACACATACATATAGGTACGTCATCATCGTCCTAGCCTTTTTCCCAACTTTGTTGGGGTCGGCTTCCAGTTTTACCGGATGTAGCTGAATACCAGTATTTTACATGGAGCGACTGCCTATCTGACCTCCACAACCCAGTTAGTACCGGGTAATACGATACCCCTTGGTAAGACTGGTTGTCAGACTTTTTGGGCCACTGACTACCTAACGACTGTCAAGGATCTACAAATGACAGCCGGGACCAACGGCTTAACGTGCTTTCCGAGGCACGGAGGAAACTCGGTATGTAATGGGTGGTCACCCATCCACAGACCAACCTAGGCAAGCACGGCTTAACCTAACGATCGACCCGAGCGGCTATTATTATTTAGCCACTGACTCTGTCTGGACTGTCTGACTGGTTGTCAGACTTTCGGGCCACTGACTACCTAGTCAGTGGCCCGAAAGTCTGACAACCAGTCTTACCAAGAGGTATCACTTTACCCAATACTAACTGGGTTATGGAGGTCAGATAAATTGAGGAACTTTCCCTCAAATAAAGGGTGTAAAAAACCTCTTAACGAAGCCGAAAGGCACTTGTTCTCCCCGTCATTGCAATCATTTTTTTTTTTTCTACACCGAACCTGGGAACCTTCTAGTTACGGAGATATTGGGGGTGAAAAATCCTACTTTTTGACAAGTTTTTTTTTAATACAAGTTTTTAATGTATGATTTTTACTTTAACACCTTCACGACCCCCGTTCTATTCAATCCATCCATTAGCACAATGTTTTGAGTGCGTTACATTGAGTTCCACCACAAAACATAATTTTTCACCTCAAAAAAAAAGTCGTTTCCTAGCAATATTTATTGCGTAAAGTTACTCAGTTTGATGTACAGAATGCTTGGTTGACGGCTTCGTGATGAGGTTGTTTACACCCTGTATGTTGAGGAGGGCAATGGCGGATCTTTGCATTATTCTCGTGCACAGGTGCTGCTTGTGGTGGCTGGTCGATTTGTTGCACTTGTTATTGTTAATAATTGAATTTCGATTGTCCTAGTTAATCATTGACTTCTACCTACAGTTATACCTATAGGGTGGAAGGGCTTTTGTCTAGGTATTTATAATTTTGATTGAGCATATCTGTAGTTTCTTAAATGATCTGTACGCTTGACCTATACCGCAAGTTGCAGATATTTTATAAAAAACAGCCAAGCTGATGTTGGACCATTCCCACTTCAGCTTGATTTTGGCCAGCCCACGCTGGCTATGTAACAAGATTAATGCACCCGGAGAAATGGGCAACGATCGTCACTCACTGGACGCATGTCGGGCAAATCGCCCTCGAGGTAGAGCGCGACGAAGGTGGTGTGACGGTCTGATCTTGTTTGCGGGGCGAACATGGCCAGATATTGCACAGGATAGAGAGGTTGGGAAGGAGAAACGGGAGGTCTGTGCCTAGCAGCGGAACACCTAACAAGCTAACAACAAAAACTGTTTATTTATCTTTTATTTTGGAATATTGACTGAGTGCTTGCTGATATGTGGCAATTAATAAAATATTTTATTAATTAATTAAAAGCAACTCGTTTTTAAATAACAACAGCCACTCGTTTTGCTCTTTATGTTAAGCCGCTTTTGCCTAGGTTTGTCCGTACCCATAACATAACGAGTTTCCTCTGTGCCTTGGATAGCACGTTAAGCAGTTGGTCCCGGCTGTCATTTGTAGATATTTGACAGTCGTTACAGGTAGTCAGTGGCCCGAAATTCTGACAATCAGCCTTACGAAGGGGTACCCAGTACCTATTAGCTTGGTTGTGGAGGTCAGATAGGCAGTCGCTCCATGTAGAATGCTGGTATTCAGCTGCATTCGGTGAGACAGGAAGTCGATCCCAAATTTGTCATATTATGGCCCTTTAAAAGGTTATTACCTATTATGTGTGCAGATCGGGCAAAGTGTTATTGGGTTTTTCTATCAGGAATTTCTCAGTAGTACCCTGGAGGCTGGATTTGTGTACGTTTGATGGCAATGAATTAGCCCTGTATCACATAGGATTTACTAATTGGCGAAATTTGGTACTATAAGGTACTCCTCTACTCAACCCTTTGGGGATTACATGCGTGACGTTAATGTTATATTATATTAAAATAGTTGTTCACTAAAACGTTGAACCAGACTTCATTTAATATTCTAGTTCCCACCATCAATAAATTGCAAATCTATTTAGTCCGTCTGTTACATTATTGGAAAATAATGGACACGTATTTTTTGTTTTTGTAAATCAATGAATATTGACAAAGATAAAACGCATCAAAACTCGAGAGTGGGGGCGCGTGACGTCACAAAGCACTAAAAATTATAGCACGGCGTGACGTATTGAGACTTTTAAAAGCGTTGTATCTTCGTCAATTTTGGTTTACGTAACAAAAGAAAAAATACGTGTCAAATATTTTTTGTTAATCTAACTGACGGACTAATTAGTTTTTTCAGGACACAAGTATATTAAACTCGTTCGTTGGTGCGTCACATTTAAAGTTTTGTACGTCAAGAGTCACGTACCTAACGTCCAAGAAAATCCTCCTATGTACGAGCAACCAACATGGCGACTGAAATAAAATATGCTTTTGAAACTCTCTAAGGGGCCGCCTCCACGAGCGAGAGAATCGCGGCGATATTTTCGGATAGAAATACGTTGAATCGCCATGATTCGCTCACTCGTGGACACCTCCACGAGTGAGCGAATCACGGCGATTACGACCAGACCAGTACAGTCAGACCTAACCCTTAGGGGCCACCGCCCCTAAGGGTTAGGTGACCGTACTACTCTAAATAAAGTTTGGGCAATATTACAGAAATAGGAATAAAAAACAAGTTCTGTATTTAAACAGTATAATTTACTTATTTCTAAATTATGTAGCTTAATTTAAAACATTCGTCTTAATAATTTGAACAATAGTGATCAGTGCTAACACTCCCATTGCTGGTTGGAAAGAAGATGCTCCTGCCGTGGTGCTTATCCATGAGCGGAAACTGGAGATCCGGGTATATAACTCGGGTCGTGGGGCTGGCATTACAATTGAGCAGTTGCTGTAGGCAGTGCCAACGAGAACACCCTGGAGGTTACCGTTGCAGACTAACGGGTTGCCTATGTCACCCTGAAAACAACACAAATATAAATAAATCGCTGAACATTACACACAGCGCCATCTAGTGCCACACTAAGTAACGAGGCTTGTGTCGTAGACACCAGATAGTTGATATATTACATAGATACTTTTTTTTTTGTAAATACATACTTAATATACACATAAACATCCATGACTCGGATACAAATGTCTATTCTCATCACATAAACATTTGCTCCTACCGGGATTCGAACCCGGGACCCTAAGAACGTAAGGTAGCCTCACTACCACTGCGCCATTCAGGTCGTCAAACAAAAAAAATAACAAAAAAGACAAAATTATAATATTGTGTTGTGTTCGTCTATTTCGGCGGCCGTTTTTGGAAATACCGATATTGTAGCGACACGGATATTTGGTTTTATTTTTATAAATTAGGCGAGACGACAAAAAAAATCTAATTAGTTCGTCAGACAGATTTCCAAAAACTATTGGACACATTTTTTCTTTTGTTACGTAAACCAAAATTGACGAAGATATGACGCTTTTAAAATTCTCAATACGTCACGCCTTGGTATAATTTTTAGCTGGTTCTGAAATCACGAGCCCCTACTCCCGAGTTTTGATGCGTTTTATCTTTGTCAATATTCATTGATTTACAAAAACAAAAAATATGTGTCCATTATTTTCCAATACTCTAACTGACGGACTAAATAGATTTGCAATTTTTTGATACAGTCGTGATGCCTATTTACTAGCTTATGCCGCGGCTTCGCCCGCGGGAGTCCGTAATTGACCCACGGGATCATCACTAACGGCATAAAAAGTATATTTTGTGTTAATCTAATGTTATTATCCAAATACAGTCAGTAGTTTTTGCGTGAAAGAGTCACAAACATCCATCGATCCATCCTCCTTTCGGTTATAATATTAGTAGGATTATGAAATGTTTCAAAGAAATTTAGTCTCAATGCGTTAAAATAGGGATCCCTTCTTTTTACATTTTTTCCTAATATACTTTGACATAACTGTTTTGGCATAATTTGTTTTGCCTTAATAATACTTTGCCAATTTTTTTTTTGGCATACAGTTTATGTTGGCATAATCATCTTAAAGGCTAATTTGTTTTGACATAAAATGAATTCGCATAATGTTACTAGGCATAATAACTATTAGCATAATAGTATTTAGGCATACAATTAATAGTAATACCGGAATCAAATTTGAGTTATTTTTCGTTATTGATTTTGAATTAAAAATTCATTAATTTGTGCTACAAAAGTTAGTGACAGAAACGAATCGCTGCAAATCCGACTCTACGTAGTCTTGTTTGCCCTACCCCTAGAGTGTAATCTAAGCCCGCGTAGGCGCGGAGGGGCGAGGCGGCCCACAAGCTGAAGAGCAGTTGGTTTTAACGCTCGCCGCAGCTGAGGCTGGCCGGCGAAGCCAAAGCCGAAGCTGTGGTGGTGAGCGTAGAACACATCTGCGACGAAAAGCTTGCGTGGGACCGCCGGAGCCTCGCAGTGCCGGAGCCGTGACAGAAACCATGCCTGCTGCATGTTGCATATTGCATGCTTGCTTGCTGCATGCTTGCTTGCTGCATGCTTGCTGGCTGCATGCTTGCTTGCATGCTGTATGCTTGCTGCATGCATGATGTGTGCTTGTTTGCATGCTTCATGCTTGCTGCATGCATGGTGTATGCTTGTTTACATGTTTGCATGCTGCATGCATGGTGTATGGTTGTTTGTATGCTTTTTACAGGGAAAAAACTCACATATGTTCACAATCAACTATGTTCAAAACAAACATGTTATGTATTACCTGCTTCAGGAGATATGTTTTTTTTTTCAAATCGTCAAAATAAATTGGTATATCCAATTAGGGTATGTCTAACATACTACGAGTTAATTATTATGCGTCTTTCTTATGCCTATAAAAATATGTTATAATATAATTATGCGTAAATAAATTTATGCTTAAGAATATTATGCTTAATTATTATTATCATTTATTCATTTAAATACATATTTTTAACATTTTTAAATATTTCTTAATAAAACTACATAAAAAAACATTTAAAAATATAAAAAAACAGTAGTCCACCAGCGCTGGGAACAGGGTCCGAGCTGCCGGTGGTCAGGGCTCTTGAGAGAGGAACCTCCTAACGATACGTGCCGTGTCCAGAAGTACTGCTTTCTGAATCAAGCCCTTGATCCAGCTGCCAAGCGAGAGCCTCCTAAGATGTTGGTAAGTAGTCAAATAAGTCTTAAAATTGTATGCAAATGAATAGGGAACCGTTAAAATACGCCATCAAACTTTACTGCTGCAGCTTCTTTAAATAGAATTTGGGTAACGCCTAAATTAGATGAGAACCAAATACATAGTAACACATAAGTTATTACCTGGCATGAAGAATCTCCTGTGAGACTAACAGTCATCCCGCAGATCATGTTAGTTTGTAAAGTGATTTGTTGAAAGAAAAAAGATTGGCATTGGGAATTATCCACCATGGCCTGCTTCTGTAAGTGCACCAACAGTGTACTGGGCTAGAACAAAAAATAAATAATAAATATCGCTGGACATCACACACGCGTGGCGTGACCTAGTGCCACACTAAGCAACGAGGCTTGTGTCGTGGACACCAGATAGTTGATATACTACATAAATACTCTTATACTACACTTGCTTAGTAAGTGTACCAATACTACCCCAATAAAAGGCTTGAAAGCTGTTCATTAAACCTTCTCAAAAATCTAGGAAGTTATATTGTATGGAATTTCATTACTGCCCTGAAAATCAGAGTAGTAATCCATTACTAACGCGTTTAGTTTTTTTTTAAGTTTTGATGACGTTGGCAATCAAACGATTTAATTTTACCATAAAAAGTACTGGGCTGCCTGTGTACATTGTTCGAAAGTTAAAAATTACACACCGTACAACGGAACGTGCGGTAAAATAGGTACTGTCACCTAAGTACCTATTTTACCACATACCCCGTTGTATAGCACCGTGCGTATTCTTTACGGTTTTTTTTTTCAAAATTAAATCCAAGATGGCGCCGACGCAAATTTTCGGTTTTTTCTTCATGGTTGTCGTTTTCGTGATGTTTGGGGTCGCTGATAATGAAAATGAGGTCAAAATGAAAATACAAGATGGCGCTGACAATAATTTTTTATTTTTTCTTCATGGGTGTCGTTTTCGTGGTTTTTGGGGTCGCTGATAATGAAAATGAGGTGAAAATGAAAATCCAAGATAGCGCCGATGAATATATTCCGTTTTTCTTCATGGGTGTCGTTTTCTTGGTTTTCGTAGTCGCTGTTTGTTTTCTTATATATTGTACTGTTTTCTCGCAAATGTGTTGAAAAATATTGTATGACACACGTGCAGAAATTGGTATTTACAAACTCGTGACTATGGTAAGCTCTCGACTTCGTCTCGATTTTTTGCTATTTTGTCTTTTACTTCTTTGTCTTTTACTGCTTTGTGTTTAAGTGTAGTATAAAGCAGTATATATCACTCGAGGGTAAGTACAGATTACTAAACTCGTGTGGTTCACGGCCCTCCGCTTCGCGTCGGGCCTCAAATGCACACTCGATTAGTAATTTGTGCCTAACTCCCCTTGGTGAATAAATAGCTATTCTTTTGTAAATACATACTTATTATAAATATAAACATCTTTGACTGACTTTGTGTGATGAGCATGGAAACAAATGTCCATGCTCATCACACAAACGTTTGCCTCTACCGGGATTCGAACCCGGGACCCTATGAACGTAAGGCAGCCTCACTACCGTTGCGCCAATCGGGTCGTCAGAAAATAAGTAGCGGTTAGATCTATATTCATATACATTAAACGCATATTATTTTAGGGATATTTCATACTAGCTGATGCCCGCAGCTTCGCCCGCCCGCAAATTATACATATAGGTACTAAAACCTTCTTCTTGAATCTCTCTATTTAGTAAAAAAAACTCGAATCAAAATCCGTTGCGTATTTTTAAAGATCGAAGCATACATAGGGATAGACGCGGCGGGCGACTTTGTTTTGTAATATGTAGGTAGTGATAGTGATAGTGATAATAGGTTCGCCCCCCCCCCCTATTACATGGGACTTCAGACATAACGTGCAAAATGTGGGTGTACTATTAGATACACCTCTGCCTTACGCTTCGGGTATTACAGGTTAATTGTTATGTTATTTTTCGCCATCATTTAGAAAACTTATTTGAAAGAAAAACAAAAATGGTTAAGTTATTTTAAAAAAAATATCAGTCAGTCAGTCAGTGTTTGGGAACTGCCGATAGAAGTGAAAACTAAGTAACTTGTGAATTGTCTTATCGTCGAGCTGTGTGTGTGCAATTATATTATATTCATTTTCTATTTTATTTCCTCTCCTCCCCTCCCCTCCCCTCCCCTCCCCACCCCCTCTACTCCCCTCCCACCTAAGGCCCCGCCCCAGTCGTAGCACTGCTACGGGTTGTGCCCCGCACCCGAATAAGTGATGCTACGCCGTAGCGGATCGGCTACGGGTGCTGCGAAAAGTGTACGTCACGGTCACGCGAGTTCCATGATTTTTGTTTACCCAAAAAAGTGTTCAACGCGCCTATAGAAGTTTTCACTTCAAAAATATAACTTACAACACCTGCGCCGTCTAGGGATCCCCAGCCGGAAGAGGAGCAAGGCTGTTGGACGTCGTTAGTTGACAGTGGCACAACTCGTACATTGTTGGCTGAGAACGCACTCGTGAACTGAAATGGGTAAGAGGTTTACATAAACTTTACGTCTAGGTTTACAAAAAAACAAGTTCGGAAAACATTGATCGCTTAGACCTTGTCACAATAAACTCGTTAATAGCCAAAGTGGTTTACCAAATATGTACTATGGTTATATACTTTATTATGGATTACATAATATATTCGTGTCGGTCTGGCACGATGGAAAAAATGTTAGTCGACTTATATGTATATAGAAAAATAACTAATAAATAATTAATAATCATTTTGATTCGAGTATCACTGTCATGAGCACCATTAGCTATACACATTCCTAAATTTAAAAGCAATTTCCGCGAAAAATAACGATTGTAACTTGGAGACAGGATCTTTTTCATAAAAAATATATGAATATGAGTTCAAGGTAACATGTTCGTAAGAACATGAAATTTTAATTAGTAAAGTAGGTAAAAACACTTTTAAACTTGTTAAGTGTTTACGTATTAGTGCCCGTCACTGTACATTGACATCGTTTACTCCCACAAAGTTTGAGTAGTGCCCACTGTACAAATAATAGTTACTAATAAAAGTGAACAATAATATAATATTCAGACTTGACAGAAACATATTATTATATCTTAGTGATATGACTATGTAAGCCTGATTTTCTTTTATTTCATATAAAATATGCAGTAAAACCAATACTCACGGTGATAACAGCGATATCATTAAAATAGGGGGACCCCGGGCGATAATCTGGGTGTACGGTAAAGCGCTCTACATCACGAAGGCGATCAGCAGAAGTGTCGTTGGTAAGATCAAGTGCACCAGCGAACACCCTGTATTCGGTCGTGTTCAGAAGCGTGTAGACCCTGAAAAACACGGTAGCGTTAACGTTTTTGGTTCGAAAACCACTCTGAAACGAAGAAATTCTCCTCAATACTGCATCCATCCAAAACAAAATGCTCCTTCCGGATACCTTTATATTCTTGTAAACTACACAACAATAATAATATAAAGATTTGTGCCGTTACCATCATTTTTCTTCATTTTCTTTTAAAGTAACGCTCGATTCCACACCTTTACTTAATCAATTGACATAGATAAGTTATCAAATTAGGTGTTATTAATAATGATTAATGCATGTTATAGACATATATCGTCACACCTTATAACTGACTGCCGTACGAAACGTAGGCTGGTCGTTAATCATACTAATATTACAACGAGGTAAATTTGTTTGCAAGTTTATATGTAGGGCTAATCTCTGGGACGAAAGATCCAATTCTAAAAAATTTTTCACTGGCAGAAAGCTAAGCTAAATTCGTTGGTGCTTTATGCTAAAAATTATATTTTTAACATGCATATTAGCCAAGATATCACAACTGTCGTGGGCAAAGTGCTAGTAGGTACTGTTATAATCAGAGATCGGAGTATGTGTAGTTTATTCCTCTAAACTTCATGGAAGTAAGTAATATGTGAATAATACCTCCCCCTAATTTAACAGCTTTATTTTAAAATTTAAAAATAATTTATTTATTTATAAAGAGGTATTATATATAAAATATATGTCGCCGCGAGGACACCTATAAGCTAAGCTTATTACATAATGTTATTGATTGTAACTACACACATCAAAAGTGTCTAGGGATCAAGCATTTTTATGCGGATTTCTTGAGATTGAGATGTGGCTTTGTAATAAATTTATGATTTTATAAATTTATATGGATCCTTTTTGGTGCATTTCATAATTTGAATCAGGAACTCTCAATCAAATTCGAGTAAAAGATGAAAATAAGCTGTCAATATTTTCCCTATAAAAACATACAACGCATTGAAGACATTATTAGTGCTACTGTTTTCCTACTACTGATTAAAACCAACGTTATTATGGAGCGGCGACGTCATTTAAGCAGGGAAGAAATGCTCAGAGCCGTGGGAATGATAGAAGCTGGTTCCCGGCAACGTACTGTAGCTTTAGCTCTGAATACAAGTCAGAGTGTTATCAGTCGACTTTGGACACGTTACCGAAGCACTGGTACCGTGGCTGAGCGCCATGGAGGACGGTATTGCTGCACCACACGGAGACAAGACCGATACATTCAAATCTTAACTCGAAGAGCTCCAACAATAACCGCCATGATGTTAGCCGTGAGGCTTCATCACTCTTCAGGGAACTTAATTAGCGACCAAACAGTCAGAAACCGCTTGCATGAAGTGAACCTTCATTCCCGAAGACCGCTACGGGTACCACCTATAGCAATGCACAATCGTAGGATTCGATATCAATGGGCTCTTGAACACAGAAATTGGGCAGAAGAACAATGGCGTTTCGTGTGCTTTTCTGATGAGTCTCGTTTTGGTATGAGACCGGATACAAGACGTATACGACACTGGAGAACCCCTGGACGCCAACAGCGATTAAAATCCTGCCAGGAAGTCCATCCTTATAGTGGTGGAACCATCATGGTATGGGCGGGTATTTGGATCGGCGGAAGAACTGAGTTGATTTGGATCAGAGGCAACCTCAACGCTCAAATTTATGCTGAGACGATTGTATCAGACGTCATCGTTCCTCTACAAGTGCAAATCGGTCCCTTATTTCAGTTAATGCATGATAATGCACGACCGCACACCGCAAGAGTTGTAAGACAGACTCTCGCCGCAGCTAACATCAATGTCGTGCCCTGGCCTGCTCAGTCGCCAGACTTGAACCCGATTGAGCATGCATGGGATATGCTACAGAGAAGAGCTCTGCCGAATATGGAGGGTATCCAGTCGCAAGAAGACCTTTTTTTGTTGTTGCAACGAACATGGGCGGCCATTCCACAGCGTGATTTGGATGAACTCATTTTGAGTATGCCAAACCGATGTTCTTGTGTTGTTAGTGTTTGCGGTAGAAACACGGATTATTAATTGTTTAAGTTACCCAATAAAATTTTAAAGAAAACTGTGTTTTCAGTAATTTTTTCGAACTTTAATGTTAGTGGTTCAAATGTCAAAAATCCCTTTATTAGGAAAATGGCAAATTTCTTTATTAATGCAAAGGTGACTTGGTTTATCGTTACTGTGACAAACGAAAACACTTTATTTGATGAATCCTTAAAGAAAATTTTAATTAATATCAATCAGGAGAAAAGTTATTGCAAAAATATATGTTGATCCCTAGATACTTTTGATGTGGCCGTGTGGTATCCGGCAGAGTAGAATAGAACCAACCCATTACACTCACGGGTGTCGTATAAGGCGACTAATGTCTGAGGCAGAACACCTTGCGCCTCCGTAGACCAGAGAATGGGCAGCAGCGTTTTCTGTTAGTCTTTCATCACTGCGATCTTGTAGTTGAATTATAATTTCTTATTCCATAAACGATAATACTGCCACCTGTGAGATACTCTGGCAACTATTATAACACCTGTGGTGCCATTGACTAATTTCGTTGGAGTATCAAGCTCAACAGCGCCATCTGTTGGCTTGTCTTAATCAGTATCACTTGAAAAACAATTATCAAACTAAACTCGATGTTCTAGCTAAAACTATCGTTATAATTAACATAAGAATATTTGTTTAACAACTTTAGGGTTTCATTCATATTAGCAATTAATAGTTAATCACTTGACATTATGATTCGGCGTCACCTGTCAGGGAAAATGGCGCCGAATGTGATTTTACCGTCAATACCTGAATGTTTAAATTTAGTACGAGAACTAAGTAAGTCTCAATAATAGATCCCAACTTTAAAATAATAAGACTATTTTACACAGTGATTTACTAGTAAAAAGCTTTTGTTTAACATAACTGTTTATATCACCGGAAATGTTCCATGATAGCACAGATTAAAGACTAAAAAGTAATGAGACAACTAGTTTATTATTAATCATTGAAAACGTGTTCAAATTGGTGAATTCTGTCATTATTTAATAGTAACACAATTATTGTAAAGTGTTTCATTATTATTTGTGAGGCTGATTGAATTTACTATTGTAATAAGTTGCTGAACCGATATTGTGGTACTTCCGCCCACTCAGAACAGACAGGGAGCAACGATCCGTCACGTTAGCTTACGATTAGCAAAAACAATTGAAATACTAAGTAATTATAAGTGTTTAGTGAAGTGAACGATCTGTAATACGATTTAAAATAGTGTGAAGAGTTTCTTCTCCTCAACCATAATAATTTGCGAATGGACGACTCAACTCTAGAAAGTTAATCAGTTTCTGTATGGTTTAATAGAAATGAACGTTTGGAATTTGAGTCAAGTGCTGTGTGTGATTTCAAATACCCACCTACCTATCTATCAACAATGAAGAATCGTATCGCAAGGCGATGTGATAGATGACTGAAAGACAATATGGTGGCGAATGGCGCCAATAATATGGGGACAGTGTTCCTCTAAGCTTTCCCTGCCGTGATATATATATATATATAATTATTATATATCAAATTTAATTAATTATTATATTAATAATTAATTATTATATATAAAATTTACCTATATCGATCTCTGGCTGACTGACCATAAAATAACAGTAGGTACTCACCCATTTTGGCTGTTATAAACGCAAGTTGCAGCTGTCACTGCATGGCGTAAAGAAACCAACGCTCCCCCGCATCTGTGTCCTCTAGTCGGAGTGTTTAATTGACTCTTTTGTTGCAACGAAATCTATGAAAACATAAATATAAAGATAATTTTGTTGCACTGACAGTACTAAGTATTTGTAGCGCAAAAACTGTTTCATTTCATGCCTCGAGACATTTTGTAGTAGTTATCAGAATAGGCTTGTCAACTGAATAAATCGAATTAGCCCGTCATCGTCAGTTTGATTATCAAAAAAATGTTGACTCGTATTTTTTTTTTGTTACGTAAACCAAAATTGACAAAGATACGACGCTTTTAAAATTCTCAATACCTCACGCCGTGGTATAATTTTTCCGACGTCCCGAGTTATGATGCGTTTTATCTGTGTCAATATTCATTGATTTATAAAAACAAAAAATACGTGTTCATTATTTTCCAATACTCTAACTGACGGACTAAATAGATTTGCAATTTTTTTTATTCTGTCGTCATGCCTGTTGGTCCTAAAATGAAAAAAATCATTCTGGTATGTAGTAAAAAAAAAAAAAAATATACAAATAAAAATATATATTTTTTGTATAAAAGTTAAAATATTATTACCATATACTGGAACTGGTTGTGATCTGTTACGGGGGATCCACCCGCTATTCTGTTTAGGCTAGAGCTCGTGCATGTGCCTGATCATAAAATGAATCATAATATTAAAATAAATAATAAGCCCAAAACGTTCACCCTGTAGTAAAAAGGGGCCTCCTAATTCACCACGTAAACCAAGCGTGGGTAAGGCTCGGCGCAAACGGTCCACAAACCAGTAGCCAGCGACAAGTAGTTCACATGTATTTTCATACATTTTTTGAAACTCGCCGCATACGTGTGGCCTGTGGTGGCCACTCGCTACAGCAGTGTAGGCAACTCGCGGTAGGGCGCGACAGCCACCGGTGGCTGTGGTTGGTGGCCCGTTTGTGCTGAGCTTTAGTGGTTGTCACATTACTTCGAATTTATGATTTTCGAACAGACCGGTTTCTTCATTACATCAACATTGCTCTAAGCGTTCGTGATTTAAATTAAACTTACACTGTCACTTACGGGGAGTTTTAAGTATGCTCAAAAGTAGCAGCTGGCATCGTAATAAGGACTCCACAAAACCTAGTGATACTGTTAGTGCGTTTTGCCGTGACTTAGTGTAGAGTTCCGGTAGTGCGCGTGGCAAGAAAACAAAGAAAGGGGTAAATAGATTTGACTGCACCTAACAATTTATTTTCTATCCACCCACATCCTCCTGTCATCCTGCGATCGTCATCGTCGATCAAATTATCGGGAGTTCAAAATAATCAATAATCACGGAAGATATCCCGTAAGTAATAGTACCTATAAGTTTCCACATTATTTGTCCTTGACTGTTGTAAGAATCAAGTGGGTAAGTGAAAGGGCATCTAAAATACGTCAGTGCCCAAAAGCCTGGCACAATAGGGTAGATGACAAAAAAATCTAATTAGTCCGTCAAATAGATTTCAAAAAAATATTGTACACATTTTTTTATTTTTTAAACAAAAAATTAAGACGATACAGTGCGTCGAAAACTCGTGTGACGTCACATTTGAGTAATTTTTTACTGAAATGTGACGTCACAACCCCCCCCACTCATCATCTTTGACACGTTTTATCTTCGTCATTAACTCGATAAAACAAAAAACACGTATCCGATATTTTTCGATAATCTAACTGACGGACTAAACAGAACCATTTTTTTTAATCAGTAATCATCCCTATTGCAACGTTGGATGAAAATGTCATTGGCCAAAAATAGGTCAGTCTCACGTGATAAGTCAACCAACTACTTGGCAATGACACAAAAAACTAGGTGCGGCTCGTGCGCCCACCTAGTTAGTAATGCCCACAGATATAGATAGATAACGCAAGTATCACGAACCGTATGAAAACTAGGCGTGCCATTTATTGACTATCGATTATGGCGCCATACGCACAATTTAGCAACTATACAAACAAGTTACTGTACAAAATAGTATAGTAGTAAGTAGTTGTATTGTTTTAAAAAAATAGCTTGCTGCGACAGTAATCACGTTAAGTATAAAATGCTTAAGCGAAAGTACTCTTGCGTTATCTAAGTATATCTATTTCCGAATCTATAATGTTCAATACCTCTAGTTAGGAAGAAAACCGCTTTACGTGAATCAAGGATAAAAAAATCAAAAAAGATTAAAATGCTGTATTTTGTGAAAAATAATAACAAATGTAAAAAAAAAATACGTACCACAAAGAGCAATCACAAATAAAAGCACAAAGTTGTTCATTGTTGTTCTTAAACACGGCCACCACTATAGGTTTAAAACTCAACAACCGTATAACACTACAACACACAGGTGATGACTGGTTTATATTGCTAATCTGGGAGCAATATTTATAGGCATCGACAATCTAATCTGAAGGGACGTATGAAACACTAATTTATCAAGAAATAACAATATTTTTTTTAGCATTCCGTGTCCAAATGGATAAAACCTCTCATTAGTGTCACATCATACAGTGGTGAAAGACCAACATCATCAGAGCATACTCGTATTTTCTGTTTCAGGATATTGCTACAAACTAACGTGTTTCTGCAAAATGTGGCAAAAATAATAGTAAAGTTCTATGTCCGCACTCTTTCTTCTACGGAACCCTTTCTGAGTGAATGATAAACGAATGTACTCTGTGATAATGTATGTACGTACATAAATATTGGGTCATCAATAAAAATATGGCGTCACTAATCCCCACTAACTTAATCAGTTTAAATTTTCCGTTTTCGGAAATACATCTATTTACTGCCTGAGGATCAGAATAATATGGTGGATGTAGAATAATAATAAAACAATAATCAATCTCACCTTCTTTACATGGATGACATGATCTTTGCCCCCAACAATTTGCAACTGCTGAAGCTATTGAAGGTAACCGAAACTTTCAGTCATCAGTCGCCATCTGGATGGAATTTGGTGTAGAAAAATGTGCAGAGAAGCGAGGGGAGATAATGAATCCGTAGGAATTCAACTCTCGGATTCCAAACACCTGAAATCCCTCTCCTCAACAGAAATCTACAAGTATTTGGATATGTCGGAATTATAAGACGGTTGGGTCATGCCAATTTTGATGTATTCTTTCGGCATACTCAAATGGACTCAGACGGAACTTGATGCCCTGGATAGGAGGAGGAAATGCTAAGAACCTGCACAACCGTGAGGTATGCAGTCTCAGGGAATACTTCCTAGAAACCGACGTGGGGATGCACCGAGATGTGGTCTCAGTGGACAAAGACCTCACCGCGCTCTCCCTGGCTAACGAGAACTAGCGCAAGTCTAATGTATTAGACACTAATGGCGGCAGGGAGCTATGGCAAGGCAAGAAGCTTCACGGACGCTTTTACCGGGCCCTACATGGCCCCGATGTAGACTTATTAGTATCCATAACCTGGCTACGCTTCGGTGACCTCTTCGGGAAAACCGAAGGTTTTGTCTGTGCAATAATGGACGAAGTTATGTTGATGAATAACTACCGGAAATACATTGTAAAGAATGGCACGGACGGTGGCATGCCCAACATATATCCAATATGTTGGGCATACCACCCTCCGGGAGAATCGATCCGACACATTATTTCTGGGTGTTCTAGTCTGGCTAACGGAGAATAATTGCATAGACATAACCTCGATGCCAGGATTGTCCACCAGCAACTTGCTTTGAAGTACAACTTTGTGAAATCAGAAGTGCCATACTATAGGTATGCACCCGACCCAGTTCTCGATGATGGTAATATCACGTTGTTTTGGGATCGACCTAAGTCACTGACAGGGCTATTGTTACCAATAGGCCTGACATTGTGGTGATAGATCGATTGGAACTTTGCGCAATGATTGTTGATATAACGGCCCCACATGACGAGAACCTTGTGAAAGCAGAGAAAGATTAGCAATTCAGTTAGTCGTGACGGCCAATGGCTTAATAACCAGTAGCCTCAACTAAAATTTGAGGAGGCTTTCGCTTGGCAACTGATCAAGGACTCTGTGACGGAAAGGGTGTCCGTGGGGGTAAGCAGAAGAAAACCACGGACCCAGGTCAACATAAAAATATATTAATAAACTAAACGGGTGTGGGTAGGTTTATGGTCACAAGTTTCTCCAAGCCCGCCCGGGGGTTGCACAGTACTCTCCTGGCTCAGCCCGGCGTGACGATGACCGTAGCGGTGTGCCACGCTGCAGACGCCAGGTAGGGTGACGGACGGCAGATGATCGCGCCGACCCGTAGAATTTCGACGCGGCCACGCAGGTAAAGGGTACCCGCTGCGGAGCCCGCGGCAAATTGGATGCCGGTAAAACGGTTGTCAGCCGAAATCCTGACTGTCAGCCGGAATCTTGAACCCTGGAAAATAACGTCCAGCGTGTCACGGAATGGCTAGCAGTCATCCCCGCTGATTGTGACACCAAGGCAAAAGCAAAGCGAGAAATACCCGTGCGCCAATGAAGGTGATGTGTGGTAGTCACAATCAGTACGGAGTTTACATGATGGTGGTGGTAAGCACAACATGATTTGCACATTATGAGTGTCATGAAAAATGTCAAACACACTCGGCTGAAGGCTACAAGATTATGCATATACATATTAAGCATTTGAATGTGCATAGCAAAAACGGTGATAGAAAGTGGCTCACATGTTGAGACCACGTAGCTAGTGATACACAAAATATGAGAACGTGAATTGCTGTTAATTGTTGTTCAACACTTAACCAGTATGGGGTTTACGTAGACACAAAACGAAAAGAGTTAGGTTACTAACAAAAATTAAAGCTGCCTGCTTTAAGCCCGAATATTCTAGATCGCGAATACTTCTAGAAATTTAATTTCCGATGAGAGAACGCGTCCAGTCACTGGGAGCAGAATATTTCCAAAAAAGGCTCGTCACCGCGAGTCCGTGACATTTATACTGGCGTGTTTACGCATAGACAAGTCTTCACTCATTCGATCAGATATACGTAACGCGCGCACAGCACTGGTAAAAACAGCTAATTTTAGTCGTTTAGTAACTGAACGGCCCAATGAGTATGTATACTCTGTGGCGTTTGTTCTGACATTTAACTTAATTAAAGTGTTGAATAGGTTATGTTTACAAAGTAACGGTAGAAACTATTCTGAGTTTCTACAACGTTACAACTCAATGAACATGAACTCTACTCAGTAAGAAGGTGACTTTTTGCGCAAAATAGTTACGAATCCGTCTGTACGATCCTCCATAACATAGCAGATGCTCTGCAGAAACGTGGGAGAAGAAATAGCATTGTGAAGATAATGCTATATTGGACGCACAAATTGTTGAGTGTTTTTTGAGAATATGTTGTCCATTAGCTAATGCCATTGAAATTTTGACAACATGCCTTAAATAGCAGTATTTTGACTTGCTTTGATCAAGACGCTAACCCTTTCAACAACGTATTAGCTCTGACCGTCAACACCCTGCGCTGACTTTCAATATCAAGTAATTGTCATGTCCTGGTGAAGATTCAAAGTTGTGTCCACTCTGGAATGTCAATAAAAAGAAGTAGCACAAAACTGGTTGTGAAACAGGTGGAAAGGAAGGAAACATCACGACAATCATGTTCCGTGAACGCATCATCGACTGATGATGGCGACTTTATCGTTGATCGTCATACTCATTCCTATTACTGAGTCATCTTACCTGGAAATGATTGTTATGACTGGTGAAGAATTGCCAAGTTTTAACAAACACCATTTGTTTGCAAATTCTGGATTAGTCATAAATATAGGTACTAAATAAGATAGGGCTCAAATCCATACAGGCAGAACCCCAATTTATTATAGTTTATTTAAATAGATACATAGTTATAGAACTGTATTTTTGTAGACGTCTTTGACGTTGTTTAACGCTGTCAATAACTGTGTTATAAGTCCGTGAATTATGTAGATAAGATTAGGTAGTAAATATTATTTTATCTACCTAATAAATGTTACTAAAGTCTATGAAGAATTTGGCGGCATTCATTGGTGCTGTTAATAACAACGACATTCATTTATTTTTAGGCAACTTTGGCCCATAGACGACAGATACTAACGAACGAGCGTGTACACAAGCTATATCATGTCTAAGTTATATTGGATGCATTCACATTGTGACTGAAATAAAAAATATTTTTAGAACTATCCAAGGGTTCGGTCGCAATCGGACCGTAACGGTTTGAAAGAACCTTAACAATGTAGGTAGACTACATTTCAGAAACCGCGAACCGGAAGACGTTGCGTTGGATCGGCCTCTAGGTGGACCGATGAAAAGAAAGAAAAAATATTTTTTAGTCGCAAGGCCATGACGTGCATACATTATTCGGAAAAAATAAACTATAAACATACAACGCATTTAGACAAACACCATGACCTGGGAAAGGTTGCGGGGATCCGCTGGAAGCGAGTCGCACGGGACCGGTCAATTTGGTGACAGTTGGGGGAGGCCTATGGCCAGCAATGGACGTCTTTCGGCTGAAATGATGATGATGATTTCAGAAATAGGAATAAAAAGCAAGTTCTGCATTTGAATAATATATTTTTTTGTTTAAAACATTCGTCGTAATAATTTCAACTATGTCATCACTGCCTACACTGCACTGCTTACACTGCCGTGGTGCTTATCCATGAGCGGAAACTGGAGATCCGGGTATATAATTCGGGTCGTGGGGGTTGGTATAAAACTGAGCAGCTGCTGTAGCCGGTGCTAACGAGAATACCCTGGAGATTTCCGCTGCATACTAACGGGTTGCCTATATCGCCCTGAAAATAACGCAATATATTAAAATGTCGTGTTTGACTACTTTGGCGTCCTTTTTTGGGTATTCTTTTGTTGTAGTGACACGGATTATAGGTGTTATTAAAACACCATTTACATTTGCATGTCTCAAAGAGTTATGGTTAACAATATGTTAAAATGTGTCTTCATACTTTTCTGCTGCAGTAGCAGCTTCTCTAAATAGAATTTGGCAAACGCTTTAAGAGGTGGCAACCAAATAGAAATTAATACACATAAGTTATTACCTTGCATGAGGAATACGATCCAAGAGCCATCCCGCAGATCATGGTATCTTGCAAAGTGAGTTGTGGGACCCAGGGAGCAACGTAAAAACGTTGACAATTGTTATTATCCGCCATCGCGAACTTCTGTAAGCGCATCAACTGTGTACTGGCCTAAAAACAAAAAAAAATAGCGATTAAATGTTTATTCATATACATATTCAATTTGGATTTTGAAAAGGTTATCGTTATCATTTTATAAAATGTATTTGAAAGAAAATCAAAAATGATATAATATACCTACATATTTTCAAAAAAAATGGGGCTTATTCATACACGCTGATTTGTTACGTTTAGTAATGATTAACGTCTGCTATATTTACAAAATTAATGTTTAAACATCTCCTCATCTAAATTATCTCACCACATGGTATGAATAAGGCCCGGGACAAAAGTTTATCATTTATTTTGATTAATACATATAACTTACAACATTTAAGTCATTCTGAGCTCCCCAGCCGGTAGACGTGCAATAAGATAGTGACTGTTGGACATCCTCAGTCGCCAGTGGCGCGATTTGTACATTGTTGGATGAGAACGCACTCGTGAGCTGAAATGGGTAAGAGGTTTACATTTTAGAATACCAGCGCTGTGACTTTTTTTAAGTGAAAACTTCTTTAGGTGCGTTGAGCACTTTTTGGGTGAAGGAAAAACATTGAACTCATCGTCACGTAACGTAACGTGCGGTCTCGCTTCGTAGCCGTTCGTAGCACTCGTAGCATCCGCTACGACGTAGCACCACATAGGCATGCGCGGGGCATTACCTGTGCTACGACTGAGGCGGGGCCTGTGTACTTTTTGTTTTCACTTCTATCGGCAGTCCCCAAAGACTGCCCCGTTTTTTTATGTAGAGCACCATGCTGAGATAAGTGGGGACTTTTGCATACGGGACTAATTTGCATGTCTTATTTTTTTCATAAGTTTACTTTTCTAGATCTTTTTGTTAATTTGTTAATTTAACCATTTTCCGTTATTTCCTGTGCGAAATCACACTACACACAACTACTACACAACACAACTAAACACTTTTTCTTCCTTTTATCTTTATTGATGTAAGTCCTCATTATTTTATTTTATATAAAAATATGCAGTAGAGCAAAATACTCACGGTGATAACAGCGATATCATTAACATAGAGGTTATCAGGGTTATATTCAGGGTGTACGGTAAAGCTCTCTATATCACGATGGTGATCAGCGGAAGTGTCGTTGGTAAGATCAATTGCACCAGCGAACACGCGGTAGTCGTTCGGGATCAAAACCCTGGAAAATACGGTAAGATTAACGTTTTTGGTATTCATTTTGATGGAAAACTACTCTGAAACGAAGAAATTCTCTCCAATCCCACCCATCTAAAACAAAACGCTCCATCCGGGTAGCTGTATTTTCCTATATGCTACATAATGTGTTTAGATGATAATGCTTCACCATAATTATTTACATCATAATAATTAGTAAATAGTAACAAACAGTAAATGGTAACAATTTCATGGGTTTTAATTTGTTAGCACGGAAAAATCCGGTATCTAAAATAAACCTAAGTTACTCCTTCAACACAATCAAGAATAAAAGCATTTTTCGTTATAAGTACTGTATGGTGCGGTGCGGTGCTGCTGGTACGGTGGCACCGACAATATATACGGAACTATAGAAAATGGCGTAAACCTCATGATGTCTATTTATTTATTTATGTACACACAAAATACTTTACAGGACAATATATTACTATATAACATTATAGTAAATATATTATAATATATATTTAGATATATTATATATATATATTTATTATATTATTATTTTATTTTTATATTTTTACTTGTATTATTATTGTATGTATTATTATTTTTTCTGTTATTTGAAATTACAGACACCTCAATTTTATTTATTTATATGTATGTATAAATAATTTAGTTTATTTCAAAAGGTTTCGATGAATAATAAATTCAGATAAATAACATAGATAGAAAATATTAACCACACTAGTCGTAGGTAAGTTAAAATTGTACATCTTTCCGATCTAGATTTGGATACAAAATGCAGCATCACCCTCCCACCAGCATAAACATACACTTGCAGAAATGCGATAATCATTTTCCACAAAATAACGCCTGAATGCACCTTCTCTTTATTAATTCACTAAGATAAGTTATCAAATTAGGTGTTACTGATGACTTTATGATATGACGACCATACAAAATGGCGACTGGTTGGCAATACTCTATCTATTCCGATCTTAATCAATCAAAATCAACATTAGATACTCACCCATTATCGCTGTCAAAAAGGCAAGATGCAGCTGTCACTGCATGTCGTAGCGAAACTAATGCTCCCCCACACCTGTGCCCTCTAGTCGGAGAGTCAACCAGACTCTTTTCTTGTAACGAAATCTAAAAGAATATAAATATTAAGGTTATTTCCTTGTTATTTCACTGTACTGACAGCACTAAGGATTTGTAGTTCAACAACTGTTGCATCTCACGTCTCGAGACATTTTGTAGTAATTACATTACAGAAATGGTCCCAAAATGTAAAAATCTTTAGGATTTGTAGTAATAAAAATAAAAAAAATATTATTACCATGTAGGGGAACTGGTTATCAGTTAATGGCGGAAGTCCACCCGTTATTCTGTTCAGTGTAGAGCTCGTGCATGTGCCTGTTCATAAAATGAGTCATAATTTAAAATAAATAACATAATATTATAAATAAGTAAATAATATTATAATGTAACACTATTTATTTGAATTCAGTATGTGTGTACATTATTTACAATTTACGAATCTATTAAAATAAACTAAACTAACTTAAACTAAAACATAATATAATATAGGTATCATGTTTTGGGCTTTGTTTTTTCTGTGGCTTTCGTTTTAGTTTTGGGCTTTTATAATATTATTATAATAAGCCCAAAACTTTCCCCCTGTAGAGTACAGGACCTCCTAATCCACGTGAACCAAGTATGGGTTAGAGGAGCTTCGTTTTTTTTTACTTTAGAACATACTGGTTTCCTCTATATTATTCCTTTACTGTCATCATCTGCCTAGCCTTTTCCCAACTATGTTGGGGTCGACTTCCAGTCTAACCGGATGCAGCTGAATACCAGTATTTTACATGGAGCGACTGCCTATCTGACCTCCACAACACAGTTAGTACCGGGTAATACGATACCCCTTGGTAAGACTGGTTGTCAGACTTTTTGGGTCTCTGACTTCCTAACGACTGTCAAAGATCTACAAATGACAGCCGGGACCAACAGCTCAACGTGCTTTCCGAGGCACGGAGGAAACTCGGTATGTAATGGGTGGTCACCCATCCACAGACCAACCTAGGCAAGCACGGCTTAACCTAACGATCGATCCGAGCGGCTGTTATTATTTAGCCACGAGCTCCTATATTATATTATTCCTTTAATGTATGAGAAAAAAATGTACACATATTAAATGGGAAAGTGAAATAAAAAGCATTTAAAATTCTGCCCAAAAACCTGGCAGCATTGCAACGTTGGAAGGAAAAGTCTTTGGTGAAAAATAGGTAAGTCTGGTCAAGTGAAGAGTCAACCAAATTTCACGAAACACTAGATAGGCCTCGTGCGCCCATCCAGTTAGTTATGCCCACAAATAAAAGGTGTAAACTGACCCTTCACGAAGCCGTCAACCAAGAATGAGGGATTTTCTTTTTGGCTCTTCCCTAGTCGCTGGATAGATGGCGCTAGGAGTTAGTATGATAATGCAAGGAACGGAACCTAAAAAACGGATTTTAACAATGCGCGAGAAAACTAGGTTATATTCGGAAGGTTTAGCAAATGAAAGTGTCAGTCAACGAGAGTATGTGACGTGACACAATGTTTTTTTTTCCAAGCGTTTTGGCTTTGGCACCAACTATCATAGTAAGTTCAACGCCATCTATAGAGTTCTTGGAAACTAAGTTTTTTTTTAATACCTCAAAAAGAAAACCTCTCATTCTGTACAAACTTAGCAACTGGACGCAAAAAATACATGAGTCACACCAAATTGCCACATTAGTGTGACTACGGTTCATTTTATTTATCTGTAGTCACACTGGTGTGACTACGGATAATTTAACCTGATCCGTAGTCACACTGTTGTGACTATGGATAATTTAACCTGACCCGTAGACACACTGGTGTGACTACGGCTGATCCGTAGCCACATTGCTACAAAAAGTAAAATTTAAAAACCCCCGACAAAATTAAAAATTAACTCTAAAAACTAACAAAATAATAATATTTTAAACCTATTATAATTATTATCGTCAAGGTGTAAAACACCTCCTAACGAAGCCGAAGGGTACTGGTTTTCTCCGTCATTGCGATCATTTTTGTGTTCTACACCATACCTCGGAACCTCCTAGTTACTGAAATATTGGGAGTCAAAGTTCCAACTTTTTGTCTAGTTTTTTTTTTTTAAACATATGTTTTTAATGTAAGATTTTTACTTTAAACACCTGCACGACCCCCGTACTATTCAATCCATCCATCAGCACAATGTTTTGAGTCCTTTACATTGAGTTCTACCACAAAACATGATTTTTCACCCCAACAAAAATAAAGTCGTTTGCCAGCAATAATTTTTCGGAGTAAATTTTTTTGTTGCAATCTGCGACTACACCTGTTTTATATATATTCAATATTCCATAGCTCAACTTTTTCGAACCCAAACTTTATAAATTAGGGAGAAAATCGTTTAAAGTGAATCAATGACAAAATTGTCAAAAAAAGTAATCTTTTAAA
This sequence comes from Xestia xanthographa, assembly GCA_905147715.2. Lineage (NCBI taxonomy): Eukaryota > Metazoa > Arthropoda > Insecta > Lepidoptera > Noctuidae > Xestia > Xestia xanthographa. The sequence goes on along the minus strand of LR990653.1, from coordinate 12,566,321 downwards.
AATATATATGTAGGTACTTAGTTTTTTATAAAATGCTGTATTTCTGAAAAATAATAACAAATGTATAAAAACTTACCACAAAGAGCAATCACAAATAAAAGCACCAAATTGTTCATTGTTGTTCTTAAGCAAGGCCACGACTATAGGTTTAAAAGTTAATAATCGTGTGACACTACAAACAGGTGATGTCTGATTTATATAGCTAATGTGGGGGCTATATTATATAATCATCTGCAATCTTATCTGAACAAGGGACGTCTGCAACAAAACAAAGAAATCAAGAAATCATTCATCAAGAAATCAATTATCAAGAAATCAATTATCAATAAATCAAAAATGATAAATCAATTATTTATTAAGAAACTACCTACAATATATTTTTTGCATTCCGTGTCTAAACGGATAAAACCTCTCATCAGCGTTGTATCATGTTGTTGTTGTATGTCGTTGTTGTTAAAATTCTCAGATTATACAGTGGTGGAAGACCAACATCATGAGAGCGTTCTCTATCTTTCTTCTCACGGTTCTTGGTCATTAATTTTGTGCCACTCTGTACATTTGGTACAAACTAACGTGTTTCTGCAAAGGATTCCTTCTATCTGGCAAAATCTTGATGCTCCGAAATTTATTTGGCATAACACACTTGGCATAATCTTCTAAGAATATTTTTATGGTAAAAAAAATATTTAATCAAATTATTGGTTGTCCGAATGTTTATATATCCGAATTTACAATGCCATACTTTTCAGATGACAGAATTTTATTTGGCAAAGTTAAAATTCCGCATAATTTCATTTAGCATTACGTTTGTTCAAAACGACGATTGTTTGGTACAATTTCACTTGGCATACTATGAAGATGGCAGAATTTCATTTGGAATAATTATAATATGCCATTTCTATAAAATAGCATTTTTAACCTATACAACAACAACAACAACTACAACAACAGCCCATAAATTTCACTGCTGGACATAAGCCTCTCCCATGATGGAAGGAATTTGCCGTAATCTCCACGTTTGGCAGGCGGATTGGAGATCGCAGTGATGAAAGACTAACAGAAAACGCTGCTGCCCATACTCAGGTCTACGGAGGCGCAAGGTATTCTGCCTCAGACATTAGTCGCCTTATACGACACCCGTGAGTGTAATCGGTTGGTTCTATTCTACTCTACCAGATACCACACAGCTTAACCTATAATTAAAATTAAAATATTGTCTTAAAAAGTCAGTAATATATTTTGCTACAAAATTTAGTGAAAGAAATTGTTGCAAAATCGACTCTACATAGTCTTATGCCCTACCCCTACAGTGTAATTTAAGCCCGCGAAGACGCGAAGGGCGAGGCAGCCGGCGAGCTGAGGAGCAGGATGATTTAACGCTTGCCGCTGTGGCTGAGGCTGGCCGGCCAAGTCTGCCAGCAAGCTGAAGTTGCGGTTGCATGCTGCATGCTTGCTGCATGCATGGTCTAGGCTTGTTTGCATGCATCATACAGGTAAGAAATACAAATTTATTTTTACTATAAATTTTCCGTAATGTCATCACATTACGGAAAATGTATAGTAAAAATAAGTCTCTCAATTATTATAGACATAAAATGTATGCCAAAAGATGACTGACTGTGAACTTTCTGCAATGCGATAGTTGTTATTTTTAATTCTTATGTTAGGTATGTATTATTAGGGTTCCTTCTATCTGGCAGAATCTTGATGCTCCGAAATTTATTTGGCATAACACACTTGGCATAATCTTCTTTAAACGAATATTTTTAAGGCATAAAAAATATTTAATATAGTTATTGTTTGGCCGAATGTTTGTATGTCCGAATTTACAATGGCATACTTTTAAGATGGCAGAATTTTATTTGGCATAATTACGTTTGGCAATATACAAATTCCGCATAATTTCGTTTAGAGTAACGTTTATTTCGATACGATTATTTGGTACAATTTCACTTGGCATACTATGAAGATGGCAAAATTCCATTTGGAATAATTTTATTTGGCATTATTACCATTTCTATAAAAAAACATTTTTAACTTTAAATTAGAATTAAAATATTGTCTTAAAAAGACAATATGTTACGCTAAAAAAGGTAGTGACAGAAACCAATCGCTCCAAAACCGACTCCATATAGTCTTGTCTGCCTCACCCCTAGAGTGTAATTTAAATCCGCGTAGACGCGGAGGGGCGAGGTGGCCCGTGAGCTGAAGAGCAGGTGGTGAGCGTAAAACACATCTACGACGATAAACTCGCGTGGGACCGCCGGAACCCTGCAGCGCCAGAGCCGTGACAGAAACCATGCCTGCTGCATGTTGCATGCTTGCTTGCATGCTGCATGCTTGCTTTCATGCATGGTGTGTGCTGGTTTGCATGTTTGCATTCTGCATGCTTGTTTGCATGTTTGCATACTGCATTTTTGCTGCATGCATGACGTATGCTTGCCTGATCAGAAATATGCAGCATTTAACATTATCGTCGTATGTTTGTGCCGAAAAAAAATAATGTTCAATCAATTTTATTATTAGGGTAAGAAATACAAAATTATTCTAACTATGAATTTTTTGTTATGTGATTTATGAGGCTTTTCATTATTATGCATAATGAAATGTATGCCAAAAGATGAGTCTAACTGTAAACTTTCTGTAATATGATAGTTATGCCTTTTAGTGACTATCGATATGAAATTTATGCCAAAATATGATTCTGACTGTGAACTTTCTGCGATAAGATGGTTCTACTTTTAATTCTTATGCATATGAAATTTATGCCTAAACATGATTCTGACTTACAAAATTATGAGTTTTGAATGTATTATAAATGAGTGTCTGCCAAAAGATTTTCTGCAAAATGAAGTTTATGCTATATTCTGTTATGCAAAGTAATATTATGACATAAAAAGTTCTGCTATAGAGGGTAGACCCGTATTATTATTATTTAACGTTATGCCTAAAGACGATTCTGATTACAAAATGAGTTTTGAATGTATATTAAATTAGTGTATGTGTAACAATATTCTGCGAAATAAAGTTTATAATGCTATCTGCTGTAATTTAAAATAATATTATGACATACAAAATCTGCCGCAAAGAATAGACCCTTCTTTCTTCTACGGAACCTTTTCCGAGTGAATGATAAATAAAATGCAAGTGATTATGACATAAGTACCTACATGAATATTGCATCATCAATAAAATAATTACGACATCACTAATTTCTTCAGTTTTATATTCCTTTTTCGGAAATACATCTACCTATTTACTGTCTGAGGAATAGAATCATATAGTTCATGAAGTTATACGTTGTAACATAAAAACAGCATAACATTAAGCCTATCACCCTGAAAGGTTAGGTAGGGTGTAGTAATGGGTGTAAAATACCCTTCCTGAAATCGAACTGCACTTGCTCTCGCCGTCACTCTGGTATGTTTTTGTTTAGGACCATCGCTGGGAACCTCTAGTTACGGAATTAGTTACTAGAGATCAAATTTCAATAATTAGAAGTTTTTTTTTTAAGTAACAAAAGAATGTAATATTGCAATTTTACTTAAAATACAGCAGCGGGAACAGTGGTAGCTCAGTGTTGGCGGCCCCGACTTACAAACTTCGAACCCAGACAGGCGCACTACTTTGTGTAATTTATTTCATCACCATTGCTCTCAAAGCGGTGAACGAAAACGTGAGGAAAACGCCTTCTTAGAACCAAAAATTCGAATACATGTGACATCTACCAATCCGCACTGGGTCCGCGTGGTGAATTATAGCCCATGCCCTCTCATTGACAGGAGGCATGTCCCAGCAGTGGGAATATTGTAGGCTGATGATGATGACTTAAAATACCTCCATGATCCCTGAGGTTTTTAATGCATCCATCAGTACAATGTTTTGAGTGCGTTACATTGAGTCCTAAGGCAAATCGCGATTTTTCACCGAGAAAAATTTGTTTCCCAGCAATAATTTTAGTCTAGATTTATTTAGTTTGGTGCGCAGAATGCTTGATTGACGGCTACGTCAAGGGTCTGTTTGCACCTTGTATAGTGCCTATATGAGTATATTGACATCTTTAACGTTAGTTTCGCTGTTTATAATAGTTTTATAAATCCCTCAATGAAGTAGATAAGTTTTAGCTGTTTATATGAATAAATGCTACCGAAGTCTGTGTGCCGGACGGGCGTGATCCGCTGATGGCGTGGATAACGTGTACTTGGTGGTCTGTCTATACCCTATTTTTACCGGGCGCACGCTTGTACTGTACTTCACCGCCAGACGGCGCTGATGTCCTACACCTATTTAACTGTAGTTACTCTTCGCTATCTCAGGCGTAGACCTAACGAGGGGATAGGGGTTACTGGGAAATAATACACTTATTTATAACTTTCATGACTGTTCAGGAAGCGATTTCAGGACTATTCGCGCACTACTTTTTCACTGTTACTATTATATATTTGCCGTACTGATGACTACGATTCTAGGAAAAGTTGAGTTTACTAAGGCACTCCAGAACTTTACTATAACGAGGACCCTGATTTCGCTTCCTGATTTCGGAAAACTTTAATGAAAATTTGATTATGGAAATGTAGAATCTTTCTGCAGATTTCAATTTTGAGCTTATGTTTAAACACATTATATACATCACCACACTTCTACATAACGTTATTTACGCTACGTTTGTTACTTATAGACGTAAAAATAACGAATATATTAAAATTGGGAAATTATTTCCAAAAAACCAGACAACTTTTCCAAAAGTAGCTGTTGGAAGGATCTTCCAGGCTGAATTTCACGAAAACTGTTGCTGTGACTGTAAGTATATAATTGTCATATACTAGACGAGTACATGACCTAACTAAAACTGTAACTTATTTTTTCGTGTCTGTATTTTTCAGCCTGTAACGATCCTTCTACTGTTTTTCTGTAAGACAATTTTTTCCTGTTTTTGTCGAATATAGCCGCGCTAGACTGTCATACTCTACGTACGTCTAAGTGGTTTATCTAAAAGCTAAATTATAAAAAAAGACTATGTCCAGGCCTAGGTCGCAACCTAGGCTACCTGGACTTTACTGAAACGTTAAATTAAACTATAAAACTTCACTTGCGAGTTTATATGAGTCTAGCGCTTATGTCAATTACTGCATAACTATTCTAAATCACTGAAGGCACTTGTTATATACGACTATACTGCCCATACACTGACTCTACACTGTTTTAACTGTAAGCAACACTATGTGCTGATTTGGTGACGATCGTCGCGAACATTTCTCCCGCCGTGTAGTGCAGTGACGACTCGCTGTGATGTCGGCGCGGCGCTACATCACGCCGGCGAGCGACGACCGTAGTCGTGACTCCCGCCGTCACGATGCTCAACGCCTCGACGTCCCGATGTCTGGATCACTTCGGTAGAGGGACGAGTTTCTTCACCGGACGCTTCAAGGTACCGCCGGAAGTGCGTACCTCAGTGGTCCGGACTTCACCATCGCCCCCGGGGAAGACAGCTACTATGCTAAGACAGCTACTATCGTGGCAGCTGGCCGTCGGCTATGAGGACGGGGTCATTTACCTGTAGACCCGGCCCGCGGCTGTGCGGCTCCCGCCGGTTCTGAAGCTCCGGCAGGTATTCTCGTACCCAGCGTCGCCAGAACATGTCCAGCGGACGAGGCGCTCCCAGGCGCCCCCCATGAAGGGCGCTGACGGCGTTATAAAGCGCCACACGATGCCACGGCCACTGGCCTCCCATCGGAAGACGTCTCGGAGCTCCCTGTCGGCACTGTGCATGTTGGTGCCGTTGTCGGAGTGGATCTCGGCAGGGCAGCCTCGACGCGCAGAAAACCGGCGCAACACCAGTATAGCGGAGTCTGCGCTGAGGCTGGCGGCGATCTCGAGGTGGACCGCTCTGGTGGTCAGACACGTAAATAGTGCTACGTACCTTTTTTAATGTTGTCGACCAACTGTGACTGACAATGGCCCGAAATAGTCAAGCCCTGTGTAGGTGAACGGCCTCTGATGATGTGCTAGGCGCGTTCTCGGATGGTCGCCGGTCGCAGGCACGGAGGGTTGCGCCTTGCGAATACGACACTGTAGACATTGTGCCAGTACTTTCTTTGTGGTTGGTCGCATTCTGATGACCCAATAATGTTGTCGCACCTTGTTGATGGTGAGCTCTGTGCCGCTGTGCTGTAGGCTCCTGTGTGTCCAGTCTATATATAACTGGGTGATGCGGTGGTCACCGTCCAAGATGGGTGGTCGCTTCGCATCGTCGGCTATTTCTCTGACGGCGGCGATACGACTTTTCAGCCGTATGACTTTGTCTGTAAATTCTATACGGAGCGGCTTCAGTCGACTGTCTTTTTCCACGGACTTCCTTAGCTGTAGATTCGCTATTTCCTTAGCGAACGACTGTTGTTGAGAGACCTGTATAAGTAAAAGAGAAGAAGAAGTTCCGCTTCTAGGGGATATCCCTCGACTTGAGTGCCGGTTGTTTTCGCCGTCTTTTTGGGAAGGGATTTGGTCGCCTTCTTCTGTTTTTTCCAGACCGGATCCTTTTCGGCGTTCTTCTGTGTTCGTTTGTAGAACGTTTTCTCTGTTCTCTTTTGGCAGAGATCTATAAAACGAAGAACGCAGGCTGTAGCACGAAGTAGTCGCTCCCACTTCGAGAATCGTGTCGGATCCGGAACCACATCTGTTAGCGAAAGGCTATTGTCGCCCTTGCTTTCGGTGAGTGTAAGTGTTCTTTCCTCCCCTGTATCTGTATTAATTGGAGGTTTTTCTGTTGGCCATGTGGATGGTTCGTTGTACAAGAAACCAGGTCCACGAAACCACTCGTGACTCGAGTCAAAGTGGTGTGGTACGTCGCGAGTAGCGCTGTCTGCTATATTAATTTTTGTGGGCACCCATCGCCAGTCTTCGACTTTACTATTTTCTTCTATTGATGCTATGCGATGGGCTACGAACGGTTTGTATACCCGTGATCCTCTTCGTATCCACGTGAGGGCGGTCTTGCTGTCTGTCCAGTATGTCATAGATGCGGGTTTGATGCTGTGCTCTTTTATGACGGCTGCTGCTACGTGGGTTCCCAACACCGCGGCCTGTAGTTCGAGACGCGGTATTGACTGTAGCTTAATCGGTGCCACTTTCGCCTTTGCCATGACGAGGGTGACGTGCTGTTTGCCATCTGTTGTTGTCGATCGCCAATAGACCGCTGTTGCATATGCCATCTCACTCGCGTCGGTGAACACGTGGACTTAAAGCTTCACTGTATCCTGGATAATATAATACCTTGGTAGGCTGACATTCTTAAGCTGTCGTAGATGTTGCACCCAACTTCTCCACTGGGCGGACAGGTGGGGAGCACCTGGTCCCAGTTGGTTCTTCGCCTCCAAGCCTCCTGAAGTATCTGTTTGGCTCGAATGGTTACTGGGGAGACGAGGCCTAGCGGATCGTATAACGACATGACGATCTTGAGTGCTTCTCTCTTCGTCGGCGCCTCCTTATCCAGGATGCCGCTCGGTAAACGTGCGAGCGTAAGGTTGAAGCCTAGCGTGTCTTCACTCGGTTTCCAAATTAGTCCGAGTATCATTTCTGTATCTGTTTTCTCGATGTTGACTTCTTCAGTCCTGTTCTGTGTCGGGTCTATATTTTCTATTTTACTTCTATGCTGTTTGATCCCCATTTTTTGAGTTCAAACTTCGCCTGTAGGTGAATGTTCTTCACCGCTGTTGCTGTTCTTGTCGCTTCTTCGACGGTTCTGTAGCTGTCTAGGTAGTCATCCATATAATGACTCTGTATGATGGATTCCACCGCTTCTGGTTGGGTCTAACTGTGCCGTTCCGCGTTCCAATTCTTCGCGTAGATGGCTGTGCACGGTGAGCTTGCAGCGCCGAAAATTATGGACGTCATGCGGTATTCTTCAGGGGCGCCTTCTCGTCTATCGCCTCTCCAAAGATAACGAAGGACGCTGTCCTGTCTTCGCACCTTCACCTGCATGAAGATTTCTGCTATGTCGCCGGCAACTGCTATCGGATGTCGGCGGAATCTCATCATGACGCCGGGCAGCGACTGTAGGAGGTCTGGACCCGTGAGTAGGAAGTCGTTCAGCGACATCCCTCTTGATTTGGCTGCGGCGTCGTGAACTATTCGGAGTTCCTCCGGTTTCATCGGATTGAACACGTCGAAATGGGGTAGCTACCAAGTCCTACCAACTGTACTTATTTTGGGCGCCCTTTCGGCGTATCCCTTGCTGATGTACGCGTTCATCTGTTCTGTATATCTGTCTTGAAGAGCAGGCTTGCTATCGAGTTTCTTTTCTGTTGAGACGAGCCTGTTGAGTACTGTCCCGTAGCTGTCTGGCATTTCGATATTTTCGCTTTTCCAGAGCAGCGCTGTTTCTATATGGCCGTCTTCTGTCTGGTATGACGGTCCAATATGGCTTCCGCTTTCTTTTCGGGATCGGAGTCTGGTCTGCGCGGGCTAATGACCAGTGATTCAAGCGCGAAAAATTCACGCAACTGTTCGTCGAGGTCTTGGTCGTCTGCTGTAAGTCTGTTGACGTAATGCACTTGGTGACCCAGTGTTCAGGTTTGCGCGCCGTGTAGAGTCCAGCCCAGCCCAGCCATGAGTGAGGCAACTGGCTGGTTCTTGGGTCTTTGCGGACCTCGGTGGCCAGCAATAGGTGCCAATTATCTTGGCCTATAAGTATTTTTGGCGCGCCGCTGTTGTATGTCAACTGTTGCCTGAGGTCATCCAGATGTTTGCAGTGAGCGATGTCTTCCTCACTGACCGTTTGCGTTGCGAGGTTGAGCTTCGGTATGGTGCGCGCTCTGAAGGGCATCTTGTCCTTCATCTGGCTGGAGAGGGTGACTGTTACTCTTCTCGACATGGGAGTGTCGATCATGGTGTCTCCAATCGCGCCTATCTTCAGGGGTTCGATGCGGCCCCTCGCTCCAACTCGCTGCGCTATTTCCTCATCGATGAGCGAAACTGTTGATCTATCGTCGAGGAAAGCGAACGTGGATGCTTCTCCCGCCGGTCCGACGACTCGCACTGGTACCATCTTGAGCTACGCTTGACTCGATGTTGTTCGCGAACTGGCGACTATTTCCTGTGAAGCTTCCTTTGGCGGCTCCTCTTCCGTTGTCTTCCTGACGAAGTGCAGCAGTCTATGATGCGTGGCTTTGCACCCCTGTATTTCGCACTTCTTCGGCTGGCACTTATGATTGTTGCGACGACATCGCAGACAACGAAAGCAGAGGCCGTGCTTCTTCGCAAGTTCCCATTTCTTGTCGTTGGATGCCTCTCTGAATTTCTTGCAATCAGACTCGTGATGACCATCTTTTTCACAGATTCGACATTTTGAAGTCGGTTTATCTGTGGTCGTGTGTGCTCTTTGCACAACCCGCTTTCCCGGATTTCTGTCGAGTGGATGTTCTCAGGTGGAGCGAAGGCACTGCAGTAGCGAGCTTGTTCTATAATGAACTCGCTGAAGAGAGACAGGTCTGGCACTGACTGGTACTTATCTGTAAAGGTTCTGTACCAACGTACACGCAGGGAGTTCGGCAGCTTTTCTGTTAAGGCTCTCATCAGCTCGGCGTTGACGAGGTAATAGTCCTTATTTAGTGCTCGCAGAGTCACTATGCCACTTCTGACCCGGCTGGCGAACGTGCAGATATCTTTGGGTGCTTCGCTGCAGCGTGGCAATCCTTTCAGCCTTTCTGTTTCGGCCTGCGCTATCGAATCTGGACGGCCGAACTGCAGCTCGAGTTCCCTCATGATGTCATCTGGCCTGGCGTGTCCTATGAGCTCTGAACTCACTGTATCCAATGCTCTTCCATGTAAACACCTTCTGAGTCTTGCTGTGTTCTCGACATCGTTGAAATACGCCCGAGTCGTATCGTATATGGCGCGGAACGAAAGCCATTCTGTATGTGACCCACTGAAATTTCGTAGGGTCATGATGATCTTTAACGCCGAGGGTTGATTCGATGTCCCTGTATCTATTTTTTTGTCGGCTAGCGACGCTATGGCGGACGTAAGTTCCGTAATAAATGGACGTAGTAAATCCTCCCCCCTGTTGTCTGTGATCTTCTGTGTTGGTTCTGTATTGCTGTGCACATTTTTCACTGTAGGATGTAACGATGGTGCCTGTCTCTGGTTATCTATATCTGTACTGTTGATGACCGCATGGAGGGTGAGTTTTGTCTATCTGTAGGGTTCCCCTCGGCGGCGTCATCTTCCGGAATCCGCGCAGCATCGGGCGCTTCTTCCAACCAGGAACGCACGTACTCATCGTTTGAGTTTCTGTCATCCATGTAGTTAGCTTCGGAGTCCTCTTCTTCGGCCCTCTGAAGTGCTATTTGCGCAAGCTCCAACTTAATCTTTAATAAAGCCTCGCGTGCTTGTGATATTTGGTCGCGTCGTCCTGTTTGACGGCGACCGAACATGTTCGTTACGGGCGTCACCCCGGGTAGTCATCGGTACGACATTTGATGATTCCTCATCCTGTATCTTTCGTACGCTATCTGAAGGCTTTACTGTTTTTTCTTGGTATACTTGGTTATATACTTGGCTTATATACTCGGCTTATATACTCGGCTTGTATACTCGGCATATATACTTCACCTTATATACTTGGTTATATACTTGGCTTATATACTCGGCTTATATACTCTCCTTATATACTATGTTATATACTTGCTGTTATACATGTACTTGCTGTTATACACTGGCTGTCAAATGTATCTGCTTACCTCACTATTTTCTGTACCTCGTATAATCGTCGTTATATACTTCCACTATTCACTGTCACATATATACTGTTCACTGTTCTTATATGCTGTTGTTATAAACTTTACTGTTCACTGTCACATATGTACTGTTGTTATACTTCACTGTTTACTATCACTTATGTACTGTTGTTAAATACTTGACTGTTTACTATCACTTGTGTACTGTTGTTATATACTTCACTGTTTACTATAACTTATGTGGTTATCGTTATACACTTGACTGTTCACTGTAACTTATGTACTTGACTATGTACATAAGCCTTTTTGTATATAACTCTGAAGCACTGTTCACATATGTTTGGTATATAAGTTTGACGCACTGTTGACACAAGTTTTAGTATTTAACTTTGATACACTGTTCTCGTAAGTTTATAACTTCGACGCACTGCTATTACATAAGTTTTGGAAGGTATATAACTTCGATACACTGTTCACATAGGTATATACTTCGACGCACTGAGACTCGCGAGAATAATCCGGCTCGATAGGACCATTAAATGTGCTGGACGGGCGTGATCCGCTGATGGCGTGGATACGTGTACCTGGTGGTCTGTCTATACCCTATTTTTACCGGGCGCACGCTTCTACTGTACTTCGCCGCCAGACGGCGCTGACGTCCTACACCTATTTAACTGTAGTTACTCTTCGCTATCTCAGGCGTAGACCTAACGAGGGGATAGGGGTTACTGGGAAATAATACACTTATTTATGTCTTTCATGACTGTTCAGGAAGCGATTTCTGGACTATTCGCGCACTACTTTTTCACTGTTACTATTATATATTTACCGTACTGATGACTACGATTCTAGGAAAAGTTGAGTTTACTAAGGTACTCCAGAACTTTACTATAACGAGGACCCTGATTTCGCTTCCTGATTTCGGAAAACTTTAATGAAAATATGATTATGGAAATGTACAATCTTTCTGCAGATTACACTTTTGAGCTTATGTTTAAACACATTATATACATCACCAAACTTCTACATAACGTTATTTACTTATAGACATAAAAATAACGAATATCTTTATTAAAATTGGGAAATTATTTCCAAAAAACCAGACAACTTTTCCAAAAGTAGCTGTAGGAATTGGATCTTCCAGGCTGAATTTCACGAAAACTGTTGCTGTGACTGTAAGTATATAATTGCCATATACTAGACGAGTACATGACCTATCTAAAACTGTTACTTATTTTTTCTTGTCTGTATTTTTCAGCCTGTAACGATCCTTCTACTGTTTTTCTGTAAGACAATTTTTTCCTGTTTTTGTCGAATATAGCCGCGCTAGACTGTCATACTCTCGTCTAAGTGGTTTATCTAAAAGCTAAATTATAAAAAAGACTATGCCCAGGCCTAGGTCGCAACCTAGGCTACCTGGACTTTACTGAAACGTTAAATTAAACTATAAAACTCCACTTGCGAGTTTATATGAGTCAAGCGCTTATGTAAATTACTGCATAACTATTCTAAATCACTGAAGGCACTTGTTATATACCACTATACTGCCCATACACTGACTCTACACTGTTTTTAACTGTAAGCAACACTAAGTGCTTGGTGACGTTCGTCGCGAACAGTTTGTGAATAATTTGGATCATCATTGCCACTGTTAACGTACGAAACTAACAAACAAGCGTGGTCTTATACACAAGCTATACCATGTCTGAGTAAAATTCATATATATATTTAATGTATGCATTCACGTTGTGACTGAAATAAAGAAAACTTTTGAAATTATTTAAGGGTTCGAATGCAATCAAACCGTACGTTCCGGTTTGAAAGAACCGTAATAAGAGTGAGGCCGCACGATGCGTTGATGGTGCGGTGCGGCGCCGGAACTCGCTCTGATGTGGACTAAAATTCAGAAATAAGAATAAAAAACAAGTTCTTTATTTAAATAGTATAATTTCCTTATTTTTTAAATAGAGATCTTAATTTAAAACATTAGTCATAACAATTTGAACAATAGTTATCACTGCTAACACTCCCATTGCTGGTTGAAAAGAAGATGCTCCTGCCGTGGTCCTTATCCATGATTGGAAACTGGAGATCCGGGTATATATTTCGGGTCGCGGGGGTTGGTTTAAAACTGAGCAGCTGCTGTAGGCGGGGCTAATCAGAATACCCTGGAGGTTTCCGCTACATACTAACGGGTTGCCTATGTCGCCCTGAAAATAACGCAAAATAATAAAATGACATGTTTCACTTCTTTGGCGTCCTTTTTCGGGTTGTTGTAGCGACACGGATAATGGGTGTTATTATAACACAGTTAACTATTGCACGTCTCAAAGATATGAATAACAATGATAATAATAATATAATAATTAATGATAATAAAATGAAATGATGATGATAATGTTATTTAATGATAATATAATATGATAATTTGTCAAAATGTGACTTCACACTTTTCTGCTACGGTAACAGCTTCCTTAAATAAAATTTGGCAAGCGCCTTAATGAGGTGACAACCAAATAGAAATTAATACACAAATTATGTTATGACCTGGCATGAAGAATATGATCCAAGAGCCATCCCGCAGATCATGGTATCTTGTAAAGGGAGTTGTTGTTGGACAGAAGATTGGCATTGGATATTATCCGCCATCGCGAACTTCTGTATGTGCATCAACTGTGTACTGGCCTAAAAACAAAAGATAAATAGCGATTAAATGTTTATCGATACATACATTCACAAAAAATCAACGGATTTTCACGAGGTTTTCGCCATAATTTAGAAAAATTATTTGAAAGAAAATCAAAAATATACACATTTTCTAAGATTAGTAATGATTGAAGTCTGTTTAACTATATTTACAAATGTTTGAACGTCTCCTCATTTAAACAATCGTTATAAATAAAACACATGATACGAAAATTCTCCTGTCCCAGGAATATATATAATTTGTCATATATTTTTATTAATGAATATAACTTACAACATTTGCTTCATTCTGGGCTCCCCAGCCGGAAGACGTGCAATAAGATAGTGACTGTTGGACGTCATTAGTCGCCAGTGGCACAATTTGTACATTGTTGGATGAGAACGCACTCGTGAGCTGAAATGGGCGAGGCAAAAGGGAGTACGTTAGAAAAAAAATATTGCTTCGAGCTTGTCACAGTTAACTCGCTAAAGACCAATTCGATATCAAATAAGTCACTAATTTGACATGAATGGAGATTTATAGTCATCATCATCATCCACAGCCCGAACTCACCCACTGCTGGGTATAGGCCTCTCTTTTCTTGTGCCAATCTCCAGGATGGAGATTTATAGTAGGTACTATAAATCTCCATCCATGTAAAATTAGTGAAGCAACAATACAAAATACAAGCAAGAATACATACCTATGTATTCTTGCTTGTTGTCACTACTGCAAAACTACAAGTGCTAGATGGAGAAAGAACATTATTTAAGTTAAAGCACGTAAAGACAAAGTTGCCCACTGTACAAATAACAACTATCACAGGCGAACAATAATAATATAATATTCCGACTAAAAAGAAACACAAATTATAATTATCTTAGTGTCAGCCATGTACCTAAGTCCTCTTTTATTTTATTTATTTTATTATAAAAAATATGCAGTAGAACAAATACTCACGGTGATAACAGCGATATCATTGACATTGACGGTGGCATCCGGGCGAAACTCAGGATGTTGCGTAAAGCGCTCAATATCACGATGGTGGTCAGCAGAAGTGTCGTTGGTAAGATCAATTGCACCAGCGAACACCCGGTAGTCGTTTGGGTTCAAACCCCTGGAAAATACGGTAAGTTTAACGTTTTTTTTAAACCACTTCTTTTTCGTTTGGTTTGTGCTTAACCTGGTGTCAGAGTCATAAAATGCACCTATAGGCCTCTGACATGGCCTGGCTTATAGCTGATAGAAGTATCGTATACAGGGTGGCGCCGACAATACGACAATAATTTAAACTGCGATGATAATTTAAATTTATACCTCATGATGCATAAAGTATTTCGAACATAGTCAGTGTAGCCACATGACATTATTTTTCAATTTCAGCATTTTTTATATGATGTAGGCAGGTTATGCGTCTACGTCTCCAATAAATGGTGGTGGACAGGTTGACAACCCTTGCATCGGTATAAACACACTAAACACGTCATGTTGCCAACTCGCTACTTCAAAAACCATCAGATGCGAATTAGTGGAAAATTATAACTAGGTTAGTAAACCAATAATAATAAATGGTTTTGGTGTGTAATGGTTGGCTGTTTTGTTAACAATTTTATGCTATTGGAAGGGAGGTTAGGTATTATTTGATACTAGCTTCTGCCCGCGACTTCGTACGCGGAACCTGTTGCTTATGCCAGTGACAACGGGGTCGTCAAAATCGAAGATCTGATACGTCTGATGTCGAAGCGCAATTATCTATCCGTGAACGTCTCCGACTCGCGAGACAATGCGTGACGTTCACGATCAGCAGTCAGTCGCGCATCATATTTTTCACTGGTCTCTAGAGACCTGGATGTAGATGCGTAAATACGCTGAGAACGCAGGCGTGCTTCGCAATCCGAAGAGTTTTCCACGGAGCGAGTTGAAGCCTGATGTTTTCGAACAGCATCAAGTCTCTCTTGACGCTCTTCGGTTGATTCCTGGGATTTTATGATTCTCAATCTTTTAGCTCCTTTGCAACATTGGGAAAGATTTTACCTCTTTCTAGGCACGGTTATAGTTTTATTAAAATCTAAGTGACTGCTTCGCTGCGTCACCGGGTAGGCTACCGTGTCACGATGATAAATGGAAAAGGAAATTAAACACTAAAATAACATAAGCTGGAAGGCAGGCAGGCATATTTATTCGATAAAATAAAAAAATAAAAGGGAGTTTTGGCCAGTAGAGTCAAATTTTCAATGATATACCATCGTTATCGAAAATCTGTCCTAAACTGTTACCACCTTCACCGCGTGGTACTCCCAGCCTATGTTATTTTATAATTATACATTGAAATTAGAGATAGCTTTGATTTCCACATCAGATGTTTCTGATCTTCGATTTTTATAAGTCAACAGGAAATGCCCATCAGACCGAACAACTATTGCTAAGACGTCATTCCTATATGAGTTATAGTGTAGCTACGCTCTTAGAGTTCCACAACAGGTGTTCCAGATCTTCGATTTTTATAAGTCAACAGAGAGTGCTCATCAGATTGAACAACTTTTGCTAAAACGTCATTCCTATATGTGTTATGGTGTAGCTGGGCTCTTGGAGTTCCACAACAGGTGTTCCAGATCTTCAATTTTTATAAGTCAGCAGAGAGTGCTTATCAAATTGAACAACTTTTGCTAAGACGTCATTCCTATTTATATGTTAGTGTAGCTGGGCTCTTGGAGTTCCACATCAGGTGTTCCAGATCTTCAAATTTATTCTCTCAGCAGAAAATTCTTATCACGTGGAACAATTTTTGCTATGGTACCATTTTTGTATCTCTTATAGTTTAGCTGGTCTGTTGCGGTTCTGCATCAGGTGTTCAAGTTTCAAAGATAAATACCAAGACTTAATACCAATACAACAAAAAAAAATCATTTAAATCCGTCCAGTAGTTCTGAAGATTAGCGTGTACAAACAAACAGACCCACAGACAAACAGACACACAGACAGATATTTTTTTTTGGATTCTTCATATAAAAACACAGGGAATACTAGTTTTACCTCCATTTTCATTTAAATTACGATACCTGGTCAATAATTAATAAAACTGCTATTTTAAATTGTATCAAGACAGTATTTTAAGAATAACACGAAAGTAATAAACAGAATCACCCATCGCGTAACATGTCACTGTGTGCGTTTATTTGTGTGTGTGAAGGCGCAGTTATAAGGCTAGTAACATACGGGCTGCGTTTAAATACGCGTGGTTTACACTTACCGATTTCCGTAAATAAGAAAAAAAAACGTATCCATTTTATTATTGATTCGGATCGAGAATCATTAGCTTAAACCTCCTTGAATTTGACCATGATACAAAGCGAGACCTTGTGTTTGCGATATCTGATTGTAATACTGATCATAAAATCAGTAACTCACCCATTTTGCCTGTCAAAAATGCAAGATGCAGCTGTCACTGCATGTCGTAGCGAAACCAACGCTCCTCCACACCTATGTCCTCTAGTCGGAGTGTTTACCTGACTCTTTTGTTGTAACGAAATCTAAAAGAACATAAATATAAACGTTATTTCATTGTATTTACAGCTTAAAGTATTTGGGTGTTACAAATCTATACTTACTATAATGTTATAAAGAGGAACTAAAAATTTGTTTGTAAGTTTGTATTTTTGTAAATTTGTATGTAGGGGGTAATCTCCGGAAGTAATGAACCGATTTGACCAGTAGAAAGCTACATTCACCCTGAGTAACATAGGCTATATTTTATACCCGTACTCCCACGGGAACGGGAACTACGCGGGTGAAACCGCGGGACGTCCGCTGTACTAAATAAAAATACGTTACAAATACCCGAAAGATTTTTACATAGTGATGTAAAAATCTTTCGGGTATTGTAGTAATTGAAAGTAAAAAATATTATCTTACCATAAACGGGAACTGGTTTGGAGCTGCCGGGGATCCACCCACAATTCTGTTTAGGCTAGAGCTCGTGCATGTGCCTGTTCATAAAATGTATCATATTATTAAAATAAACGAATTGAACATAACACGCCCAAAACATTCCCCCTGTTGTGAAAAGGGCCTCCTTATCCACCACGTGGGCCAAGTGCGGGCGATATTTTTTGATTTTAGAATTTACCCATTTCCTTACCGTTTCGAGAAAAATATATAAATGTACACATGTCATATGGGTAAGAGAAAGCTAATAGGTAAAAGGCATAAAAAAAATGTTTGTATCGCTGGCAACGAGACTAGTGCCCAAAAGCCCGTCACATTAAGAGTCAGCCAACTGCTTTGCAATGTCACAAAAAAACTAGGTGTGCCACCTAGTTAGTAATGTCCGTAGATAAAGATATCCCAGATATCGCAAGTAATATAAAGGATCCGTATGAAAACCAAGCGTGCGATTTTTTGACTACCTTCTATGGTATTATTAGCACTATTAATTGGTTAGTGTACAAACAAGTTACATACAATACAAAATAGACTACGGTTTTGTTCTGTCTAGAATTAAGTTCTTGAGTTGTACCGTTCTTCTTTTAAATGAATAAGCTTCCTGCGACAGTACGTGGCTACTGCCGCAGCAAGCCAATTTGTTGCCATCGCTCTAGTCTTTTGAGCCATAAACTTTATGAATAAAGGAAAACCATTTACGTGAATCAATGAAAATAAATGTCAAAAACGTAATCAGTTAAAAACGAAGGTACTGAATTTTGTGAAAAACAATAACAAATAAAAAAAAAGAAATCTTACCACAAAGAGCAATCACATATAAAAGCACAAAGTTGTTCATTGTAACTACTAAAGTTTTAAAACTCGACAATAGTCTAACACTACAACACAAAGGTGATGACTGATTTGTATTGCTCATCTGAAAGCTATTATTATATAGGATACTACAATCTAATCTTAAAAAAAGGGATGAAGGAAAGACTGTTTTATCATGAAATTACAATCTTTTTTTAGCATTCCGTGTTTAAAAGAATAAAACCTTTGAACAGCGTCGCATCATTTACAAAAGACGAGTGTCGCAAAAAAATCTCACAAAATACGTTGGTGGAAGAACAGGGCAAGTTTATTACTAACACATGTTTACTTTATTTTTTATTTAGGTCAAACTCGCTACACTATGCCTGAATTCCCACTTTTGGTCTCGTCCACGTTCATATCGGTGTGATCTACTTCTACACCTGACCTTCGTAAAGAATCACTTCTAACTTGACTACTGCAAATCGCCAAATCATGAGAAAATACGACAAGCCAACCATAGTGAAGTATATTGTTACTGTAGATACTCTTAATTGCGATTGTTATCCTATAAACTGATACCAAACCGTACTTTAATTAATTAACCATAATCTCACAACACACGTCAAAAAGTTTAGAAAGTTCTTATGCCACACTCTTTCTTCTACGGAACCTTTTCTGAGTGAGTAATAAATGAATGTACTATGCAAGTGATAATCTAAATCCATGAATATTGGGGCATCAATAAAAATAGCATCATTAATCCTCAGAAACGTCACACTTTTTACAATGCGAACATGTCGCGAGGTAGGTTGAAGAGTCGGAACAGCAACTTTCAGGTCAAGTATTCCACCAAGCAGCACCACAATCGTGTTTGTAAGGCTCGCAAAAAGTTATGGCTCCTCAAACATCCTCCTCCGACTCATAATGCTGAACCTGCAGAAAAACTACCAACGGGTTACCAACTGCCATGGCCCACCAGTACGCCTCTAAACCGACTTTGAATCCAGGTGGGCCGCTGGTACAATTTGGTCCGGTAGGGGCATTCCGTTAAAGCTGAGTGCGACTGCGGAGTCCCATCCCAAATCAATGGCCCACCACCTGACCTGTTCTTTGTGCAACTCCACTTGCACTTTAAGGAACCTGTCCAAAGCTACCATCAACGTCGTCGATGTGGCTGAGTTCTGGTCGAAACAAATTAAATTAAATAACCATGGGAATCATCGACACGAAAAAGAACAAGAAGAACTAATCCTGACTAACTTAATCAGTTTATTTTCCTGTTTCGGAAATACGTCTATTTACTGTCTGAGGAACAGAATTATATGGTTGATGAAGATTAATAAAATAACAATAGCATAACATCAAGCCTGTCACCTTGAAGGACAGGCAGAGTTTTAGTAGGTATTCAAGGAACATTCTCGCATTGAAAGGTTTTGAAACAGATTTACTGTTTGTTTTCCGTTTTTCTTTCAGCAAAACCTACATAAACGGATCCGAAAACAAGTAGAGATAATTTTCTAATTGAAAATAAAACCTTTTATCTCCAATAAAAATAAAATAGTAACACCGAAGCGAGAGGAACATCTTATTGCGTTTTTTGTTACACATTCGTATGCTGATATCAGACCCGTAATAAAAATAAATGGTATTTCGGCTGATCTAAATATTAGGATACAAATTCAAGTGAACCAAATAGATCTTTCCACATACATAAACCATTCTACAATCGATGAAACGTTCTGTTGGGTTTCTTTTTAGAAATCCTTGCAACGTTGGAATGTTATGTCTGTATCTATACTCTATACTAATATTATAAAGCTGAAGAGTTTGTTTGTTTATTTGTTTGTTTGAACGCGCTAATCTCAGGGACTACTGGTTGGAATTGGAAAATTCTTTTAGTGTTGGATAGTCCATTTCTTGAGGAAGGCTATAGGCTATATAACATCACGCTACGACCAACAGGTGCTGAGCAGCGAGGGTGAAACCGCGGGGAACAGCTATAAGCTATATTATGTGACGCAGACGAAGTTGCGCGGGTCAGCTAGTATTTTATAAAGCTTTGCAGAAGTTTGTATCTCGTCTTGTAAAGAATCAGTCGAACGTTAAGCTCATTGATCAAATGTAGAAGTCCGTTAATCTCATGAAGTATGGGCCAGATAACATACCCATAACGTAAATGGTAACTGGTTTTCTGTGAGAAAAATATTAGAACAATAATACTGATCTTTTATCTAGAAATAACCTTACTGAAATAGCTTTTTCCGAAGAAAAATGTGGCAAAAAAACAGATAACGCACGCATAAACCTTAAAATCTCGCTACTGAACCCATTTTGAGGATTATTACAGAAAACTGCGGTCGCTCGCGTTAACGTACGATACGAACGAACGAGCGTGGTCGTATACAGAGGCAGTACCATGCCTAAGTTATATTGGATGCATTCACATTATTCGCACTCTGTTCCACTTTAAAAGAAATTCGGAAAGTACTTAGATTGAGCCGCTAGTTCAGTGGGATTTACTGCTATGTAAATGTTGTAGAATTTTAGCACAAAACTGGTTGTGAAACAGACGGAAAGGCAAGGCACAACTTCATGACAATCATGTTCCGTAAACTCGTCATCAAATTACAATGGTGACTTTATCATTGATCGTCATACTAGTTCCTGTTACTTAGTCATCTTACCAAGAAATGATTGCTATGACTGGTCATAGATCGCCAAGTTTTAACAAATAGTCACTTCAACGATATACAGCAGTTAAATGCTCTAATTGGCATAAATATAGGTTCTAAATAAGATGGGGCTTCGAATTCATACAGACAGGAGCCTTTTAGAACAGCTAGATTGATACATAGATAACGAGGGGTATTTTTTCTGATGTATTTAATCTTTATTCTCGTTTTATAAGTCCCTGAATTAGAGGGATATAAGATAAAATTGTTTGTATGAATAATTTCTACCGATGTCTGTGAAAGATTTGGACAATGCGTTGTCACAGTATATAACAATAAATGTGTGTGCAGTGGTAACTATGCTAGGGAACTATGCTAATGAATGAATTAGTTATGTCCATTGTGGACAAAACTAATTCATTCATTCTCTTGCTGTTATCTCAATTCTTTTGGCGTCGGCGCAGCTTTTCTTCTTCTTCCATACTTCTCTATTAGGGTTATTCACCAACTGGACACGAAATACTGGACACGCGTGTGTCCAGTTGGTGAAACTCACAATTAGTATCATTTATTATTTCGTCATCTGGACACTATTAAACTATAAACCACTTGCGAATTTATATGAGTCTAGCGCTTATGTAAATTACTGTTTTTAGGGTTCCGTACCCAAAGGGTAAAAACGGAACCCTATTACTAAGACTTCGCTGTATGTCCGTCTGTCTGTCCGTCTGTCCGTCTGTCCGTCTGTCCGTCTGTCTGTCACCAGGCTGTATCTCATGAACCGTGACAGCTAGACAGTTGAAATTTTCACAGATGATGTATTTCTATTGCCGCTATACTAAGAAATACTAAAACCAGAATAAAATTAATATTTAAGGGGGGCTCCCATACAACAAACGTGATTTTTTTGCCCTTTTTTTGATAATAATGGTACGGAACCCTTCGTGCGCGAGTCCGACTCGCACTTGACCGGTTTTTACTATTCTAATCACTGAAGGCACTTATTTGTCACTATATTGCCCATACACTGACTCTACACTGGTTTACTATAACAAAAACACTACATGCTGATTAGGTAACGTTCGTCGCAAACAACAATCATGTTTGGCCAGATTCCACTGTTGGGAACAAGTGATTTTGTATGTCAATGTAAAATATTCATCATTTCTTTTTTTTTTATTATTATTATTAATATCTGCAATCAGCCCTTAGGCTTTAATCAGATTGGTTGTTGCTTCATTGTCTCAGTTTGAGATTCTTCGCATCCTGCGATGCGTCATCTCGTTAAGTATCGGATGGGTCCACCGTTTATAGCAGAACTTTTTATGTCATAATATTACTTTGCATAACAGCGGATAGCATAAACTTCATTTCACAGAAAAGCGTTTGGCAGACACTCATTTATCATACATTCAAAACTCATAATTTTGTAAGTCGGAATCATCTTTAGGCATAAATTTCATATGCATAAAAATTAAAAGTAGAACCATCTTAGCGCACAAAGTTCACAGCCAGAATCATCTTTTGGCATACATTTTATATCGATAGTCACTAAAAGCAGAACTATCATATCTCAGAAAGTTTACAGTTAGAATCATCTTTTGGCATACATTTCTTATGCATAACAATGGAAAGACTCATCTATCACATCCACATCACAGAAAATTCATTAAAACAGTTGATTGTGAACATGTGGTTTTTATTTTCCTGTAAGCAGGAGGCAAACATGCAAACAAGCATACATCTTGCATGCAGCAAGCATGCACTATGCAAACAACCATGCAGTATGCAAACAAGCATGCAGTATGCAAACTTGCAAACCAGCATACAATAATTATGCAAACATGCAAACCAGCATACACCATTCATGTAGCAAGCATGTAGCATGCAAGCAAGCATGCAGCATGCATGCAAGCATGCAACATGCAGCAGGCATGGTTTCTGTCACGGCTCCGACGCTGCGGGGCTCCGGCGGTCCCACGCGAGCTTATCGTCGCAGATGTGTTTTACGCTCACCACCGCAGCTTCGGGTTGCTGGCCGGCTTCGCCGGCCAGCCTCAGCAGCGGCGGCGAGTGTTACAACAACCTGCTCCTCAACTCGCGGGCCGCCGCGCCCCTCCGCGCCTGCGCGATTTTAAATTACACTCTAGGGGTAGGGCAGACAAGACTACGTAAAGTTGGTTTTGGAGCGATTCGTTTCTGACACTAACCTTTGTAGCCCATCATATTGACTTTTTAAGACAATATTTAAATGTTTGGTTAAAAATGCTATTTTATAGAAATGGCAATAATGCCAAATAAAATTATTCCAAATGAAATTCTGCCATCTTCGTAATATGCCAAGTGAAATTGTGCGAAATTTTAACATTGCCAAAGGTAATTATGCCAAATAAAATTCTGCCATCTTAAAAAAGTATGCCATTGTAAATTCGGAAATACAAACATTCGGCCAAACAATAACTATATTAAATATTTTTTATGCCTTAGAAATATTCGTTTAAAGAAGATTATGCCAAGTGTGTTATGCCAAATAAATTTCGGAGCATCAAGATTCTGCCAGATAGAAGGAACCCGTATCGGATCGGTAATCAGATTGACGCTATTCGTTTCCTTTTAAGTCGGTAGGTAGAGTCTGAGGACTTCAGTAGTGTCGCAGCGAGTTCATTTCTATGTCGCTGGAGTCTTTGCTTATAAGTCTTATATGACTTTTCTACAACTTCCTTGATTTTCGGTATTTGTAGGTACTCATGTACTTCAATGTTCCTTGTGAACCATGGTGCGCTGCTCAAGGTTTTCAGTGCTTTGTTTTGGAAGCGTTGTAGTATTTCCACATTCGAATGGCTTGCCGATCCCCACAGCTCTATACCATAGGTCCATATAGGTGTTAGGATGCATTTGTAAATCATTAGTTTGTTTTCCAAGCTAAGTGACGACTGTCTGCCTATTAGCCAGTAGATTTCTCCCAGTTTCCTGCTTGCTTGGTCCCTTTTGGTCTTAATATGTTCACGCCAGGTAAGTCTTCTATCGATGTGCATACCTAGGTATTTGGCAGTACTTTTCTGAGGGAGAACCTCTCCGTCAAGTGTTACTGGTGGGCAGTCTCCGCTCCTTAGGGCGAAGGTAATGTGGACAGACTTAGCAGCACTAGTTTTAATTCGCCACTTTTTCAGCCAAGATCCAATTTTATCCAGGTGTTCTTGGAGTTTTTCGGATGCTCGAATCTCGTCTTTATCGCAAGATAGGACTGCAGTGTCATCGGCATAGGTTGCCGTAACGATTTGCTTTGAGGTGGGTAGGTCAGCAGTGTAGACCGTGTACAGAACCGGGCCCAGCACAGATCCCTGGGGTACTCCAGCTTTTATGGGATAAAAAGAAGATAGGCTATCTCCGGATTTAGTCTGGAACATTCGATTCTCCAAGTAGGACTTGAGCAGCATGTATGCGGTGTGTGGTAAGCAGATTTTAAGTTTACATAGGAGACCCTTGTGCCATACCCGGTCGAATGCTTGTTGTATGTCCAGAAAAGCAGCCGAGCAGTATTCTTTTCTTTCCAATGATTGCCGGATTGTATGAACCACTCTGTGTATTTGTTCTGTTGTTCCATGGTGTGCTCGGAACCCAAATTGATGGTCTGGAATTGTCTTTTGTTCTTCAAGTATAGGTATCAGTCGTTGCAGAAATATCTTTTCAAACAGTTTAGACAATAAGGGAAGAAGGCTTATGGGTCTATAATTATGAGGAGACTTCATTAGGAGGTTTTCCTGGTTTAGCTACCATATTTATTGTTGACATCTTCCAGATAAGCGGGAAATAGTGGAGTCTCAATACTGCGTTGAAGAGAATGGTAAGCAAGACAATTCCTTTTCTTGGCAAATGCCTCAGACTTCTGCTGTAATAAGGTCAAAGCCTGGTGCCTTTTTCTTCTTCAGGTTTTTTATAGCTTTCCATACTTCAGCTGGGGTACATGGTCGCAACGGTAAAGACATTTGCTGATCACTGTCAAGGATTTTGTCAATTTCTACCTCTGGATACATGATGTCAGGTTCATTTGGTCTAAATACATCTTTCAGAAATTCAGCAAAAAGCTCAGCTTTGTCAACAGGTGTCCTCGCCCAGTTACCATTCAGTTGTCTTAATGGAGGCGTGTGTTCGTGTGGCCGTTTTAGTGAACTGGTGATTTTCCAAAGTGAGTAGTCATCTACTTTGTGTGGTGATAGAGTTTTCAATTTATCTTGCAAAGTGACGTTTTCATAATCTTTAAGCATTTGTTTTAAATTCTTTTGTGCTTTATTAAGGGCTCTTTTATCTTGTGTATTTCTGCTTGTGTGCCATTGTCGTCTCAGTCTCCGTTTTGCAGCTACCATCTCCCGTATTTCCAGTGTATAATCCTGTTTTTGAGGGCTGTATTTTAGGCAGGGAGTGGATGTCCAAGCAGCTACTTGGATAAGGTTAGTCGCATACCAAGCTGCATTTTCTATGTCGTCCTCAGTCTTAAGGGGTATGTGCAAATTGGTATTTTCCTCTATAAAGTTCTGGAATGAGTCCCAGTCAGTTTTACGATTGTATAACGTCTCCCGGGGCTCCTTCCATATAATTGTTGTGCTCAATGTACATACCACTGGTGTATGATCGGAACTGCTGTCCAGGCATGATTCGACTTTTGTGTACAGTCCTGACATTCCTTTGGTGACAAAGAAGTCAATAAGATCGGGTGTTTTTTGGGATCAGTTGGCCAGTGTGTTGGCTCTCCCGTTGTCAGTATATTGAGTGAGTTCGAATCTATTGCCTTCTTCAACTCTCTGCCTCTAGTGGTGGTTAGCCTGGAGCCCCAAAATGTATTTTTGGCGTTCCAATCCCCTCCAGCGATATATCTGCCTCCAAGCGTGTTGAGAAAGTCACTAAACATTTGTTCGTCAACTCTATGCCGAGGCGGGGAGTAAATCGCAGCGATGTTGAGTGGACCCTGCCAGTCGTCTATCGATATTACAGTAGCCTGTAGGTAAGCCTGTCTATAGTTTGGGAGAGGGTGTTGTTTAATACTATCCTTTATTATTATGGCAGTGCCAGCGTGTGATGTTCCATCAGGATGATTTGTGTAATATATATTATATCCTTTAATGAAGATGACTTTTCTATCAGTCATATGTGTCTCTGAGATTAAAAGAACATCCATTTTGTTGTGCTTAATGAAAAGCTCTACTTCCTGTTTATTAGGAGTCAAACCGTTTATGTTCCATGCTGCAACGCGAAGGAATTTCATCATTTCTTAAATTGGGCAATTAGAGTCGTTAAGAGTCCCATTAGGGTACCCATTTGTTGTATGAGAATGTCTATTTTCTCTGATTGCTTACTAATTATTTGTTCTAACGAATTTTTTGGCTGAGATTGTATGTTCTCTTGTTTCTTGTTCCAGTGTACAGTTTTACTGGGATCTGGAACAGGTGGGATTACTGTTTGTTGTCTAGTATGGTAACTTGGCTGTAGTTGTGGAAAATCTTCTATTTGAAAGTGGACAGTGTTATTTTTTTCGTGCTTCATTTTTGATAATGGAGCTTTTTTATGTGTTGGCTGTATCATTTTCCCACCCCTTGTAGTTAGCAGGGTGATCTCCTAGACATAACGTGCAGGTTGCTGGTGTATTTCTGTCTTTTTTTGGGCAGTCTATAGTTTTATGTCCTTCTGCGCATTTAACGCATCGGTAGGGGCGCATACAGTTATTTTTCGTATGTCCATATTGTTGACATCTAGCACATTGAGGGATTTCATTTGTTTTTCGCGGGTCTTCTATCCTTACTTTTGTATAATATATGGATTCTATACGCTTAAGTTCAGGGTTATTTGGGCCAGGTTCAACATTCACGAAAAACATATTTAGTGGCTTTTTATTTCTTCTTGAGAGGGCACATATGATTTCACCTCTGATCTTTTTCCCACTTTTTTCTATTTCCTCTACAATGGCTTCTTTTGGCGTCGTGTGATGCAGATTTTTAATTACGATTCTGCAACACTTTTTGTCTTTCTGAGTAAATGTATGACCTATGAGTCCGTTCTATCGAATTAGGTCAATGATGTCTTTGTACACTTCGCTCGTCTGCGCCATGACTCTCAGCTGATCTCTATTAACAATTTTATAGCTGTAGCTGTCATTTGGTACAGAAGTACTCAGGAGTTCAGTTAGTTTTGATATATCTGTAATACCATACAATATTATTGGTGGCGGTTTGCTGGTTCTCTTAGTATAGGTTTGGTTTTCAATTAATTTGACAGATTCATCAGGTATGTCGACTGGAAGTCCACTATATCTGTTGGAAGTATTGATTCACCATTTCTGATATTATTATTTTTTATTCAGAAATTGTCAAAATCACCCGTTCCCAACAATGGAACGTGGCTGAACATGATTGTGATACAGAACATCAACCTGCGTGACTGTACTTTGTCATGAATTCAGATAAAATGCGGACGTGTGTCCAGTTGGCGAAAACATAAAGGTGATTTAATTTAAGTTTCACTATGTGGACACGCGTAAAAATTTTGGCATGTCCAGGTGACGAAATAATAAGTGATATTAATTGTGAGTTTCACCAACTGGACACGTGTGTCCAGTCTCTCGTGTCCAGTTGGTGAATAACCCCTCTATTACTCGTCATCTCATCAGACACCTCCTTTCTTGACATATCATCCTTTACATAGTTCATCTACCTATCGTTTTTTTTGGACTTCCTCTACTCTTATACCCATCCTCGTTCATACTCAAAACTTTTCTTATGAAATTTTTCTCATTCCTCCGCATCATTTGCCCAATGCCCTTACCATTCCAACCGATTACCACACAACATTTCAGTCACAGGTGCCAATTTCAAACTTCCTCTTACGTCATCATCATCAGCCTATTAATGTTCCCACTGCTGGGACACAGGCCTCCTCTCTATGAGAGGATGAGCTATAATCATCAACGCGGGCTCAGTGCGGATTGGTAGATGCCACATGTCTTCGAATTTTTTGGTTCTAGGACATGCCGGTTTCCTCACGATGCTTTCCTTCACCGTTTTGAGAGCAATGGTGATGAAATAAATTACACAAAGTAATGCGCCTGTCTGGGTTCGAACCCACGGCTTACTGTTTGTAGGTTGGGGCCGCCACCACTGGGCCACCGCTGCTCTTCCTTACTCATTTCTTATTTTATCCGTTCTCGTAACAGCACACATCCCATTCCATTCTCATCTCAGCCCTAAGCAAATGCCTTTCCTTCATCCCTTTTGTGGCCCAACATTCTGATCCTTACAAGACAGCAGGTTTTATAAATCTTCGCCTTAAGTCTAGGGGACTTACAAAAATTACTGAAAGTTACTGAATACAAGTCAGGTGCTGCACACACTTCAGCTAGGCAGTCGCTTTATTTAAAATACCTACTGGTATTCAGCTGCATCCGGTTAGACTGGGAACTGACCCGAATATCAAGAAAAAAAAAATCCGATGAATGCTAAGCTGATAATGATGCAATAATCGAGTGGAATGTAATCCCTATTCTTATCATTATGACTACGTCAATTAAACTAGAGTGGATCACATCAGTGGATTTTTACTACATTAGCGAAGTAGATAAATACAAGTTAGATGTAATATGATACACAGTCAACAACAAAAGTTAAAGATCATTTCGAAATTTTCATTATCATCAATCATCACTAGGGGTCATATGGACATGATTATAAACCGATACACCTTCAAAGGTTTCATCATCCACGGCCCGATTTCACCCATTGCTGGGTGCGTCGTGTCCGTGAACGGGCGCTGTCAGTTGTGACTGGTCATCTCTTAGTTGCCATGGCTTATTTGAATGAATTATTTTGAATTGTATTTTTTTTTGTGTTTTTACTGTGGACACTTTTAACGTGCACATCTTGCTACATTGTTCTCACATAATATATACCATCTCAACCAATGACGTATTACATATAGACACGTCACGAACCAACATCGCGGCGCTTAAAAACGGCGCAAATACTAGAACTACTTATAAGCGTAAAGAAAGAGAAAGAAAATATGACACCGAACGGCGGGATGCCTGTTGCGAGAGGGAGATAAATATACATCTTCAGTCACGTCACAGGATTTATTAAATTATAAACAAACGTAGCGTCGCGCGACAGGTTGGTGCGTAACTAAGCGCGATGTGGCCAATTGGCTTCATTTCATGTTGTCATTTTAGAGTGCAGACAACGTATCTATAGTTTATATATCATTGATCTCAACATGAATGGTGTAACCAAGATTTTGTAACAATATTCTGATCTAAAAGAGTGTCCATGGAGTTTCTTGCCCGTTCTTCTGCATAGAGATCTACGCTAGGGAATGGGCAACTACAGTACTTTCACAGTTTTTCTGTCTTGTGACTGGGACTGTAGCTACATTTAATTTTCATCTTTGTTTCGACAATTCAAAAGTGACTGTAACTGGCTTACTTGAAATAAATGCTTTGATTTTGATTTTGATAAGCCTCTCTTTGCTTGTTCTAAAGGTTTAGCAGGTATTCAATTTTTTAATTCCTAACACTGTTTTAAGCTTTCACGGTTTAAAACTAAACTTATATTGTCACTTACGGGATATCTTCCGTGATTATTATTAGTTTTGTTTTTCTTTTTTAATTTTCTGAAACCAGCATGAAACTGCTGTCTTGGCGTCAACGATTGACAATCTGCTACAAGATATTTAGACCCTATTTGATTATAATTTTGACAGCCTTGTTAGTGAGAGCACACCAATGACAATCTTATTGGAAAGAAAATAAAGGTCACAGTGATTTTGACAAGGATTCAAAACTGTGAATGGACTGTATGGTAACCATGAAGGCAGGGCTTTAGCCGTGCGGTCTGCACGATGACAGCTTAGATTAAGCCTATGCTAATCAGATGCAATGCTAATCAACCGGGTGAATGGCCGATATTCCTTATTCATAATGGCCATAATGGCAATTTGTTACGCGAATGGTTTATCTGTATAGGCTTCTAATTTAGGTTCAATAAAAACATGGACGATAAGACAGAGGTAAATGGTACAAAAATCGGGGAAGAACCTATTTACTTATTTCTGGCAGTGGTAGGAAGGGCTTATAACTGAATAATAAGTCTTGGCAACGATTACCAAGGTTGGTCTTAGGATGGGTGACCATCCATTACATATCTAGTT
Organism: Xestia xanthographa; assembly: GCA_905147715.2. Taxonomy (NCBI): domain Eukaryota; kingdom Metazoa; phylum Arthropoda; class Insecta; order Lepidoptera; family Noctuidae; genus Xestia; species Xestia xanthographa. Next base: position 12,536,304 of record LR990653.1, on the reverse strand, counting down.
TCCTTCATGTCAAAGAAAGCATGTAAAGCCGTTGATTTCAGCAGTCACTTATAGATATTTGAAAGTCGTTACGGCTGTTCAGAAGCCAACCTTAACAAGGGGTATTAACTGAGCACTCGAGGTCAGATAGGCAGTTGCTCCATAAAAAAATCCGGTAAAACTGGAAGCCGATCTTCAACATAGTTCGGAAAACGCTGAGTAGATGATGATTCTGAAAGTAAGCATGATTGCTGGAACATTATGGTCATATTGAGGCTTATTCATTGGTGTTTATGGCATGAACGTTATTTACATAATGATCAGACACATACATCAAATATTAAAAAAACAACCCTAACATTTTAGGTATTATGTATCCTGGAAATGGTAAAGAGAAAGTATAAATTAAATATCCCGGGATTACCAAAATTCTTCAAGATATTGCGGTTAGTATTATACATGATTCATAATGCGATCCAATAACCAACTGACATATTCACTCCATAGTTATAATTGCACGTTATTCATATGCATTAAGATGTATGCTAAGATCGTGCGGCGTTTGGTACATGTATTCATATATAATGTATGTACGAGTACATCACTTATAACACGTTCTCAACATCATACGTCGGGAAGTCGCGCCGAGAACGCGGTGCTCACGTAAGTTTAAGTATTTAGCTGACGCTCTCGCTAAGTACTGCAGCTTCGAGACTGCTTTTTATGCAAAACTAAAGCCACGCTTCCAAGAGAGCGATGCGTGTTGTGTTTGTGCATGAAGTACTTACTGGCGAACATAGAACTTAACGGGCATAAAATAAGATGCAATTTCGGTACAATTTTTAACGTAGTGTTTAAACGGATGTAAGCTAGCTCTAACATAACACACAGTCATAGTCGAACAATGCGATAAAATCTTAATCTAAAGAAATTCCCAGATACAAGGCCAATTAAATATGCTACGCAATAAACTACCTACTATAACTTGGGTTAACAACAATAAAACAAATAACAAATTTAGATAAGAACGTAGACAATTTGGCTATGACTAATTTATTAAATTATATACAACGTTGGAAAACATTGCACTAATAGCAACAACAACAACGACACGAAAACTTTCGGAGTTCCGTACATCGAGATAATGAACATTCTCAATAAAGTAATTCATCAGAGCGTACCTTCTGTTCTGAAGTACGAATTACTTATAATTCGTACTTTAAAACTTCATGTTTAAGGTACATCAGCATTTTAAACTTCGGAATTCGGTAATACATGCAGTCGGTGAGGGATGAAGGACTATAACTAGAAAAAAAAAATGCTGAAAAGACTGGCCCGCATTAAATTATGTAGTATAAAAGGTCAAATGTTGCTGATTAACACGCGATTTAACAAAAAAGAAATGATTTTGGTTCTGCTGAGTCTGTTTCTTCTTCGTCGTCTCCTGATTCCCTTTTTATATTCAAGTTAACTTTGACCAAAACTCCACGGCGTTGGTGGTGGCTGTCCCTCAAAATACAGGTGGAACTACACATACGCACACTATGTGAGCGGGCATAATTATCTGTTGGAAGATTATATTTGTTGTTCAAAATGCTGGGCAATGTTGGTCCTGCTCCACAGCCACTTGGGCTCAAGAACTAAGATTTGAAAGAGTTGCTCTTCTCTAGTTCTTTTCTTTTTGCATACCTACTTAAATACTTGGATAATCATCGTCACATGTAAATTAAAAGCATTGTTATTTTTTTGTTAATGTAATTACCATGTAGACATTTATTAGGCTACCCCTAGGGCTTATCTTAATCTTTAAGTTTTTAATTGCTATTTTTTCTCTTTCTACATTGTGCCCACATAATGAAACAACAATATTGTACCATATAGGCCTATGTAATATTTAACACGATTTGAAAAGAGTTTCCATGGAGTTTCTTGCTCATTCTTCTCCATGGAATCTACGATTTTGGAATTGGCAACTGCATTCCATTTACAGATAATTATGCCAGTGCCTGGACTGAAGGTAGCTTATTTTGGGCTATGCATAAATGTCTATCATGGGTCTATTTAAAAAAAAAAAAAAATTAAAAAAAAAAAAACCGTCTTCAAAAAACACAAAAAAGTGAAAAATAACTTTAGCTTCAGAAGTCGGTGACCTTTATTTGATTTATTTCGTTTTTTTGTCACCGACTTCTGAAGCTAAAGTTATTTTTCACTTTTTTGTGTTTTTTGAAGTCGGTTTTATTTTTTGCAAAAAAGATTTTTATTTTTCCATTTTTAGTTGTTCCCAAACAAATATTTGCCATGAATTTATTTGACATTGTTAACATTACATGTCATGGTAATAGGCGTATCCCCAATATATGGAACTTGACATACCTTGTTTTTTTCCGGATGGGAACTTATCGTAATAACATTACAGCACGCTTGTAATTCCCAAAGGATTAGGAACAAATGTACTTAATAGAACACTAACATTTCGCCAGTTATGTTTTAAGTCCCATGTAATAGATTAGACTCCGTGCCTGCTACTGAGAAATTCCTAACTGCCCGAATTGACTGACCCGAATCGAACCATGTGACATATACCAAACCGCTCTGGGCCTGCGTGGGGTTTTCCAATTTATTCCCCATCATTGAGAGGTGGCCTTTTTTTTTTGGATGAGATATCATCAAAATACCCGTCCCTCTCTAGGCGGAGCGGAAGGGACTGTCAGACTTTTACTGACTAAAACCCATCCATGTTCCTTCTTAGCCCTTTGTGTAATTCTGTTCAAGGGCCGTAGTATCTCTTTAGAACAGTCCCTTTTGCTGACATCTCTTTGAGGCGAGCGCGGAACACGAAAGCGCTAAATTAACATACCTAACTGTCAAAATCTGGGTGTATTGTACACATCTGCATACCCCGCAGAGAATACAGGCGTGATATTACGTCATATGAGGCGCGCACGAAACACGATCGCGCCAACTTAACATTCCTAAATGTCGAAATCTGGGTGTATTGTACACATCTGTGTACCCCTCAGAGCATACAGGCGTGATGTTACGTCATGTTGTTGTATAAACAATAAACATTCAAGCGATTGCAACTTTCACGGCAGATTTGCCGTCTATTTTTGAAGAGTTCCGTTGTATATCTCCGAAGATCAGATTAAATGGGGCCACACGAGAAGCATCAGCTTTCAAATAAAAAAGAATCATCAAAATCGGTTCACCCAGTCGAAAGTATGTAACACAAAAAAAAAAAAATTGTCGAATTGAGAACCTCCTCTTTTTGGAAGTCGGTTGATAAATGAGTTATTTAGGAAATGGGTTTGACTTCAAGAAGGTTGACAGAGAAATTAGCAAGAAAATTGGCCCGTCCCGAACGTAGATTTCTATGGAGTAGAGCGGCTAAGAACGCGTTTGATATATGCTTATTTTAAAATGTCTGATGAATGAGTAAAGTCCAATGATTTGTGCTTTTGTGAAGGTAGTTCCGCTTTAGAAAATTGTTATCATAATCCTAATTAAGATTATCCAAAATATTATACTTCTCCTAGGTAACACCCAAGCAAAAGACATAACAATGAGTCACTGAATTCTTATCGAACAGGAAAACACGTGCCCAAATACTTTTGGACTATGTTACAATTTTTGTCGATAAATTCTTAGTCGTAAATGTTCAAGTACGTATGTATGTATAGATAATACGATAAGATAGTGATATGTACATTGTTTCCAATACATCTCAACAAATGAGATGAATGTTTTAGTTTCACGAAAGCTGTGTGTCATCAGCGTATTGTAATAAAGTTATGATTTTATCTGTTTAATTATGGAAAAGATTCTGTGTTTCTTGGTGCTCGCTCTTTGTGGTATGTGATTCACCCTTATTTAATTGTTTGTTTATTATTTCTGAATGCTTTATAATGATAATGAAGTAGGTAGGTAAGATAAAATAATCTGTCATTGAAATTGTGTGTAGGTTTTTATTTATAGTACAAGTACCATTTCACCTACGCACTTTTCTCTAGATAATTAATTACATGCGTCTAAGATACCTATATTAGAACTTTCAAAACCTATCTTCTTTGTAATGCGCCAGTAGTGCTAAAAACATCTAATCATGTTATCTTATTTTTTCAACAGCTATTTCAAATGCGAGCGTGATAAAATACCAGCCGGAAAGCCGTATCTCAGGTGGATCGCCTTCAATCGAAAATCAGTTTAATTATGCTGTAAGTAATTTTATCATCTTAATATTATCCCTAAATACATAAAATCACACTTTTTCTTATGGGAGAAGACAGAACCTACAGAAAGCCACCAGCTACAAACCTACTAATCCTATCCTAATAATATTCACCATTACCTAGGTAATGGTGAATATTATTAGGATAGGATAGCCTTTTCCCAACTATTTTGGGGTCGGCTTCCAGTCTAACCGGATGTCCTCCACAACCCAGTTCATACTTGGTAATACGATACCACTTTAGTAAGACTGGTTGTCAGACTTTTTGGGCCACTGACTACCTGTAACGACTGTCAAAGATGGACAAATGACAGCCGGGACCAACAGCTTAACGTGCTTTCCGAGGCACGGAGGAAACTTGGTATGTAAGGGTGGTCACCCATCCACAGACCAACCTAGGCCTCCTCCATCCTACTAATATTATGAATGCAAAAGTTTGTGAGTATGGACTATGGATGTCTGTTACTCTTTCACGCAAAAACTGTTGAACGGATTTGGATGAAATTTTGCACACAGATAGTTTATAATCTAGATTAAAACAAAGAATACTTTTTATTTCGGTAGTAAGATTCCATGGGACAATTATTACACTTCACGCAGGCGCTCCTTAATATTCATTACAATAGGATAATTGCTATCCTAAATGAAGCTTCTAGTATTGTGGACACATTTTAAAGCATTAAAGTTAATGGATTTTTTAAACTCTCCAATTATCTGAATGAAAATAGCTTTTATTTTGATGCTTGCAAAATATTCATGCGATTTACTCCAACTCAAATAATTTATTTCAATAAAACCATTACGACTCTTATGAATGTCAAGAAAACAAAAAAAGCGAAGCCACAGTCACAGTCACAACGCCTAATAACTTGAGAAAGTACTGTAATTTGTACATTTCGAAGCGTAGATCTCTATGGAGAAGAATGGACAAGAAACTCCATGGACACTCTCTCATAATATTATGCTAGACTTTTGTGTAGTTTACACTTATTGGAAACCGAAGACATTAAAAAAAAACCGGCCAAGAGCGTGTCGGGCCACGCTCAGTGTAGAGTTCCGTAGTTTCCCGTCCGTCACAATAAGTGTTCCCACTTATGAATTTAAAGGTCCATTATGTAAAAATGCTTGCATATACGAATATACTACAAACTTAGTCCAGAAAATTATTTTGTACAACTTTTTGTCTTTTTTGTACAAAAGCTGTTGTTTCCATCAAGTTCAAAATGATTTTCCTAGAAAGTCCTTATAAAGTTCTATTTTTCAGATTTTTTTCATATTTTCTAAACTTATGGTTCAAAAGTTAGAAGGGGGGGGGGACATATTGTTTTTTACTTTTGGAGCGATTATTTCCGAAATTATTGACATTATCAAAAAATGATTTTAGGAAACCCCTATTCATTTTTAAATACCTTTCCAACAATATATCACACGTTAGGGTTGAAATTAAAAAAAAAAAATCACTTCCCACTTTACATAATATAGGGGCTACCCTAATAAAACATTTAAAAAAAAATAGTTTTTCCAATTTTTATTTTACCACTTTGTCGGCGTGATTGATATACATATTGGTACCAAATTTCAGCTTTCTAGTGCTAACGGTCACAGAGATTAAGCGAGGACGGACGGACGGACAGACATGGCGAAACTATAAAGGTTCCTAGTTGACTGCGGAACCCTAAAAACGATTAAAACTAAGATTTATGTGGAATGCCATTATTAGGGTTCCGTACCCAAAGGGTAAAAACGGAACCCTATTACTAAGACTTCGCTATCTGTCCGTCTGTCCGTCTGTCCGTCTGTCTGTCGGTCTGTCTGTCACCAGGCTGTATCTCATGAACCGTGACAGCTAGACAGTTGAAATTTTCACAGATGATGTATTTCGGTTGCCGCTATAACAACAAATACTAAATATAGTCAATGGTACGGAACCCTTCGTGTGCGAGTCCGACTCGCACTTGGCCGGTTTTTTTTTATTAGGTACTATTGTCAATTTGGCTTTGTTATCATAATTGCAAAAACTAATATTTTGTTATCAGTTTGCTTACTCATGTGACTAACCGTCAAGGCTAGCCAAGATCTTTACAAAAATATCTATCGATTTTAAAGTTCAGTTAGGAATATCCGTACGGATTCACTGATATGCATTCATGTTCGGGTTTTATCTCAAAAAGGCGTGTTGGTCTTGATTGTGAGTGCACGTGTACTCCTATGCTCGGGATGGTCACGGTCAAAGCACAGTAATCTGTTATAAGCACTACGCGGGATCGTCATCGACTCAACTCGGTCTATTCGCGATCCTTTATATGACACTAGTTTTTGTCCGCATTTTCGCTCGCGGCGAGTTTAATAATGCAAAAAAATCATATGCTTCACTGCAATAAACAAAACCAGGAAATTATATGATATTCTTCAGGATATATGCTAGTATGATAGTGTTTTGAAAACATAATAGAATAGAATAGAATGTCTATTTATTCAAGTATCCATGACTCAAAAGCTGTTAGTAAAACTTACGACTATGTTAGTAAGCACTGATAAAACAAACAACACAACAAATAATGGTGGATCACTGCTGCGACAAACCATGAGTAATTGCACAGCAGTGACCCACATAAACACAGTCCAGGCGACTGGCAATCATGCTTAAGATACTGTTGGTGCTGCCCCACACCCTGCGCACCAGGGAGGCGCACCTTTTACGCATTGTTGCGTAAAAACAATCCACATGCGCATCTGCGAACATCCCCGACGCACTACAGAATCGAGGCAGCCCCACCAGCATCCTAAACAATACCAATAATTAAAACAAATAATACAAATAATTTTACTCGATAAAAAAGATAGGCAGTCGCTCCATGTAAAATACTGGTATTCAGCTGCATCCGGTAAAACTGGAAGCCGACCCCAATATAGTTGGGAAAAGGCTAGGCAGATGATGATGATGATGAAAAAAAACTCCCGAACTTATCTCAAAAATTTCTTTTAACGAGTAAAAATCATATAAAATACATGCGATCATTCTAATTTTTTGGCAAATAATTCTACAAGCGACATTAGGATGATAGAGTTTTATTTTTTTAGTCCAATCAATAGATTTTTTGTAAATCGCAAAAAACCACTAATTTCGCACTATTCGGCCTGCATTGACTGACGCAACAACCACTTTGCAGTGCAAGCTGATTAGAACTATATTCTAAAAGTATTTCAAACGAAGTTTTAACCTCCACAAATAGAGTTATTAATTTAGCTCCTGTAATCGCCTTAGTGAAGAATTTGACAATTTAGTTATTTATTTAATTATGGCACTCCAACGACTTATTCACTAATACATTCTTTGTGGTAATGTAACAATTTAACTTTAAATCTATAGTGAATTTGTCACTTACAGTATTATGATATTACAAATAATGTAGTACTTAAAGGCAAACCAAATACAAAACTACATGAAAACAAATTCGGGTTGTACTCTGCTTGTAATTCAATCAATATTAGTATAAGGATGTACAGTTTACTTTTTACTGCAACGGACGTAACGAGGTCGCCTCGCATCTAGATTAGCTAGTAGAAATGACGTGAGGTGATGCTGTTCTTATACAATGTTCTTAAGCGTATAAGAGCTTTACCTGAGCAGATTAGTACACAGAAACACCGAGCAGGTACAACCACAAATCTATACGCACAATAAGGGCTGACTCACCTACGTCCAATAGAACATACACAATTGCCGTGTCGTAACCTTAGCAATTAGTTTTAGAAACCGCTCAGTCGGTGCAGCCACTCGTTTAGGTTTTTCGGATTAGCACTCGACGGTGTGGTTAGGACACGACCTTCAATTTCGTTGTTAGAATAAAAACAAACACTCACGTGTCCAATTAAATGATAAAAAGTATAAAAATCGAATCTGAAGATTATCCACGTAATAATGATAATCTTGTGATTAATTAATAATCAAGTACAAACTTGAGCAGCTGCCCAAAGCCCTCAAAACCCAAAAAAGATAGCGGTTTAATATGATCCCTAAATACCATGATTGTTAAAGCTGAATACGTCCTAATGTCCAAGTTTGATACGATTTGTACCTACTAGCCGTAGACGATGCCTGAACACCTACTTCAGAAAAAGTAAGATTATAATAAAGTTATGAAAATATTAAATGTGGCGACCGCAAACAGTTAGACGTTGTGTTGGAAGGCCCCTCACTAGGTCGACTGATAACTTGGTGAAGGTTGCGGGAAACCACGTGGCGTGGCGACACTTGGGGAGGCTTATGTCCAGCAGTCCAGTAGCAGTCTTTGAGCTAAAATTATGATGATTAAATTCTAATACCAGGAAACTTATACGGAAAAAATAACAATGAATTCTGAATTATTATAGGCCAGACGGCTTAGAGAAAATGGTCATTTTTTCCGAACCAGCGTGTCCCTTGTTGATCCCCAGTGACGGGGTGTAACGTGAAGTTGCTTAGTTTTGAAGTTTAGTTTTTAGCCTCTGGCTGGAGGCCTTACACTCACAGGACACTCCAGTTAAGCAGACGACAACTTCTCCCTTGACTATGACATGAATATTCATCGATTTTCTGTTCAAAACAAAAGAAGAGCATAAAAAACATTGGCCGTTTATCATCAATCGAAAATCATTGTGAGAGCTAATAGGTCATAGCCGAGGTTATGTGGCGGCGGGCCAACTGCCAGCCAACATGTTTTAATTGCCCAGTTCCTGATACTACAACAAATCATTTGACCTATCAATGGGGGCTGGTTATTACTGCAATAGGTAAACACTATGGGGGAGTAGTGTAAAATGCAAAGTGCGTTGAGCGTTGTCTAACAAAAATACGATGGGCACTAGCGTGCCTAGAACTTAAACTTGTCTTTGACATTTGTTCACCTCATTAAAAAAAATCAGTTACGTGATGGGAGTATGGGAGGTATCATCGTCTTCTTGACCTTATCTCATTCTATTTGGCCCTGTCAGACATCACAGCATCATTTATTCCTTTCCCTTTCATGTCATTTTCCTCATACAATCCATCCATCTTTTCTTAGGCCTTCGTGTCAGTCCATCCATCACTATTCATGTCCATCACTTTATTAGTTGCATGAGTGATGTAAGGCATATATATCATAGTAAAAGGATTGTAGTATTGGTACAGCAGAAACAATAGTTGATGTGGTGTTGGCACCACATCAACTATTGTTTCTGCTGTACGAATATTCTGTTGGTAAAAAACCGTGCAAAAAAAGATCAAATTAACTTAATAAGACCTTTGAAACTTTTCAGTGCTTATATTTTAAAAACTACTTATTCTTTGAACACATTAAAGAAGGGAAATCCCATGAAAATATCAATAATAGCAAAAAATTATTTAGAGTTTCAGATTAGATAAATTGAATTGTAGTTTAATCTGATATTAGTACTTAAATTATAATCTCTAGAAAAACCAAATACATGTTGAAATTATCACACAATCACGTGTTGATAATAATCAATGAAACACTAGTTGAGTTTTATTGATAATCAACTCTTTGTTTGTAAATGAAGCGTTAAATTATAGATTAACTACGTTATGAAAAACACAAAAACAAACTACGTTTTTCAAATGACGAATTTGCTTAGTATTTGTTTTTTCGAAAAAAAAAAAATGTCGACGATAACAAACACATCATCGTTGTAACATAATATTTTTGGCTACCAAAAAAAGAATAAACAAGTAGGGAACACTTTTTAAATTCGAAAGCCTACGCACACAAAGTCATCTTACTGCGTCATGTATTACCAACACACCGAAGATCATATCTTCATACCATATTTGAAGATAACATATTATTATCTGATTAGACAAAAATCCAAGTACATAGATAGAAGATACGCAGCACTAACTCACAACAACAAACTAATGATGACTTTACTTATACCGTCACTTAAGTTTATCAATCGTGATTGTTAGTTAATTTGAGCTCCCGATCGGCGCTGTTGCAAGCGCCAAGATCGCGGGTTGACTGGAAATTAACGAAAAATCACGGAAGATATCCCGTAAGTGCAGTATAAGTTTAGTTTTAAACCGGGAAAGCTTATACAGTGTCTGAATGATGACTTTGTACACTTGATTTCTTTTATTTTACTTTTTTTGTCAATTTCACACTCACTCTCACTCACACACTCGCATCCTGCGTGCATGCTGCATGTTTAGTTTTAATTCTCCCTTTTTTTGGTTTTATTATACCCTTTACTTTTTTCACAGTACCTAAATGATAATTATTAAGTTATGGAAGTGCGGAGTCTACTAACACAGGCTTATATGCTTAAAAGCAGGCTCCAATCAATAGTTTTTAAGATTATCTGTTAAAACAATAATCCAGTTTTTTTCTTTTTCACTTTATCTTCCAGGTTTCCCTGCAGCAAATTAATCAATTGTCTAGTTCAACACGGGGTCACCGATGCGGGGGGGTTTTGATAACATCGCAGCATGTACTGACATCAGCTCGATGCACTTTCACATATGGCGGGTAAGTATTTTTTGTTTCAAACATTTCTGAACAGTTGCATTTGAACAAATTCAATGTCGCCATTTACGCAAGCGTTTTCATTTAGATAAATAGAAACCACTGCTTTAAAAAATCTGGCAACAAGTCTTACTAAGGGGTACCGTTATTATCCAGTACTAACTGGGTTGTGGAGGTCAGTAGGCAGTCGCTCCATGTAAAATACTGGTATTCAGCTGCATCCGGTTAGACTGGAAGCCGACCCCAACATAGTTAGGGAAAAGGCTAGGCAGATGATGATGTTGATGTGCCCTATGTTTCCAATTTCCTGACAAACTAACAGTTTCTAGCCATTATTCAATATTACTAACACAATTGACTTCCCCATTCTCAATTACCTTATACTAAGCTTCGTCGATGACAAAACTGAGTTCGAAGTAATAAATCTTGTAGCGTCTCTAATAAACTTAGCGAAGATTCTGTGAACTTATCTGATTAACTTACGGATATCTGTTTCTACTTGTTTAGGCGTTTACTTATCTTTAGGGATGCACGGTCTGATACTTTAGAGTGTCGATACAACTTGATGCGAAACCTCGATATTTTAGATCACGAATACTCGATCGGTACAAATGTACCAGTATCGGAATAAATGGATAGTATCGTACCAAATTGCCATAAATTGGTCGTACAATTTAAAAGATCAAAAGGAGTACAAAGAATTCTTGTAATGTTGCCTAGTCTCTTGAAGGGATAAATAAGTACGACAGAAACTTGCATTTGTATCGGTCCTTATGCAAGTAATACAATACTATTCGATATCTGGAGAATCAGATCAAAGCCATCGTATTGCATATTTGCGTCCCAGATCGATTCAAATTATCGATAGAAATTCAAAAGTCGTGCATCCCTACTGATTTTATACATCAGATTAGTCACATGTTGTACTCTAATGTTAGGCACATTAACTGATACGATATAAAACTATTGTATGTTTAGTTTATGTCCTTTCAAGACCGTTTCCACAGAATTATTTTTTTCCTTATGTTCTGTTTAAAGATGACTGAGACAGAAAGACGTTTTAAATATCACGCCAAAGGCAATGTAAACATTTGTAGCCAAAGAGGCCATTCGATCTTTACATTAGGTGTAATTTAAATGAATACCGATATAAAAGCGCATTGCACGATTTTTAACGCTTATGTTAGCGCTGAAAGTCGAAAATTAACCATCCAATAAGAAGCAGGCGTTCGTTTTTTTATCTTTTTAATAATCCTAATTTTGCAGGACCAGTCCAGTGCCAATCGTTCCGAGTGAGCACAGGGTGTTCGCTGGTTCAGTGTCCCTTACAAACGACTCTTCTCCTGAACAATTTCGGATGATAGTAAACGTCACTAGACACCCCGATTATATTGGTGATCCGGCGTTTATCAACGATATTGCTATTCTCACTGTAAGTATTAACATGGTTTCTCTTATAGGTTTTCTTTATGTAGCATTGGGACATGAGGTAGGCTAGCTAAAAAATAATTGTCTTCTTAGGACCGCAACAAATCAGATGAAACTAAGGTCACCGATGACAGGATGGTAACCAGTATCGCTACCTAGGCCCATTTGTGAAATCAAACGCGAGAGTTATGGCTGTCACTTAAACTTTTGTTATGTTGCACTAGGGTCAAACACACAACTCGACTTACCCTTGAGGAACCTGTTACCTAAAACTGGCTGTCGGAGTTTTCGGGTCAGAGCCCATTCGTACCCTAAGATTCGCACCCTGTGCCCACTCGTCCCCTGGAACTTTTGAGGGGCCCATTCGTCCCCTGAAGAATATTTATTTTTATTCATTCTTCTAATATAAGTACATGTATATATGTGTATACTGCAGCTTGGTAGTCCTGGTACAGTCGCGCAGAAAAGGGTAAAATAAAAAATATAGTAATTCGGTAGATATCATGTTTATTTCAAATAAGATTAAGTTTAATAAAAATGCCTCTAGGCATTAAGTCAGTCTTCAAAATAATTAATCAACTTTTGGTTTCTTGTAAATTTGTAAATATTTAGCAAAATATATGATAACTATAATATCTTTATGCAGTAAAATAAAACTGTGTAACTATTTAAATAAAATCCCAGTAATAACTGAATTTTAGATTAATTTACATCCAGTGTACAAACAAATAACCAAATATCTAATATAACAAAAATAACAATTAATTGTTAGTACTTTGTACAGTCAAAGAGATCTACAAAATAATGCAATATCACAATAACTTTGTATAACAGTAGTATAAAAAGTAAAAAGTCTTTATCAACTATGTAAAACCAACATTTTTACTAACTACAAATACACATGCAAAATCACAATGTCCTAGAAACTACAACTCTTTTACAAAAATCAGCCTTGATTGACCATCATATAAATCAACAACTACATACATGCAAAATCATAATAACTTAAATCTAAAAAATTATAACAGTACAAAAAAAAAACTAAAATCACAGTAATCATTGAAGACTAGATAAATCAACATATTTTTTTTTCTATATTAACCAACTACATGCAAAATCGTAATAACTTACATCTAAAAAATTATAACTAGAAGAACCTACATAAAAATTGGCTATAATCACCGTATTTTTTGTATATTTACCAACTACATGCAAAATCATAATAACTTAAATCTAACAAACTATAACTACAATAACAAAAAAAGACTAAAATCACAATAATTATGAAAGATTAAACACATCAACATTATTTTAGTATAAAACTAATCTTATATTTGTTTTTTTCATTTTAAATTAAGAATATATGCATAGCTTTTCCATGCAGTGGCCTAGTGAAATCTGATTTTCAAAAAATTGGCTAATTATGCGATTTATTCTCGCTTCATTTTCAATCGATTCAGGAGTCCGATTATTTGTTTGGACACCCCTTTGCACCTGATCTATTTATTTTTTGATAAATTCGCTTCTTTATGTAGTGTCTAAACATTGCAAAATATTTGGTTTATTTCTACCATTAATTTTACGATTAATTTTGGAATGCCAACTTTCTACAAGGTTAGTCGTCCGATAACGTTATCCATATACATTCCAATTTCTGGCTATAGTTTTATTATCGAGCCAGTTCAAGACATAATAATCATTAAAAGCTGAAATTAGATTATTTTGAGGGCAGTCCTCCATGATATAAAGCCAACCGTTATCTATATATTGTTCTGGTATTAAAGCTAGTGAGGCGCAAAGGGCAACGTGTCGCTTATGTAGTCTAGATTTGAGTTCCAAGTGTTTCGCTTTCTTCCACAGGGATTTCAAAAAATGGAAATAACATCCAGAAATTAGCGTATTTGGGAAAACTTTTTGTGCCGCGTTTTGTATTGCCATCTCAAAATCCATGTGTCACCGAGGCAGCCATAACATACAAACAAAACACCTTATCTATTTTGTAACCCGTTTTTTTAACAAGCCATTCGTGAGACGAGAGACAATATTACATCGTAAGCCTATCGTCAGGTTATATTATTATCATGACGGATTATCATTGATCATAGCTCTTTTTTCAATGATCTGTTATGATTTATTAAATTAATTCCGTTAATAAACTGTTCACAAGTGTACTATGTTAACCGTTTCTTATGTAAAATATAGCTAATTTTATCTCAGGGGACCAATAGGCACCTGAATAGGTGCCGAATCTTTAACTTATATTGTATATATATTAGAGGGGACGAATGGGTACCTTAAAACTAATATTTTTTGTTAAAATATTAATTGGTCCCCTACCAGGAGACCAATGGGCACCTATATAGGGGCCGAATCCACAACTTTTATGCTGGGGGACGAATTTTAGGGGACGAATGGGCTCTGACCCGAGTTTTCTTGCGTGATCGAATCAGAAATGAAAACAACCGCAAGAGAATCAAGGGTACCGACGTAGCCCGAAGAATTGCCTTTATTCCCGTTTGCCACCACTGGTGGCAGTTGCAACTATTTGTCGCATCTACCACCACTGGTGGTGATTGCGTCGGTGGAGTCGCATTTGCCCCGAATTCTGCTGGCAGTGGGCAAGGCACATTGTTCGCAGAACGGATGGCCGATGGGGCTGAAAAGTTCTGGAGTGGCGGCCGCGAACTGAAAGATGTTGCGTTGGAAGGCCTCCCACTAGGTGGACCGATGACCCGGTGAAGGTTGCGAGAATCCATTGGATGCAAGATGCACGGGACCGGTCAATGTGGCGACACTTGGAGGAGGCTTATGTTCAGCAGTGGACGTCTTTCGGCTGAAATAATGATGATGAATAGATGTGTCTATCTGCTGTCAGTCACATTATTGGAGATAACCCGGTATCTAGTCTTAATGTTAATTTCAGCTCAATACTCCATTCAACAGCAGTGTAGCAAGTCCTGTGTCAATTCTATCGGAATCTTTGGTGCCTGCCGAAAATGCACAATGTGTTGTCGTTGGATGGGGCAGTGAAAATTCGGGCTCTACTGTAAGTCTTGTATCTACCTAATCATTTTATAAGTAAACTGGATTTAGGTTTTAACTAAAGTATACGAAAGTACCGCACGCTATTCCGACTTCAAAAGATTTTAAATAAAAAAATCGGCCCCAAACTCAAGTGAGGATTGCAATGCGTGGAAATATATGTAGGTAACTCAAAATTTCAATATTTCGCTCGTACTAAGAAATCGCCTAAGAGGTAACAATACTCAGCGGAGATTAGCCATCGGTGCGGGAGATAATATAGTAATAGTAATAATAATTAACTTAATTTCTTAATTATTTGTAATTAATTAATTAACTTGGTTATCATTGTGCCGATTGTCGTGACGGCCAATGGCCTTATAGCCAAGAGCTTCGATGACCATCTATCGAAGCTCTCTTTAGGCGGTTGGATCAAGGGCCTGATTCAGAAGGCAGTACTCCTCGATACAGCTCGCATTGTGAGGAGGTTCCTGTCTCTGCAGCCCTAACCACCCGGTGGCTTGGACCCTGCTCCCGACACCGGCGGACTACTATTTTTTTATATTTTTAAGTGTTTTTTTTGTATCGTTTTATTTTAAGAAATACTTAAAAATGTAAATAGATAAGGATGTAAATGAATAAACGGAATAATAATATAGTGCACAAGTGTGTGTGCAGGCACAGGTGCACTCGCTTCCCTCACTCTCATAGTCCAATGGGACGGCAATCTGATACGACTGGAGAGAGATCAGGTGCAGGACCAATGGCTTAACGTGCGATCCGAGACACTGAGGTACACCAACTCCCAAACTCCAGGCTGCTTCGGAAAAAAATCTTATGGAAGAATCCAACAGCACTTTGTGCCCAACCCGGGAATTAAACCCACGACCCCACGCTCAGTAGTCGCGCTTGCGACAACAAGACCAACGACGGTTCAGTTAATGATTTTTTTGTAGTGAGTCTAGTAGGATACTAACACGTATTGTCGAATGTTGATTAGAATAGAACCAACCCATTACACTCACGGGTGTCGTATAAGGCGACTAATGTCTGAGGCAGAACACCTTGCGCCTCCGTAGACCAGAGAATGGGCAGCAGCGTTTTCTGTTAGTCTTTCATCACTGCGATCTCCAATCCGCCTGCCAAGCGTGGAGATTACGGCAAATTCCTCCCATCATGGGAGAGGCTTATGTCCAGCAGTGGACGTTATGGGCTGATGTAGTGTAGTGTATTGTCGAATGTTTACCCGAACATTGTGAAACAGGTCCTTAACCATAAAGATTGACATAAAGATTGTTGCTAAAAATTGATGTTTTTTTCCAGGCCAGCGTAAATCAGAGGTACGCAAGAAAGTATATCTCCAGTCAGGATGTTTGCAGACTCCAATACAATATGATTCTAGGAGGCCCTAACATTTTACCATCTATGCTTTGTGCGTTGCCTTTCGACAATTTATCAGTTGGATGCGTTGTAAGTACTAGTTTTTTACACAGTTTCAGTTAAATATATCCTTGACAGTCATTACGAGTAGTAAAAAGCCCGAAAGTCTTTCCAAGTCCTATCAAGCGTTACCTGTAGAGTAACCCAGTCAACGGGTCGTGCAGATCAAACTTTGACTGTATTATTTTTATGCTGTATTCGACAACACTGAAAAACAGTAGGAATAAGGCTAGCCAAACGATACTGACTACATGTTTCATAGTTCAAAATTCTAAGTTAAAACAGAAATGCACGCCTCAAAGAGATGTCAGTAAAAGGAAGGTGTCTGCAAAGGCCGATGCCTGCCGGGGCTGCGGGACTGTTCGAAAGAGATACCGCGGCCCTGGAACACAAAGGGCAATCAAGGAACATGGATAGGTTTTAGTCAGTAAAAGTCTGACATTCCCTTCCGCTCCGCCCAGAGCGGGGGGGTCATTTGATGGTTACCCATCCGAAAAAAAAAGGATTATAAGGCAACCTTGTTCCGTGTCATCCACATTTCTATTCGCCCTAGATCTAAATAGGCTTTGTTATTATTCTGAATGATGTGAAAAGTAAATCCCAGGGATTTTGTCTTGTGGCCTTATTTTATCCCAATTATTTAGGGATCAGCACTTTTCTCCGAAAATGTGACGTGTTGTGTTGTAGACATGTCGCTAACATAAAATCTACGTTTAGTATTGCTTCACAAAGCATTTTCACACATTTATTTTCTTCAAACTAAGTACTGTTTTTAATAATTAAAGCTTTGATTTAATTTAAATACGTTATTGAAAAATAATTTTGTCTTTGTGATCTTGAAACAATTCATAGAACTAAACATATTTAGTGATCTGTAATGCAATCGAGCATTAAATGTTACATTTTATTTTTACCGATGTGTAAGTTAAAATTGTACAAACCACTTAGGAACTTCTCAGCTCAGTCGACGACTTCCATTTAATGTTATGCAATTTAATGGTAATAATCTATGCAAATACTAGCAACGTATCTGTCATAGTCGATGTCCTTCATACTTTTCTGGTTTTCAATTAACTGATTAATTTCTTTCTTTTTTTTATTAATTCATTTAATTTTTAATATTATAAATTATTATATTTTGAATGAAAAAATCAAATAAAAATTATAATTTAACTAACAAACTTTAATTGAAAATGATAAGTAACTTATTTTTATATTTTTTTTTGTTTTTCACAGGGTGACTTGGGTAATGGATTAGTCTGTAACGGAGGACTCGCAGGTATTCTTTCTATAGGTAACGGTTGTCAGGCTACTTCTTACCCTGAAATATACACTCGTGTTAACGACTATTCGAGATGGATCAGAAGCGTCACCGGAGGAGCCTCTACCTTCCAACCAGGACTTGCTGTACTGGTTATATTCACTGTAGTTCAACTTTTAACCGCTAAGATCTTAAGCTAAGGGGATATTAAGTTGATTCTACCCAAGAACGATTCACTATATCTATCATTTTTCTGTTTGTTTTTGCGAACAAAAATAATGATTAAAATAGAATTAATAAATTTAAAAAGTTAGTATTGCAAACGACTTTGTCTATTACTGTTTTAAGCTTTCACAGCTTAAAACTAAACTTATATTGTCACACTTACATTGTGAGGGCAAAACAATAAACAATCACGGAGTGACAATACAAGTTTTGACTTTGTCTATGTTTTGTAATTTTTCACATTCACTTTTAGATTTTAGTAGGAAGTAAGCACATACTCGTAGATTGTTTCCTCTATCAATTTGTGTGATCTAGTTGTCACAGGTAAAGGAGTAGTTAGTAGTTCTGACTATTTTCTTAGATTAAGATTATCTTGTACCTGTGTATTTGTATTAAGTTTTAAATAAACATTTACTTTATTAACAATTTTGAGTTTAATTCCTTAAATGCTTAGAATGTTCGTGTACCTGTCTAAATTAATGTCTATTACAGTAATAATGGGCTTTGATAGCAATATCACGCTTGACAACACGCCTGTAAACGTTTGAATATTCAGTTATCACGGATTACTTGTTACGAAATAAATTAATATACGTTTCCTATCTCTCGCTTAATTTTTATTACAGTCCATAGCCGCAGACAATAGGTTTAACAAATATGAATGTTTAGATGGAAAATATTTCTCTGTGTCTGTCGGAAAAAAAGGAAATCCAATAAAGATAAGCCTTGATACCTACAACAAAAAACACGGTTTATGCGATTCAGAGATCAGACTCATCGCAGAAAATATGGCACTTCATTAATGGGTTGACAGGCATGACGTTTATTTCGCGAACATTCCACCAGTGATATGTACAAAATATACAAAAGTTATCGCCCATTAAGGTAAGCGCGTTTGAGGTCCAATTTACTTGCAAAGTAACTAAAAGGTTAAGGGTGTTATAAATTTTGAGAACGTTCATTAAGGCCACACGGATCCCACGCCCCGGCTTTTAGCTTGCGACACATGTCGGAATTTCGTAATAAGATTTCCTTAATTTAAGATCTCAAACATACCTACGTAGATTCATTGACGGAATTCCTGAATCAACACCTGCTAGTGGAATAAGCTACGTAAATTGGAGCTCAGTGTTAATTTGTTGTATTGGAACTGAACATATAGGTACACAGTTCGGTATATGAAATTAATGAAATTATATTTACCTCTTGATATTGTAATATTAGTTTGAATAGCCGAAATTCTCTTTGAGTTTCGGTTAATTTGTTAAAGGCTGTATTTGGCTTTTATGCTTTTCGTTGTATACAAATTTATAACCTAAACTGTATTGTGCGAATGTGTAGGTAGTAGGTACTGTAATATTTCCACCTTCTATAAGAGGTTTAATGTAGGTTACACGTTTAGGTATATGATAAATAGCCCTTGAATCTGACGGGCGAGCACAACCGCAACCCGCAAAACGCTAAAGCCTCTCAATCGCAAGAACAGACCTCAGCAAGACACCTGTAGTTTTCTTTCGATGAAAACGATAACTGGCGGCAATTTCTCCATAATGCAGAGCGTTTTCATAGTGACATGGAGACCTGTTCTGCCGCTGTGATCTGTATATAATCTTTTGCCGCTGCGGTTAATAGTTCTATTCAGCTTCGGTATTCCACTTTTAAAATCTTTCTTATTCAGGTTGTTCGGCACCAAATTAAAGACTGTAAAAATTAAAAGGCACAATTTAATATTTAATTACAATATTTAAGAAAAAAGAAAATGAAGATTAACCGCCCCGTTGCTAGCCAACTAACACAACAAGACCCTAGCAACGGGGTTGCCAGATCTGTCGCCAACACAGGTATATATAGATAAACACATTTCAATGTGTGGTTATACGTTATAGGAATTTTATTAGGAATTTTGTTGGGCATTATCATCATTAATTGTCATTCTGGTCGGCCCTGCAGAAAATCTGCCGGTTTAGGAAGCTTTGCCCTTAACGCGTTGGGTGGCAGTATGTTTCACCCTTGCGGCAATAAATGGCTTGTCATAAAATTAAAGTACTGACCATTGAGTAGCATTCATTATCTCTTGGTGTTGCTGTACAATATCAACCTTTTCTAGCATTATTTTTAAGACTAAATTGTATTGCTGCATTTTCCTTTTTGACGTAAAATATGTGTGTGTAGTGTAGTATTAGGGTTTTCTATCAAGAATTTCTCAGTAGCTGCCATGGGGTCTGGATTTGTGCCCGGTCGATGGCAATAAGCCCGCCCCCTATTACATTAGACTTAAACATGACTGGCGAAATGTGGGTACCAATTGTATAATATAATTATATATTATAATTATATATTGTATACCAGTCGGTACCTTTGCCTAACTCTTCGGGGATGACAGGTGCGATATTATGTTTTGTTACGTAAACTAAAAAAAATAAAGAATTTTTGTTAGGATTCGATTCTGTTGTGCACAAACTAAACTTAATTTAGGCTATTGTTAGCTTTTATTATAAGGCAGTGTGAGAAAAGGACGGCTATAACTATGAACTAAGTTAGAGATGTCAAACTAGTTTATGCCTTGCGCTTCACCGTGTTTTTAGTCGACATGTTTTTACGTGCACCCTTCATTTGTATGGAAATATTAGTTCCAACTAAATTTGACAGCTCTAAATTTCGTCCGTCTCTTTCTCGTTTTATTAGAGAGAAAAAGATAGCAATAGCCTTAATTAAGTTTAGTTTTTGCACAACATAATCACACCATTATGTAGACCCGCTTCAATTCTTTTAAAACAAAAATACACAGCAAAATGCATACTAAAATCCTCAAAGGTTTTAAAACAGACATCAATATCCATTTGGATGAGAATCTTCGGGCATCTGTGGATATGCCCCGTTTCCAGAGCCACGCTAAGGGAACATGGTTTATGAACCAGAAACATAAAAGTAACGAGGCTATTAAGTCCAAGCCATTGCACTCGGTCAGATTCGGTCCCGGTGTATTTGAATGCTTTAAGCATTTTTTTCGCTACCTTTTTGACTTGGTATTAAAGCTGTGAATTTGTAAACGCATTCACTATCATGTTGATTTTTTACTATTAAGCGCTTTATGTGCTTGATTCTGTACACAATGTAAAGTTTGCAGATAATTTATGCGACGGAAAAATATTGGAGCTCTTTTAATAAATTCTCCAACGTTATTTGCAATCAAAATGTTTTTCTATTTAGTTTTACGATCTGCTAGTTTGTTTATATTGTATCTGTGTTGTAAATCGTGTACTCTCGGTAATACCAATATTAATTTGGGACATTAATAATATATTATCTTCTGCTGCGATGTTTACCAGCGCCTTACTTAGAAACGAGTATAAAATATTCCCATCAATGAATATTCAAGTTATCCGGTTACCAGTGTCATTAGCTAGAATATTTCACCGAGCGTTATAAATTACATGAATTAATTAGTGGAAATACTGATAGCTACAGGTGCTGGCGACACGATTATTAATACAATGGTGAGCGTTATCGCTGCGTCCGACAACACTTTAACTACCCCAGCGGAAGATGATAAAATATTGTATAATAAGCGGCTGGGCTGGGTAAGACAGCCGCATTTACCTTTAAACACAACATTTCCCTCTCTCGGGGTAATTCCGCCTAAACAAAGCCAACGTTGATTCGCTTCCCTCTTGAAGGAATCTGCAAATCTCCGCCGCGGTAAGACTCCCGTTCACTCCCGGGAAATAAAAGATTACTCTATGTGAATAACTCTTCGGAGCTCGAGTCGGCGATGTTTTTCAAGAGCCACGATAATCTCTTCCATTATTCTTTTAGTGAATTTACTTTGTTGGTATTGCGTTTGAATTCATGAGTTGATGGTTTAAGGTGTTATCTAATTGTGCTGATAAATCAAGAGTTTTGTTAACGGTAGACGAAATTTTGTACTTACAGTCGATTTTTCAAGCGTCGTATAACTTTTATCAGTAGAGTACCTATAGTTTGATTTATGACGTCAGTTATCTAAAAATTGTAATAAGCCCCTTAAAATATCAAGAAAAGTCATTCAAATTTAAGTATCATCATCATCATCATCAGCCTATTAATGTTCCCACTGCTGGGACACAGGCCTCCTCTCAATGAGAGGGAATGGGCTATAATCCACCACGCGGGCCCAGTGCGGGTTGGCAATTTAAGTATAAATAACTAATAACATAAATAGTAATAGTTAGAAAAAAGAATTCAAAACCTTACTTTGAAACTACAGAAATATACAATACCTAACAGTTACAATAAATAGAACAGACCTTGGGTAGGATATTCGCACCGATTGGCAGTATCAAAATTGTCACTTAACAATAATAGGCTCGACCCGAAAATAAACATTAAGTACCAAATTAAAGGAGCAGCGGTGGCCCAGTGGTGGCGGCCCCGACTTACGAACAGTAAGTCGTGAGTTCGAACCCAGGCAGGCGCATTACTTTGTGTAATTTATTTCATCACCGCTGCTCTCAAAACGGTGAAGGAAAACATCGTGAGGAAACCGGCATGTCCTAGAACCAAATATTCGAAGACATGTGACATCTACCAATCCGCACTGGGCCCGCGTGGTGGATTATAGCTCATTCCCTCTCACAGAGAGGAGGCCTGTGTCCCAGCAGTGGGAACATTAATAGGCTGATGATGATGATGATGATGACCAAATTAAAAATTGATCAAGAAATTTGCGTCTCGGGTAAATCTGAATTAGGAATACTTTAAGTTGTTTTTGATCGCTATTTTGTTACTTCTCAAGAGGTGACTTTCGAGTTACCGGAAAGGATTGGACGTACAGGTAAAGTCAAAGGTAAATATTTAATATCCCAGAGGTCCAAGGCAATTTTAAGGGTTTCCTATAATTGGATCAATATCAGAATCTGTTACGTGATCTTGAAGAGGTGATTGGGTCAATTACTTTATGGAGTTAAACGTAACAAACTTTGATTAAACTGAAGACATTTTTTTGTCGAAGGAGATTTCATTTTAATGATTAAATATTTTCATTTCATTTTACCGAAGTAATGTTAAATGAAAAATTATTAAAAGAATTTCTGTGTTTGACAAGATAATAAAAAGCTTATTGATATACATTTCATTCATAGTAAAAAAAACTTGTCAACAAATAATAGTATCTGAACCTGCCAGCCATTCAGTTACAATATCCCGCATAATTAAAAGTGTCATGTCGAAAATTGTATCAAAAATTTACCGTGAGCATAGCGGTACGTTATTCAGCGAGCTTAAATTACTAGGCACGAGCCTTAAAGTTTTACGGTTCATTTAGATCGTATTAACACCCCAGCCGCTTTCGAGGGACGACTAACATTGCCTCCGCCACAGATTAGAACTTTGTCACTGAATATGGGTACGGAGAAGGGTAGTTAAAAAAATAAAACTAGTTTGTCTTTAAACGTATTTTGTTTAAACATTTTAGAATAAAAAAAAATACACAAAGAGATATAAGGAAGCAATCAGAGCCCTTATCTCTTTAAATATAGACTCGAAAAAGGATTATAACAAAATTAATTACCTATTTTATAATTCAGTATTATGACATTTATATGACATATTTTAGGTAATGACATTCCTTCATGCGAATTATGTAATTAAACATTATTACTATATTCTAATCAAAGGAAATCCCTCCATGCGGTATTTCCGCGCTGTGAACATGCGATACATACCTACATTATAGGATATTATTATATACCTATCCCATAATTATTACGTGAATAACACAGAGAGTAGGTACATACTTGCTTTCATTCGGCAGTAATTGAAACGTATGACTAAAAGAGTTTGAAATGATTACCAGTGTTAATAAACCAGGTTGTTACACCTAATTGGAGAGGCCTAATCCCCTAATAACAGAAGTTTATACAGGTTAATGCTACCTCGGATTTACATCTCATTTACGACGGTTAAAATACATAAAACGAGCCAAACAAGGGCAATAAGGTCGGAGAATGATAGAATTTGTTACAAGTTTATAGCAAGATTTGCAATTTTGTTACCGTTGAGCCTAGAGCAGTTACCTTTTAGGAAGGGCCTAATACTTTGTTACGGGTTGTTGGAACTATTAACGTGGAGTTGGCATAGACCTGTTTATTGGAAATTGTCCATTACCAAGTAAAGGTCGGAGTTATTTGATTATTTGGATAACATTAACCACTGCTGTTTTGAGCATGACCGGAATAAATTTGGGTGACATAGATTGGCGGTGTAGTAAAAATCTGTTACTTTTTATTAGTAGTCTGTTAAATGTTACTGTAGGGAAAAGTCCACAAATCCGTCTTTGCATTATTTTCTCTTTAGATAGAAGTTGTAGCTCGTTACGTCATTTTCTTCCGGGTCTACTACATCGCAGTTAAAACGGTTACTTTTGCCATTTTTTTTATCACCATCAATAACCGGTTTGTTGTTCTTCTGTAAGCCCGCCTGTAGTGAACCTACATTAATCACCGAGAATGCCTGCGCCACGTTGCATAAAGTTGGCACACGATCATCGCCGCTGTTCACTTATACTGCAGTTTTATTACCACTTCCCACGACCCAATATTTTACTTCCTACTTTTTTAACATACGCCATCAATGACAAAACTACTTTATAAAAGCAATCAAAACTTTTATCTTTGTATAAAGTGGACCCATTAACGGCATATGTCACGGCAAACTATTCTATCTCTAGTCTCCACTTAAGTAGGGTGGGAAAAATAATAGTGTCGTAAATTCATAAATGACACTTTTCGACTACACTAGCAAACTTTTTCCTAACTTTAAGGTCACAATAAAAGTGTCACATTGTAGGCTGCGTAGTAATTTATTGAGGGTAAAATAAACATGTGAAGTGCGAATAAGAACTTCTGAAGTGGGACTTGACTTTATTAGTTTGATGCTATATTTGCACTATGTAGGATATAATTATTGAGTAGAACGTTATATACTGGAAATAACGATGGTTTTTACGTAAAGGCGGTGTATCTATGTCAAATATAATTTGACTCCGTAACCTTGGTGATAATAGGTAATTGTCATTATTCAAAACATTGCAACAAGTTAGATAATGCTTAGTTATAACAAAGGTTTACGTAAATGACTTATTAACATTATCATCTCAAATCTGCAAAACAAACACGCATTTATATTTAGTAACTGAAAAAGTGTGTATGGTGCGGTAATCGATTGTCATGGTATTAGCATGATGCGGAGAAATAAGGTCAATGTGGTGATGAAAGTTTTGAGTATGAATGCGGATGGCTACACATACAGGATTACTTTTTTATCACTTTCCAATAAAATGGGTATAATAGGTGAACGGAGTAGAAGCATACTTAGTTTTTTTTCTTTTGCAATAAAAATAATCAAAAAAAATCTAAATTTAATCGTACGCGTGTTGCGTATTGATTTGAAATTCGATATTTTTAATTGTTTTTTTTTTTCAAAATTTCTCTTTCTTTGTTCTAATAGGTATGAAACGTTTACTTGAAATTTGTATCGTTTTTTGATGATGAATAATTTTTTTTAAAGCTGTGGAAAAACGAAAAAATAAAATAGGTATGCCATAAGCTTCTACTCCGTTCACCTAATATACCCATTTTTTTGGCAGCGAGAGAGGAGCGAGCAGAGGAGAGCAGAGGAGATAAAAAAATCAAAAGATGAATGGACTGTGTGTATGATATGGCTAGGAATGAGGTAATTGCGACGATGAGTGATTTTGGTAACTGTGGAAGCTTGTAAATGGGTTTTCGTTAATTGCCTCAATATTTTTTAAATTATTTATTTATTTATTAACTATGGAAGACTTACAGCTAAGATAAACAGATTAAAAAATAGTATGTGAAACTGACAGCCAATTAAAAGTCCTCACTTCTAAAAACAGATTTTAAAGATAAAGTGTGAACAACACAATACAGCTAAGTACAAAAAAATACAGGATAACATTCAAGCTTAAACTAAACTAAATTCACATCTTATATTATGCCACATTTAATTCAATACATATAATAAAAGCCTGAACAACAAAATCTTAATTAAAAAAGCTAAGGCTCAGGCACTTTCTGGCTGAGGACACACTCGTTATGAAAGTATCAAAATAAAAACCTGTCAGCCACCCAAACTCAATAAAAGATGTAAATGTAAATTTAATGTGTGCCTACGTACAATTTCATTGCTATTAAGCATGTGCACCCACGTCTAGGTCACGATGCAAGACTGATTGATAATATTATGAAGACTGGTTGTTAGATGATTTAATTTTAATTAAGTAACTAATGCGAAGTTTCAGTATTTTCCGTCTTTATGATAAACTAGCTGATGCCTGCGGCTTCATCTGCTTGACAAATTATATACTGAAACCTTCCTCTTGAATCACTCTATCTATTAAAAAAACCCGTGCGTTGTTTTAAAGATCTAAGCATACATAGGGACAGACAGCCGCGGCGGGGGACTTTGTTTTATAATATGTAGTGATATTTACGTCCATATAAGTTTAATACTGCTAATTTAAGTCCGTACTGTAGTCACGTAGGTTACCTAGTTACCATGTTGTGATACGATATGCCATTTAATTGCTATTTTAAGTTTTAACTATGCCCTCAAGGCAGTTTTAGGTAAACGTACACAGTTTAATTTTTGCTAAGACGTATACTGAACCTCGTCTGGCTCACGATGCTTTTGATTGGTAAAATTATAAAGATAGAGCGTTATTTAAAAAAAAAATGTTATTGTTGAATTTATATCGAGTAATACAGAAGTTTGAAGGAAGAAGAAAGCTGCTCCGACCCGAAATTAATTGGGATAAGAGCAGAGGAATGATGGTGATGACGCTTAACATTTCTACTTAACCTTACTAGTATTTAGTAACTATAGTTGGTGCCAGATAAGATGACAATAGCGGTCACTGCCCTTTCCCTAATATCTCTTCGTACGAATCAAAAGAAATGAACCATATCTCGTTTTTCATTAGAAAAATGATGGAGATCACGCTAAATGACGATTCAAGACTTGAACAGGCTTATTTTTGGTTTTCAAAGTTAAGAAGTTTAATAAATGTAGGTGGGCCAATGACCGCTATTGTCACCTTAACTGGCAGCAACCATATTTATTTGTTTTGTAATGTACGTGACAGTTCGGTGCAATCTTTCTCTATTTATCTTTGTTCTAATTATAAGACACTCTTCGTGTTTGTCTATGAAACCGCTATAAAATGTTTTAAGATAATTTGCTCCAGAAGGTTTATACAAAAAACGATGCAGCACAAAAAGTACTACAGCGCCAAACATAAGCCGTATAGTGTCCTACATCGCGCAAGCAGAGTTATCAGCGACTTAAGAGTGTATACAAGAACCCGACAACAACTGTCGAGCAGTAGCCCAACGTATACATTAATAAAAATCTTAAATATTGTGTATACGTATCCAACGTGGCAATGCTGCCAGTCTTCTGGGCACTTTTCCTGTTGACAGCGATGTGGACGAATTATTTGACGCCCTGTAAGCGTTTTGATACTTGTACATAATTTTATTATTATTTAGAGTTGTTGTTTGTTTATAGTGTAAAATTACTAAATACACTGGCCTGCAAAAATAAGTATCACGCTTTTAAAATTGCAATAACTTTTTATGTACTATCGAGGACACTTCCGCCTGACCACCACTAAGCTCATTTTTGCTTGCACTCGTAATATAAAAACGCTCTCTAGCCCCGACCCGTTGACTTTGTGTAGAAAAAATGAATGAAAAGATACCGAATCGGCCGAGCGCATTGACTACGCACGCCAAACGAGAGTTATTGTTACTGTGCGCGCCAAAGTTGACGCTTTCTTAATAGGCCCAAACTTTAAGGGGGCGTGACTCGGCGCCTCCGCATGATTTAAGCGAAAATAAAATGAAATGGTCAGGCGGAAAAAACCCCGATAGTACACTAAATATACTTTCGAAAAAAAAGGACTAGAAAAAGAGTTTAATTTTGTACATTAAAACTAAACTACTAATAAAAGTTAATAAAAATTGCTATAAAACTTTTTTATTTTAAATCTCTAACTTCTATAGAGTTTAGAAAAAAATAAAATTTTAAAAGTGTGTATTACTTAGTTTTGCAGGCCAGTGTATATTAAATTCAAGCGGTAAAAAAATGTGTAAAATAAAGCACTGCACTGAAGCCTCAAAGTTTGAATATGTCGCTAGAAGATGGTCTCGAGAAAACGTGAACTTGCTTAAAGTCCTTGTCATTGTTTTATTGTTCTTGTGCCTTATCGTTGTGAGTTTAGGCACTTTAAGCTACACCTCTGCCTTATTCTTCGGGGATCACAGGCGTGATGTTATATTATCTTATCGTTGTCTAAAAGCACATGGCAACAGAACAAAGAGTGTGAGGTGTAGGGACCGTTGACACCTGACACTCTTTGCTCTGTTTCTCACGAAGCTGTCACCCAAGTATTCTGTACATCAAACTAACGGTACGCAAAATTTATTGCTAGGAAACGAATTATTTTTTTGGATGAAAAATCACGATTTACGGTAAGACATAAGTTACGCTCTCAAAACATTGTGCTGATGGATGTATGGAATAGTCTATGGGTCATGAAGGTATTTAAAGAAAAGTTCATCATCATCTTCCTGCCCTTAATAATAATAATAATAGTTAATAATAATAACACACTCATACAAGACACAAACACTCCATACTACAATTACACACCTCAAGCTACCCTCGAAAATGATACTCATAAACTTTACTACGATCGCGCCATTCTCACCGACAGGACAATTCACTATAATAGACCGGACATAATACTACAAGATAAAATAAATAAAGTAACTTACTTAGTAGATATCGCAGTTCCAAACACACATAACATACAAAAAACAATCACCGAAAAAATTAGTAAATACGCAGACCTCAAACAGGAAGTAACAAGAATATGGCGCCAGGAAAAAGTTTATGTGGTCCCGATAGTTCTCTCTACAACAGGTGTTATCCCGAATCACTTACTCCATAGCCTCAAATTACTAAGTCTAAAAGAAACACTTTATATCACCTTACAAAAAGCTGCAATTTTAAATACATGTCGAATTGTCAGAAAGTTCATGCAAATAGAAGAAAACGAAATAGGGCCTCATCACAACACACCCTCAACATAACACACCACACGCTGCATTTACTTTGGTTTAGGCCCGTAAATGTAGTTGGAAGTACCAGTACGCTGAGAAGCAAAAGCACATTCCAAAATAATAATAATAATAGCCCGACCCAGTTCTCGACAATGGTCATATCACGTTGTATTGGGATCGACCTATCACCACTGACAGGACTGTTGTTGCCAATAGGCCTGACATTGTGGTGATAGATCGATTGGAGCGTCGCACAATGATTGTTGATATAACGATCCCGCATGACGAGAACCTCGTGAAAGCAGAGAAAGATAAACAATTCAAATATCTAGATCTGGCTCGCGAGGTTGTCGACATGTGGGACGTGGGTACAGCAGTCATTGTGCCGATAGTCGTGTCGGCCAATGGCTTAATAGCCAAGAGCCTCGACCAACATCTTAGGAGGCTCTCGCTTGGCAGCTGGATCAAGGGCTTGATTCAGAAAGCAGTACTTCTGGACACGGCACGTATCGTTAGGAGGTTCCTCTCTCAAGAGCCCTGACCGCCGGCAGCTCGGATCCTGTTCCCAGCGCTGGTGGGCTACTGTTTTTTATATTTTTAAATGTTTTTTTATTAAGAAATATTTAAAAAAGTTAAAAATATGTATAAAGATGAATAAATGGAATAATAATAATAATATTTATTGAAAAATAGAATTAGCACAAAAAATACAATTTAAATCTTAGAAATAATGTTGGTATAACAAACTACGATGCCTGTACTAGGTTAAACCTGTATCACAGGCGGCATTTTTCTAATAAATACCAACTGTTTGTACACTTATCCCATGTTACTTGTGGTCGGCGCAACACGTTTTTTTCTTCCATTCTCCTCTGTCAACCGTCACACAATTATTTACACCTTTCTCATCTATATCATTCCCCACACAATCCATCCATCGTTCAAAGATTCAAAGTAAAGTTATAACATGAAAAACTTGTACTTCAAAAAAAACTTTTTGAAAAAGTTTCTGAAGGAACTGAAGGAAACTTTGGCCTCTTCTATCTTTGTAACTAGGTTTCCAGGTATGGTGTGGACCAAACAAAAACCCAATATCAAGGAAAACCAGTGCTTTTCGGGTTTGTTAAGGGGTATTTTACATCCATT
The DNA here is from genome assembly GCA_905147715.2 of Xestia xanthographa. Classification (NCBI taxonomy): domain Eukaryota; kingdom Metazoa; phylum Arthropoda; class Insecta; order Lepidoptera; family Noctuidae; genus Xestia; species Xestia xanthographa. The sequence goes on along the minus strand of LR990653.1, from coordinate 12,505,944 downwards.
ATAGTACAATTAAAACTGGCACGTTTTTTTCTCTCACACCAGCATGTATTTATGAAGACAATAAAATACCAAACACAAAGGTTCCGTGAATTCACTAGCGACACATGACTATCAAGTACTAGTCCATTACAGTACATTCGGTACAGTAATCAAGTCACCCGCGGGAAATACGCTTAAATCCAGCGGTTCACAAACTTGTTTGACTTACGACCCCTTTACTTCTCAAAAAATAATATATTCCTAAGAGTTCTCTGGGGAAATCTATTGTGTACTACAAATAGAATGTGAGTGGGAGTGTACCGTGTCTATGATTGTTAATTTTCTAGGTTTTATAGGTGTTTATCTTTTTTAGGTGTGTTATGTTTATTTTGTTATTTTTATGAGTTAAAGCGTTTCTAAAATCAGGGAAGGTTTACTCTCTTTCAATATTTACTACAATCAAGTTAGTTTATCTGTTTTTATATTTATCTGACTTTGCTTTACAAACAAGATTTATGTTTACTGCTAAACGATCTATAAAACGTAACATTGTATGGATACTGTCTACTCAGTAAATTTCGTCAAGTCACGCAACCCCGACGACATTTACTTTGAGCTTCACACACATAGAGCCAATAGGTACAGTGTATCACCGCGGTCGATCAATGGCCAAATTAAATTTACTGCCGCAAGCCCACCAGATCGTCGTAACGATACAGCGGCCGCCATTTATTGCCAATAAATATTTTTTACTAGCAGCTTTTACAGGGCCCCGTATCGTCTTTCAAGAGGACCTTACACCCAGTATTATTTCATAACTGATATTTTATTACGGTAACGTCAGTTCTACGATATAACATTTAATTTGTTCTTGTTATTTCGGTGTCGGGTTGTGGGTATGATGGATTTTATGCTGCTCTTCCATTTGGACATTTGACCTTTTACTCAAAGTAAATAAGTGTGTGGGCTGAGATATTACTGGACCGATCAATAACGGTTTTGTATCTAGAAAGTTCTTCTAAATTTAAATTTTGAGTGAAAATTCAAAGTTCTAACCATGTTTTAACAACGAAATATTAACTAAAATAGGAATGTTAAACAAAGTTTGAAGTATTTACATAAATCAAAACAAGAACATTCTAGGACGTTGAATCGTCAATTTATGATGCTCGTGCTGCCGCAGTGGTAGATTCGTACATTGTCAGGTATTGTGTTCGAGAGCAGTGGTAGCACTGAAATAACAGCCTCGACATTAGAAACATTAATAAATAATAATAATAATTTTATTATCAGGCTACTAAGGTCCATAGATAAAATACACAAATTAACATCTAATAACAATAAACTAATACATATTTAAAACCATGAGAAACTAAAACTATACACGTAACGTCGTCGTCGTCATGTTTCGCTGCGTGGTGTCGCGTAACCGTCCTCGGAAACGTCGATATACGACACCCTTCGGCCAAAAGACCTCCTTCATGCAGGTCTGCAGATGGGTTGGAACTCGTACCACGAAAGATTTAAAGCTAATGTTATGGCACGATTCCAACCTTTCGACCCTCAGAGTCCAGTTGGTCTTCACTTTCAAATACTGCACCACTTCTTCAGTTGTAGTGGAGTATAGTAATGATTATGCTAGGCTTGGGTAAGTATTTTGTCTGTATATTTTCATTTTACACCATAATAACTCAATGAGTGTTACGCAATAGCCTATTAAAACGGGCAACAAAGGCTGTTTTCCTTTGACGCCATGTTTATACAGAGGGAGTTTTTACCCTTGCGATTTTGTAAGTGTGAATTTTATGAACCCTTTGCAAAACCCTTTGATAAAATAATCCGGATGTCGTAAATTATTCGCTATGGAAGTTTAAGGGTGGTATAAATATGACCGTGGTGTGTATAATTAGACTACATTGTTTAAATATTTTGTCCGAAAGTCTGACAACCAGTTTTTCCCAAAAACTGGGTTGTGGAGGTTTGATATATTTTAATCGATTCCGAGGGTAACCCAAAATATTTGTAGAGCCATGGGTTAGGTTATTTTTAGAGGAGCGCTTCCTAAAGTAGATTGAACGACATAGACAAAGGGGAAACTTTCATAAGATAATCAAATGAACGATTTGTATAACATAATAACAAAATTTACAGCACTGACTGACTTTGACAAGTTAAAATACTTTTTATTGCGTTTTTTCTTAACACACATTTTTTTCTATATTTTTTACATCTCTGCATTTTATTTGAAAACAGGTCCTTTTTCTCTTTCAGCAGTCGTCGCTTTGTCTGCGCCTTTATTTAGAAACACACAGGAAAGGGAAGTGACAGCGATAACGTCAGTGCAGCGCTGTGTAGTGCTATACAGCGCTGTATTGTCCGCGATGCGCTTTCATAAGGATGCTTCCACGATAACGGGAAGAAAACTCGGACAAACTCCGTGTTGACAGTTGTGGCACAGCTTAGGAAATAATTAATACACCTGATTTTCTTTTCTTTTAAAAAAATACCGACTGAAAGGACCAGAAAAATAAGAGTACAGATTTTTCGAGGACTTGATCAGCTAACGCCTTATAATGCTTCCAAAGAAAGAAATTATTATCTGGAGAAAACCCAAAGTGTTCCGACGAAAATACATAAATAGTAGCAGGGTGTATCTTATTATTGTACGCACGTGTAAATAACGGGATAATTAAGTCTAGAAAATATTACATTAAGCAACTTTATTCGAACGTAACTTCATATTAACTTTGGCTAGAAATGATAAACCTATCTGAGTCCACCGCTAAACTATGTCTGCTTCGAATGGCCAGTAATGGCTGCAATACATCACCTTGAAGTCGCAGGATCCAATTAAATCCGGTCAAGCAGAGACCTAAATGTTGTGTGATATTGGTCTAGTGACCTTTTTTTGAAGGTCCAACGAAACTGAGCTGAACTGATTCATAGCAGAACGCTATGAATTTGATGTTTTACTTACGTCTAGGGACATTTAAAACAGAAACGAACGCAAAAAGCATTAACTACGTCAGTCGTATGTTTGGTTAAGCTAACAAGATTATGTGAGAGACATTTTAAGTTTAAATAACGTCTGGGCACATTTAAAACAGAAATAGCACCACAGAAAAAGTGTACACTGTGCCATATATATTTGGGCTATTAAGATTCTGTGAAAAACTGCTCTGCCCTGATATGTTTGGAGTGGTTTTTTCATTTAGGTACTTAAATTGAATCATGGTTGAATTAAATTACGCATGGTTTATGTTATGTTTTCATTGTCATACAGTTGTAAGAGATAAACAGTAGTTATAGTAATACTTGACTAACATTCAGAAGTCCAAACTCAAGGTTTGCCAGTTTGCCAACGAGCAATGGAGCGCAGTATACTAGGTGTTAAATTAACGGATCGTGTTCGAAACACAATACTGCGCTCCAAAACAAATATAGATGACGTGGTTTAAAAGGCTGCCTAACTGAAATGGGCCTGGGCAGGTCATGTCTGCCACATGCCGGACAAACTGTGGGCCAAAATTGCAGGAAACTTGTGCCCTGACACAGTGAGGCGGGGTCGCGGCAGGCTACGAAGGAGATGGTGGGACGAACTGGACAAGTTCCGTCCGAACTGGAAGGAGGACGCGTGGGTTCGTGAGAAGTGGAAAAAGTGGAGGGAGGCCTTTGCCCAGGAGTGGGACAGACCAGGCTAGAAAAAAAATGTATTATGTTGGCATGTCGACTATACACCGTATTCTTGAAACCTGGTAATTTGATCCTGCTTCATAACAATTCAGAAGTAATTAATGATAATATTATATCTGGAATTCTGAAACCGATGTCGCCTTGAAATGTGTATAGCGTATTAATATATTGCTTTTTCTAAAGAAAGTAACGACTACAATCGTGACTTTGTTTCAGTGAGGCATTCGCATTGAGTCTGAAGACACTACGTTTCGTAGCACTGTGCTACGCCGTAGCGCTATGCGTGGCGTAGCGAGACGAGCACGTCTGAGGTTTATTACTGTAATATTACATGTCCTACTGTTTTTGACAAAACAGTGTTGTATTAAAATAATATTGACATACATTTAGTTAATTTGTGAATTTCTGAGATTATTATTAGATTTATTATTAAAAGTAAATAAAGTCATAGATATGAATTTAATTAATATTTTGCATTGATGAAAACAATATTTTTTTCTGGTAATGCATTCTGCATAGTATAACCTCAGGCTACTAAAATCAGTAGTTTGGTTTTATTACTTGGAGCAATTTTATATCTTCTCGCGACATTTCACAGACCTCTAATTCCGAGTCATAAAATGGCTCACGGTTATTATTTTATCATTGCAAATAGATTCGAACGGCTATTGCGGTTTACTTCCTGTTATGAGCGAAATGGTATGTGCGAGAGCAGCGCTGGCCCAGTAGTGGCGGCCCCGACTTACGAACAGTAAGTCGTGGGTTCAAACCCAGACAGGCGCATTACTTTGTGTAATTTATTTAATCACCACTGCTCTCAAAATGGTGAAGGAAAACATCGTGAGGAAACCGGCATGTCCTAGAACCAAAACTTCGAAGACATGGGACATCTACCAATCCGCACTGGGCTCGCGTGGTGCATTATAGCCCATTCCCTCTCATTGAGAAGAGGCCGTGTCCCAGCAGTGGGAATATTATAGGCTGATGATGATGATGAGCGAAATGAGTGATAATAAATCACTAATAATTATATTGAATTCACTACTTGACATTTTTTTTTGATTCGTGTAAGTGTTTAAAATTGAAATATTTGTTTATTCGTCTAATCAGATCTTTGATTATTTATAATACGCTAATTCATCAAGACTTGCCACTAAAGTATTCGTCAAACCTCAGGAGTGGTCCATACGCTCGCAGTACCAAAAAAGTGTGGGTCGGAAACGAATCCGGGTCGAAGGACCAGAAAATGTGCAGGCCGTACGCTTTAATGATAAAGGGTTATGAGCCTAACTGATGTAATGATCTCTTTTTAGCGTTTTTATACATTATGCATGTCTCAAATAGACGTGAAACGGATAAACATAACGGTTCGTTGTCCATTATGTTAATAATATTTAAAAAAATATATAAATATACGTTGAAATCCTTGGGCATCTTTTGGGCAATTTGAAGTTGCTAGTATGAATATATTATGTTTTAAATAGGAACTTCACTGTTAGGACAAGATACATCGAAAAAATTTTGTTTGGCCGCCTTTTGTAGAAATTCCCTATGTCAACATTTTTCTTAAACTCGGACAACGTTTAGTCAAACAGAGAAAAAATACACTGTTAGTGTAGTGTGCTGTCCTAGTGTGAACCGGCTCTAATTAACATTTATGAAGATCAAGTGAGGGTAGTTGAATAAACACTTTCGTTTTGCTGTGGCGGTACCTCCAATACTTCAGTCTTCCCGCGACCACGGCTGGTGCAATCCGGTTGAAACGTCGAGCTTATATAAAAGGTAAAATTCGGGATAAATACCCGTTTACATGTGTATTTTAAGAGAAAAAAATAACTGGTTAGACTACAAACAATTTTTTTACGTAAAGAAGATAAATACACACAGATTCAAATAAAACCTATGGTTACGTTCGTCAATATTTTTCATGTCACCCGTACGTAACTCACCGCGTTTTAAAAGCGGAATAAATCTGCAGGTGACATTAACGTCCGTAAAATTGTATTGACAAGTTATTTAAGGATATTACTATGCTTTGGAATATATGAATGCGAGCCCCAGGTTATGCTTTGCGTTAATTATGTTATATTTGAACGTGATGTGTTGTGTTACTGACAATGTAGATTAATTTATAATTTAAATTTAGATACTCCTATCGCTCTCTCTTTCTCTCTCCCTTAATTGCAATTTATTAAAATAATGCATCTATTTAAAGCTATTTTTGTTCCTTTTATTTCTTACTCCCTCGCTGGATCTATTCATGAATGTGGACGAAGTAAAATTAGTAAGTTAGGCAGGATCTTAGTACCTGGTGTTCTGTAACTTCTGCTTACCCCTATGGGGAAAAGGCGAGAGTTTATATAATAATAATAAATCTTTATTGACATATGATTTTTCATTACATCTTTTTTTTTTTTTTCAATGTAGCCCTGGCTCTTGTACTAGGAGTTCCTGTATCACAAGAGCCAGACCTCTCAATTAACAGAGAATATCTAAAAAACGATAGACACAAAAATTTGATACATTATAAGATTTGGCATGCATTAATAGTTATTTATGCAACTGTTGTATAATGAGGGGTATTAAAACACGAATGTGGGTTTATCACACGAGGCGAAGCCGAGTGTGATAATAGTTTCACATGAGTGTTTTAATACCTAATTATGTACAGTTGCATACAAGACTTTATCTACATCCATGATATGAATCCTCCATAAAAGGTTCTGAAACCATAGGGTGTTGCAGTGTTCTAAGAAGTCTATGTAAATTCATGGAAAGTTTAATTGCTTGTATTAACTACAAACAAACCGTGTATAGGTAGTAATATAATTATTTACATTTTGGATTGTTCAATTATCAAAATTCACAAAGCTTGTATCACTCATTTTTGTAAACAACAAAGTACATAATGCAATACTAATTCCAAATGTCGAACAAAAATGGCGGGATACGACGTGAATTCGAATTAACCTATAAGTTTTTTTTTAAATTACGGCGCTGTGGTAGTGTATCGCACGTGCTAGACGTTCGATTCACTACCACATTCGATGTTCTTTTTTTAAAACGAGTTGCATAATGAAATTCAGTACAACATTATAACACCCGTTTGGGTGTTATAATGGTTATTATGACACTGGCTGTTTTAATGTTGGCCATAAGCTAACTGTTTCAGATACCTTTATTGAGGATTTATAGCATGGGTGTAGATAAAAGTGTTTACAAACATAGGGGTAAAAAAAAAGAGTAAAAAATTAAAAAAATAAATTTGAAAATAAAAGTCAAAATACATGGGTCTGCAATTTTATAAGTTAAATTAAATTAAGAATGCATTTTAATTATGAATGCATGTATGTAAAATGTCGTATTCATATCAACCTTATGGGTTTTGATTCTCAGAGTCGGTTATACTTACCTTTAATTAAACCTTTGGCCTAGCCGCAGATTTGATCCTCGAGGTGATCTAAAATTAACCTAACGAAAAAAAACCTCAGATCTTATGTTACTCTCCGCATTCTACACTTTGAAATTGTCAATTGTTAAGAAAGTTTGTGGCACTAGAGTGTTTTTTTGCTGCTGTAAAAGAACGAAATATGAAACCATTAGCAAACCCGCCTAGTACTGAATCCAGTATCGCCGACGGCATTGCAATATATTTCAACCGCAGCCAGCTCAACGTCAACGGAAGCAATAGTGCCATTATTTGCCACCCAACACGAGCGGATACAATTATGTTTCCAATCACGATCTTGTAAAATTGAGTTCAGAAATTTCATCTGTAAAATATTGTATAACTATAGAAATTTAAATACTATAAGCATCGATTATTATTATTGCTCCGAACAAAATACGCCTACTGTGGTTACTTTAAAAGTTTGTATCATTAACTGTGTGATTTTGAAATGCCTATTAATTTCGTCTTCAGTATATATAATTATTAAGATTAACCAGAGGACGTTGCATTGGAAGGTCTCCAACTAAGTGGGCTGATGACCTGGTAAAGGTTGCTGGGATACGCTGGATGCGAGACGCACGGGACCGGTCATTAACATGACAATGGCGACACTTGGGGGAGGCCTATGTCCAGCAGTGGACGTGTTTCGGCTGAAATGATGATGATGATACCAAGTATTTACATCAGTGCTGTTATCGTAAACAAGACATCAATATTGATGCTGATGTGAATTACCGTTATTGACATGCTAAATAGCACATGCTATAGGCCAATTCCATGACGCTAATTGCAATACCGTTTTGTTGCATAAATCTGATCAAATATCACATTGCTGCTATAAACTTACTTGTTTTGCCATTCTGTGAAGTTTCCTCTAGCACCTAGAGACTGTAGGGAATAGGAGGAATTTTCTTCAAGTACCGACGCTTATCGAATGTCAGGTACCATTAAAGGACAGCTTAGCTGAAGCACAGGTTGTAAAGCTCTTCATCCCCCATAGAAACGGGAGGATCCTCCGACCAGACGAAGTGTTATGTGAACTTGATTTTATGTAAGGATAACAATAGTTTATGGTAGGGCCTTGCCCAGTTTGCTTATTGTTCATATTAGTTTTAAGAATTAGTAAGAAGCAACTCTTTTATGCTGCTACAAAATGTTCCGACCAACTGCTGCTATATTCGTTCACAGAATTTTTCAGGAATTTTTCATTGTGTGATTTTTATTGTTTTATTTTAATCATTAAGTATAAATATACCATATCACAACACACTGTGCAATCCCCGTAGAATTAAGTAGACGGGTTCCTAAAGTCTGTACACACATTTCGACAGATATTTTTAAGTCCCATGTGTGAGAGCGAGCCTATTGCTATCAACTGAGCATGAATCCTCTCTCACTCCGAGGTTGCTACTGAGAAATTTCTAATGGAAAACCCAATAGCACTTTGCACGACCCGGGAATCGAACCCAGGACCTCATGCTCAGCAGTTGTGCTTGCGATCACTCAAATAACAAGGCAGTCATTATATTGAACAGATAAAACCACTTTTGAATTTAGAGTCACTAATATACTTACTTTTGATATCGACATAATTATATATTTTTCACATTATTACAAAAAAAAAACCTTAATAATTCAATTTATCTGCAGACATTTGCTGGAGACATATCGCAAATAATAATAATTTTGAAATATTTTCAGAGAATCATCTAACGGCTTTATCGAAAATATAAACGGCTATAATAAAAAAAAAATATAAGTTTTTTTTTGTTTTTACGAAATTATTATAATTCCGAAATTTCCTTCTTAATAACAACCATTTTCAGAAGAAACTAAATACCAAACAAATATTCACTATGTACATTCACCCAAAAATATTCAACAAGAAATATCCCGAAACTGACGTTTTTATTAACTCACGTGACAAATGTTTGAGGAAACAACCCCAAAATGTGTCATTCAATTCCGAACATGGCTCTCCCTTTGAAATTTTAAACATGTTTGTAGAACGTAAACATCGCGAACGAACGGGAGTTTGGAAGAATTTTGACACAGTGACGTCAGAGTTTCAGCAAGAGGGTACGAGTTTGTCGAGAATATATTAATTCTTAATTCTGTAATAAGATTGGCTTCTTTACCCTATCCCTTTTATTCATCAAAAAGTTTTGCAACTGAATTGTGAGGTTATTGCCCTCTTGCTTCTGAATTGGATCGAGTGTACTTTTTGTCTTCGCAGATACTTTTGGGATGTCATCGATGGGAATGCATTAATCATATCAACGACATACGACAAGGAGATTCTTCATGACTGGTCAGAAAATTATTGGGATGCTTTCAAGAAAATGCTGACCAATGGTCGTTTTCTTTTGTTAATTTTATACATTTATTTATTTAGTTACTAAGATACCCAGCTATGCGCTGAGGTACTCAAATACTTACTTAATAATTCAATTTATCTGCAGACATTTTCTGGAGACATATCGCAAATAATAATAATTTTGAAATATTTTCAGAGAATCATCTAACGGCTTTATCGAAAATATAAACGGCTATAATAAAAAAAATATATAAGTTTTTTTTGTTTTTACGAAATTATTACGGAACATTTTAATTTTAACATTTAAAAATTTAAAAATTTAAATTTAAATTTTTCATTTTAACATTTTAAAATCAACGACCCAAAAAATGTTTTGAATTTACTCACCAAGCATTGTTGTACTTGAAGTTCTCAGCAAACAGCCTCCTGTATCCCTCTAGAATACTCTCAACATTTTATGAGTGATTAAAATTCTCAAGGAAATAATAAGCCACACATCTTTCCAATGTCGTATATTCAGTTTCAATTTTACCGTACAATGACAATACGAACGTTAATTTAATATCACAGTCCAAAAAGATTACGTGTAACAACTTACATTGGAAATAATCTTAGCTAAGAATTTACAGTGATTACAATACATGAAGATTAAAAAATCTTCCGAACAGTATGTACAACTTTTTTTTTTAATAGCTCTCTTACAAAACCAAAAAACAATTAGGTTTTACTTCAAAAATATTTCAAAGAAACCATCTGTCTACATACTTCATCGATTAGTAGAAATTCCATTAAAAATATTATTATTTACACATTTCAAAATCAAAGACCAAAAATCAATCTGAAGTTATACTGCGTTTTCCAATACGCTGTGGTGGAAATATTTACATAACCGAAGCTTACGCCCTTATTCAGGTATCGCCGATGTGGGCAATAAGTCAGTCAGGCTCAAGTGGGATTCACGGAGACACGTCTGTTGGATGTCTCGGGAAGTCGGGGAAGATGGGGTAGGGTTGGCACGCAGACGCACGAGAACGGCTTGAGCAGCTTGAGCAGGTATTTATATCTTCATTTCAAACAAGCTTTAGGGTGCATATTGCTATGACATCTTTGAAAACATACTGTAAATGTTTTGTTTACATTTGATAATTATACCTCAATGAGATAACAGAAGGCCTGTAATTAAATACGTTCAAAATCAGGTCGCCATCTTATCGTAGTCACAAACTTGTCATAATGTAGGGAAATTAAATGTATTATTTATTGACTTTAAAAGATTGAAACAGATAAGATTGCGAACTTTCTTAAAAAGCCCTTAGGTTTATCGTACGGTAAATTGAATACCTAGGGAAGTTAGCTGAGTTGGGTTATGAAAGACATATTATGGTGTGTTGTCTATGAACTATGAAATTATTATAAAATTGTAGTTGCAAAGTCTCATGTAAACAAAAACAAGCCGTAAATATCTACATAGGAACTTCATACATTTCAGACTTAATAACAATTATAAAAAAAAGTATGTATGAGAGCCATCAATTACATAGGTTTTATCAATAAACGGGTTAATAAAGAGAGATGCCACATGGCCACATTTATGAAATTGATATTTTTTATTGTTTAACATTACATACTCGTAGTTATAAATTTTTCACTAACTAGTATTCAGTTCTCATCAAGTTCAATGGTCAGTTTCACAGCCAGCTCACTGCTACCTGTGGAATAAAAAGAAAACTTTAAAAACAGAAACTGAAAATAAATGAAAGACGAGCGACCGTGAATAAAACTTTTTGTAAAAAGGTCTTTTAAATAATAAATCAACTTCAATCCTACAATCGCAATTCACATTTGACTAAATTCACGTTGTAAATGTGACTTTTCAATCAATGTTTCTAGCTGACCTAAACAATGTTCATTAATTTGCATTAGCTGAGAATCATGGGAATTTACTGAAGTATTGCAACTTACATATTCTAACAGCGTAAGCTCTTGCAAAACACAGCTATGTTATAATGGAATGTTGGACATAAGCTGTACATAGTTCACTATGTTCTAAGTTCAAATCAGTACTTCAATTTCGGTTAACATGCTCATCCAATAAGCTGCTCACAATGCGTTATCAGCGAACTATTGCCTGCCAGTACAACGGACAGTGCACCGCACATCAGTGTTAGGGAAATTGCTCTTAATGCTACGACATAAAGGCGCTACCAACATCAAATTATTACCACTCATGTGCTGTGGCTGTACATGCCAATAACGCATTCTGAACTCGATCAATGAAATAGTTAAGATCACAAGTGGGTTGGTCGCTGTTTGAGTATCTGAACACTGTGACAATCGAATTACTAATCTATCTAATCAGTCTTTCACAGTTACTGGAGAGTCCTTTACCAATTTGATCATAATGAGCTCCTGTGTATCAATGCATTCTGTTCAATATGGTTTTGGTATTAGTATGGCTATTAAGCTGATTACGAAACTCTAGTTGGTATTATTCTATTGGCGTATTATTCATGCCCATGTCTCTATTACTTAGGATTGGTGTATTTAAATGTATTTCTACCAGTTGTCATCTCAATGCACTTTCCTTCTAACCGTATTATCTTTCACACAGTCCATTCATCTTCACTTTAGTCTGTCACTTTTCTTACTGCTATTCACATTCATACATAAAACGTTACTTGTCACATACTCCTCATTAATCTATATCACATGTCCGCAAACTATCGCAGCCAACAAAGAGTTTGAATAATGTAACTTAAGCTTGCATATAGTCGTGAACGGTTTCACCAGTTGGGAATTGGGATCACCTACGAGAGAGCCACACCGATTAGATTTGCAAACCATTACGTAGTTGATCTAGTAAAACGGAGTGGTGTCATATGTTTCTGTAACTGGTGAACTCACGTATTAGCAATACTCTCATAGCTTTCATCAATCGAATCTGCAATTTCACGTTGACTGTAATAGATAGTCAAAATACATGGGTACAATAATGAATAGCTAATTTGACATCAAATTCGACACAAAAGAGCCTTCGGGGTAATTCTGTGACACTTTTACAATGGCAATGCCTTTCATTTTGACAATTCAATAACATTTATTGCGTTATTAACGTTCACCAGCAGAATAAATTAAATATGATGAATCAAAAGCAATGTTATTAGGAATTTCAAAGCGTTTACACAATGGGGCTACGTGGTGAATTGTATTCAGTTCATTGCTATTGACTATACTCTTCTTCTTCTTCTTAGCGTGTCGATGGCAAATATTTATTAAATGTGTTTGGCCCAAAATTCAGCAATGCGAACTCCACTCGCTGATGCAGTCATAAGGTCGTCAAGTGTGCAGGTGTCAGGGCATGCAGCGCAAGATGGAAGATGGGCCATTGTCTGTGGAGACACGCCGCATTCACATTTGAGGTCTGAGCCGTCTATAAACCCCCATTTGAGGAGATTGTCTTTGCTACGGCCGACCTGGGTTCGAAGTCTATTCAGAGATTTCCAAGTCGGCCACGGCAAAGCATTCCCAGGTGGAAGGCTTTCAGACGGCTCGATGAAGCCGTCAGGGGGCTTAAGCACCTCCCGCCAGAGATCACATCTCGCTGTGGAGGCATTACTATTAGCTGGACTAGCTGGGCCAACGCACCCAAAAAAGCTTTTACGGCTTTTCAGCCTCTGGGGCACGGGAACGTAACTGTGCATTGGGTGGCGTGGGTCAACTTGTAGCTTCGTCCTCTCGTTGCGGCTGGCTATGGTCCTACGAACTTTTGGAGGCGCAATCCCAGTTAGTGGATACAGCATTCGTACCGGGGTCGGTTTAAGGCAACCGCTAATAATCCGGCACGTCTCATTTAGAGCTGTATCCACTAGGTTGGCGTGAGCAGAACGGTCCCATACTGGGCATGCATATTCGCCAGCGGAGAAGCAAAGCGCCATTCCAGTTGTTCGCAGAACTTGAGGAGACGCCCCCCATTTGGTAGATGTAAGACGGCGCAACAAGTTATTTCTAGCATGCACCTTCATTTTTATTGTTTGACAATTATTTTTATAAGTAAGCGATCGGTCTAAAGTTATACCCAGGTATTTCGGGTGATCACTATGGGCGATTGGTAGCCCCTGCCAGGAGATGTTTAGGTTACGACCCGCTTGTCTGTTTCGGAGGTGGAAAACGCACGTTTGCGTTTCTGAGGGGTTTGGCTTTAAAGCGTTTTCACCATAATATAGGTCACTAAGAGCTGTGGAGAGTACGGCTTCAATATCCTCAAAGTTGGTATCTTGACAAGTGAGTGCAAGATCGTCAGCGTACAAAAGCGGGTTGTGTTTGGGCTAACTGGTTGGTCGTTAGTGTATATGTTGAATAGTAGTGGGGCTAGTACGCTACCCTGAGGTAGTCCATTTTTTTGGGCTCGCCATCTGCTTCTATCTTCAAGAAGATTAACCTGAAATCGGCGGTTGCTGAGCAGTTCACGGAGGATTCGTGTGAACTTTAGATCCTCAGTCAGGTCAGTCACCTTCCACAACAGCCGTTTTATATTCACGGTGTCGTATGCTGCCGATAAGTCAACAAATACTGCACCCGTCCCTTTCCTTGTTTCAAACCCATCCTCAATGTGTTGAGTAAGGTTAAGAACCTGGCTGCAGCAGGATTTACCAGGTCTGAATCCAGCTTGTTCTGGGATTAGTTTTGGATCAATGAGGTTTGTGAGGCGAGATAACAGTAATCTTTCGAACAGTTTGTAAGTGTGGCAGAGTAGGGATATAGGACGAAAGTTTTTAGGGTCGTCATGTGGTTTTCCAGGTTTTGGAATAGCAATTATTTTTGATCTCCTCCAAAGGCGAGGGATGTTTGCTGACTCCAAACAGTGGTTAAAAAGTCGCAGCAGCCACGACACAGATACGGGACCGAGGTGTTTGATTTGTTCGACTGGTATTTCGTCCACTCCGGAGGCCTTACCGGGACTCAGTCGTTGAATGGCCAAGACGACGTCCGTTAGTTGGAATGGGGCGCATAGTACAGATTCACTGGCAGAAGAGGTGTTGCTTATTTTGGGAATTCTGCCAAGTCGTTTTGGAGGTTTGCCATTCAGGATGAGTTGGTGAGCAACTTGATTAGCTGTCACTGTGCTAGGCGTGTGTGGTGGAGGTGGATCGCTGGTGAGTTTGCGGATAGTGGTCCACGCCTTTTTGCTATTGTGAGTCATGTCAATATTTGTCACCGTATCCATCCATATTTCTTGGCGTCGCTCGCTAATAAGTGACAGCAGTTTTTTGCCAGTTTCAACGGTCTCCTCCGAGAAAGGGTCAGTATCGTAGAGTTGTTCGTACTTCTTAAGCAATTCGCCAGATTCCTGGGCTATGCCGGGGATGTATGATGTGCGACATCCTCGGGGGATACATTTCCGGGATGCTACTGAAACTACGCTTACGAATTTATCGTAATTTTGTGGAGTAGGTGGAATGGTAAATAATTCGGCATCCACAAACTTTGAAAATTGTTCCCAATCGGCTTTCTAGTAGTTGAAGCGGCGTTTTAGTGGCATACTAACTGGGTGGAGAGCACACTGGATTTTACACATGATCGGTCTATGTTGGGTCCTGGGTATGGGAGAGCAGATAGGCTTTTTTGTCTGGGCGCAGATATTTGAGCTGACAAGTATCAGGTCGGGATTATACCCGCGCTTCCATCTTCCGCTGCTAAATGATGCTGGTTGTTTTGGATCATGAATTAAAGTCAGATCGTTAGCTTCTGCCCATTCTTCGACAGCTTGACCGTCCGTGTTTGTGCAGTGATAGCCCCAACTGGTGCTATGGCTGTTGAAGTCACCAACCACTATTTTTGTGCGCTGAATGTTAAAGTCAAGTGTGTGCAATTATCGGTAATTGCACAGTAACATCCGTGTATAAACCCCCCGGTACTCCTTTCCGACCTAACACACTTGACTTTAACATTCAGCGCACAAAAATAGTGGTTGGTGACTTCAACAGCACCAACAACAGCAATTATCACACTAGACCTCGGGGTCTAGTGTGATAATTTCGATGTTGTCATCGTTACTACACTTTGTGGAGATGATACTTACGCCGGGAGCAACAAACACTGCGTTACCGTGCTTCGGGTGACACTATACTCTATGCAATAGCAATAATAACTGACTGAAAGGAAGTCGCAAAAATCTTCTTTATTTTACATGCCATTCGATTTATTTTCAGTTAACCAAACAACCAGTATACTAACACAACATGACATCTCAACATCGCCCCAACCCAACACATAAAGATGCTCTAACAACATCTTACGCAACGGCTGAGTATGTCGAATGTCAAACGTGATTTTCGTTCCGGGTTTCCGTAATTAATGGTCCCTGTAGCTTGGCTAAACGGTTCGTGACTTATGACCGGGTGACAGATGGATGTATGATCACAGCCGCAAACAATAATCTCCTGAGGGCTTTCATTTTACGATTAATTCCAGAAACAGAGTTTCAACCTTGCGAGTTAAAGTTCAGCTAGCTCGGATAAGTTGTTTGTTACGTTTAGTTGGATGTAGAACTTGAGGATAGTTCTTGTTCGTGTTTCTGAGCATTTAAGTTTAGATAATTGCATAACATACGTTCTTCATTTCAAAGTTATGTGATCTGATAACTGATAAGTAGGTTAACGTGTGTCTACGGAAGAAAGAATAACACTTTTATTAATTAGTTTGATTATAGAAATTAGAAAAGTATTTTTTACATGAAACATAAAGTTGATGTGGTAATGTCTAAAAGGAGTAGAAGTAGCGTTTAAGTTCTAAAAAGATTTAGACTAGACAAATCAATAAAATATCTAGAATTTTTGGTAAAAGTCAATGCGAGCCGAAATAAACGAAGGATTCTAAAGTTCGATAGCTGAGAACCTAAACGAGATTGTTAAAAACAAATAACCATAGTTCAAATAAATTAAGAGGAAGAACCTTATAAGACGAGCCTGAATTTCCTCAAAATTTTCCTTAAAAAAAGTAGGTACTTTGCCTCGCTCAATATTTGACATTACCGAGTACCGACGGATGAGAAAAATTAAATAGACGCAGACGAAAAGGTTACCTATACCGTGCTCCAGGCTACAGGGTGGCCGTGAACTACACCGTGAACCCATCATACTGAATAATAAGGTCAAGTGTCATAAATTATGTTATTTACCCAGTAAGTGTATTCTTACTTATCGATTATGTCGTTGGTCTGGATGTCACAAGCTCTTCGACTGAGCATAGGGAACAGGGTTCGATTTCCAGGTTTTACAAAGATTTATTGGGGTTTTATAAATTTGGAATTGTTCAATAGGCACCCGGCAATAGGCTCGCCCTTATTAGGTGGGACTAAAATATAACTAGCAACATGTGTATCTACCATAGGTATACATCTGCATAACAAATCGTAGAATACAGAAGTTGAGTAATTCATCAACTCGTCCCACATGCCCACGGCCCATTTGGGACGAGTTGATGAAAATCAAAATAAATAATATTTTCGTTCTGCAACTCGTCCCACCTTTCTTTTTGTGTGGAACTTTAAACTTTATTAACGTTAGGTACAGAAACAGAGTTTCAACCTTGCGAGTTAAAGTTCAGCTAGCTCGGATAAGTTGTTTGTTACGTTTAGTTGGATGTAGAACTTGAGGATAGTTCTTGTTCGTGTTTCTGAGCATTTAAGTTTAGATAATTGCATAACATACGTTCTTCATTTCAAAGTTATGTGATCTGATAACTGATAAGTAGGTTAACGTGTGTCTACGGAAGAAAGAATAACACTTTTATTAATTAGTTTGATTATAGAAATTAGAAAAGTATTTTTTACATGAAACATAAAGTTGATGTGGTAATGTCTAAAAGGAGTAGAAGTAGCGTTTAAGTTCTAAAAAGATTTAGACTAGACAAATCAATAAAATATCTAGAATTTTTGGTAAAAGTCAATGCGAGCCGAAATAAACGAAGGATTCTAAAGTTCGATAGCTGAGAACCTAAACGAGATTGTTAAAAACAAATAACCATAGTTCAAATAAATTAAGAGGAAGAACCTTATAAGACGAGCCTGAATTTCCTCAAAATTTTCCTTAAAAAAAGTAGGTACTTTGCCTCGCTCAATATTTGACATTACCGAGTACCGACGGATGAGAAAAATTAAATAGACGCAGACGAAAAGGTTACCTATACCGTGCTCCAGGCTACAGGGTGGCCGTGAACTACACCGTGAACCCATCATACTGAATAATAAGGTCAAGTGTCATAAATTATGTTATTTACCCAGTAAGTGTATTCTTACTTATCGATTATGTCGTTGGTCTGGATGTCACAAGCTCTTCGACTGAGCATAGGGAACAGGGTTCGATTTCCAGGTTTTACAAAGATTTATTGGGGTTTTATAAATTTGGAATTGTTCAATAGGCACCCGGCAATAGGCTCGCCCTTATTAGGTGGGACTAAAATATAACTAGCAACATGTGTATCTACCATAGGTATACATCTGCATAACAAATCGTAGAATACAGAAGTTGAGTAATTCATCAACTCGTCCCACATGCCCACGGCCCATTTGGGACGAGTTGATGAAAATCAAAATAAATAATATTTTCGTTCTGCAACTCGTCCCACCTTTCTTTTTGTGTGGAACTTTAAACTTTATTAACGTTAGGTACAGTTATGAAGACAAGATTATAACAATATTTTTTTAAGAATTTTTAATTTTAACAAATTGTGAGTTATCATATGTTCAAAAAAAAAAAATCATATTCTGTGTCAGTTGTTTTTAAAAAGTTAAAAAATATTTGAGAACCCAGTAAACAGATAGAAAGACCTTTTGAATAATAAAGGTTATTTCAATGTAGCAAAACTTTATAAAGAGTCCTAAAGAAACAGTACAATAGAAACCGTAAAGTATGGAAGGTGTAACCCTTATTTTGCATTTACAAATTTTAGCCCGACGCTCGCACAATCTAATTTCCGTAACGTTGATAGAATGTAAGTACGTGTAGTGGTTTCCTAAGATATCATTTTTTGCGTTTATATGCATATATAAACAGATATGAACACAGATATGAACAGATATGAAGGATTCCCGAAATAAACATCAGCTATGTTTATTTCGGGAATCCTTCATATCTGTGTACATAGTACAAAGTCGCTTTTTGTGTCCTATCTATATAATCTTCTAAACTTCACAAGAGAATACTTCAATACTTCACTAGAAAATATATAAATGATGGCAAACACCAATTTGGGTGTTTGCCATCATTTATATATTTATTTATCAATTTATGTAAACACTAAATATAGAAAAGAAGTAAGGAACAGAAAAATAGGTACAAAGGTGATGCTTATTTCTAAAGAAATCTCTTTCGGCATACCTCATGCGAAAGGAGATACAAAAAAAGAAGAAAAAAATACCAATCGAATTGAGAACCTCCTCCTTTTTTAAGTCGGTTAAAAATAAAAAGATCTACATCTCTTTCTTTTAGTATCTCATTTACATAGTGTGTAAAAGAAGAAGAGAAAATGGAAAACATGAAATATTAAAAGCATATATCCCAAAGTTTCATTATACTGTACATTTAACTTGAACTTGATTTTTTCCGACTTATCTCCATTGCACCCGTACGAAGCAATCTTGGTTGCTAGTCTTTTCATAAAAGAATATCAACTCTAAAAGCGAAAAGCTTCAAGTTACCTTGTTTCATAAATTCTTGTGTGTAAATCCTAACAATGCAATTCAAAGCATTCTATACTATGTTTCAAGTTATCTACAACGCCGTTGTGAGTTTCATTTTACTAAAGAATTAATAACATATTTCAAACAAAGTGCCCTGGGAATGGCGTCAGAAATTATAACAAAATGTAAAATGGTCGCATAAAGCATGCTCCATACTAAATTGTAGTTGCTAATGAAGAACGAATGAGATTTTCAGGAAAATCTGGAGTGAAGCCAACAATTTCTAATGTCAATACCGACTGAAGTGAAAATTCCAAATCTGTGCTTTATTTCTTCCTGCTCATTTAATCATGGAAATTATTTCGTATTGTTGCAAAATATGAAATAATGAAGGAAGAGAATGTGTATTTTCACGGATACTTTTCCAGTGTGTAAATAAATATCTACAGCGCGTGTTTTAAAGCTCCACAAAATAATAGTTAGAACTATTCAAGGTTTGTTTTTAATTGGAATTATATCCGGGCGTTGTGTTTTATTGGTTCTTTTCGACCATTTTTCTAATTGGAATAACATGATCCGTTTTTATCCTCTATTTCTACATCTACTATCTATTGGTTTTCATTCGTGAAATAGAAAGCAAACACACCTATTCCCATTTAAGAAATAAGTTGAAGAAAATGTATTCTACATTTGTTCTCCCGGGGAGTTGGATACGTGTTTATTTCCTACCGATACTGTCTCGCCCGCAGTTTATACCGTTTCTATAAATACAGAAGCGGACATTTTAGAATTGGAATCTATTTCTTATTCTTCTCTACGATCTTCAATAAAACGGCAAAATCGAAAGCCCAAAGGTATTATTTTAAACCTTTTCTTGAACCTAAAAGTGTGAGGTCAGGGTTTTTCGTACGTGGTTTGATTATTTCTCGGACATGAGATTCTAGCTCAGTGGAATTTTCAGACTGCAGAATTAATTATTTATTAAAGAATCTTGAAAATACTACTGCATCTGGGAAAAGTTCGCTGAATTCGTTGTTATTCCTAAGCTTCCTTACTAATTTTATTTTTAGAATTTTCTGCTCAAACTTATAAAATTAGTGAGGAAACTTTGTCAAAGAAAAAGAAAAAAAGAGGTTAACGAAGCTTGTTAAAATTTACATAATTAATTATATTTTTTGTCGAGTCCTTGCGGCTCAAACTTAAGGCTGAAACTACCGCTTTAGACACAGTAAAGTGTGGGCACATGCTGAGCAAAATAATTATGTATTTTGTGACTTATACTCTAGTTTGGGACAAGGCCTAATAATACTATAGTTTTATATCAAGTGACTCTTTTACATAACGTGCCTTGAAGACCAGAACTTTTATCGTCAATGAAAAATATGTTTAATCGTCTTGTTTCCCGGATAAACATTAACTCTTCCTAAAAATAAACACCACAGAAATACCAAATTCTTGAACAAATAAGCAAAGCTTTCAGTAAAAATCTACACAGGATGTAGCTTTCTCATGTATGTAAAAACATTTTAATTCATTTTATACCAGTTATACACACAACCGACGCAGCTGGTCTGCCGAAGAACCATATTTAAGCCACGTCATAAAAAGGATACCGCTTTTATTTCAGTCGCAAATCACGGAAAAGGGACCAAGCTTTATCCTTTGTATTTTTCTCTTTCATGTCTTTATATTACGTACGATTTGACGTTTTGTATTACATAGTTTGTGTTAAGGCCTTACTGACGGAGTCTTCGAGTCAAAACAATATAAGCTAAGAGGTAAGACTATTGATGGCAAATAAATTAATATTTCATTGCTATTTTATTAACAGACTTCCAAAAAGATGAGGTTATCAATTCGTCTGAATGTTTTTATTTTGTTTGTATGTTAAGCGATATCTTTGCCAATTGTGATCCGATTTAGATGTTTGTTGGAATAAAAAGTTGATCTTTGTTTGGAATAATATTATTTTGCGGTGGTACCGTTTAAGTTTGGGGAAGATCTAATGCTGATATTCAAAGATATACAAGAGAACTCTTCAAAAATAGACGGCCGATCTGCCGTGATTGCTGCAATCGCTTGGAATCTTATTGTATAAACAACATCATGACGTAACATAACGCCCATGGCGAATCACGACAGATTTGCTGCCTATTATTGAAGAGTTCCTTAAAAATGAAAAAAAAAAAAAATTCATTGCAAAATATAAAAACTGACTTCAAAAACACAAAAAAGTGACAAATAAACTTTGGCTTCAGAAGTCAGTGCCAAAAAAAAACTGAATCAAACAAACAAAAGTCACCGACTTCTGAAGCCAAAGTATAATTTTCACTTTTTTGTGTTTTTATAAACTTACTTGCACACAACAATACGCGTGCATTTTCCAAAAGGGTTAGACAGAGGAAAGGCCCCTTCTCTTTAAATTAAGATTAAGATAAATTTGTTATTTTAGCCGTGTGGTATCCGGCAGAGTAGAATAGAACCGACCCATTACACTCACGGGTGTCGTATTTAAGGCGACTAATGTCTGAGGCAGAACACCTTACGCCTCCGTAGACCAGAGAATGGGCAGCAGCGTTATCTGTTAGTCTTTCATCACTGCGATCTCCAATCCGTCTGCCAAGCGTGGAGATTACGGCAAATTTCTCCCATCAAGGGAGAGGCTTATGTCCAGCAGTGGACGTTATGGGCTGTTGTTGTTATTTCAATTAAAGTTTAGATCACACTAAAGATTGTTACCGAACTATTGCAAGTAAAGGCGCGAATAGCAGGCCTCTCAATGTATAGAAAGTGCTGATATTTTTTATTTAAATAATTTAAGAACAGGGTGTAAAGCTCTTCATCCCCCTTACAAGCATTCTTTAGTCATATTAATTTTTCAGACATTCGTCGTGCATGCGTTTGTTACGCAATTAACAATAATTCGGAAAAAATCCCTTTGGTGAGCAGCACCGTACGTGATACCAAGCGCAAAAATACATTTCTGCACACAAACGAATTTTCGTTTTACGAATGAATGAAACAAAAGTCACACAAAGATTTTTTGCAAAACAAATTCGTCAAACCAATACTCGCGGTGTATAGTGTACAGTACAATAAGTACAGTGCTTTACTTACGTTATTTTAGGCACACACGACGCAATATTTCAGTCATCGATCAATTTTAATACTGTTTTAAGCTTTCACGGCTTATAACTATACTTATACGTCACTTACGGGATATATTCCGTCACCATGTGTGTTTTTGTCTTCAGTACAATCACGGAAGATATTTTGTGACAGTATAAGTTTAATTGTTTAATACATCGTATTTAACATAGGTATGTAATTTAATCTATAAACTGGTGTATTGACTTGACAGTCAAATTAACCATAATAATACAACCACTGTTGGTCAGTATTACCCTAACTACTCCTATCGTGTCAATATCTAATATCCAACCTCTGTAGTATCATTACAGAACAGTTAATTTGCATGATAATCATATTATCTAATAGGTTATCATGACCTGCAATCCTAATTACACACAAACAGTACGTAATTAGTATTCTTAAGTAAAATTCTCATCGGATTTGAATACCTATATAAATATTTTATCGTTTTAAACGTAAAACCGAGGTCTGTTTCATATTATATTCTCAGGTGGAAAAGGGCCTGCATCGAAAATTAGGTAATTAGGTGTTTAAATATTGAAAGTGAGAATCTTGAAACCCCGAAGGTGTAGGTAGATGTATTTAGTACACCCACGATTCGCCAGTTATGTTGTGAGTCCAATTAAAAAAGGGTATTGTCGTCAACAGGGCATAAACTCAGTCATCATCATCTGCCTAGCCTTTTCCCAACTATGTTGGGGTCGGCTTCCAGTTTTACCGGATGCAGCTGAATACCAGTATTTTACATCGAGCGACTGCTTAACTGACCTCCACAACCCAGTTAGTACCCGGTAATACGATACTCCGTGGTAAGACTGGTTATCAGACTTTTGGGCCTGCGACTACCTAACGGATGTCAAAGATCTACAATAGACAGCCGTGACCAACGGCTTGGCTTAACGCGCTTTCCGAGGCACGTAGGAAACTCGGTATGAAATGGGTGGTGACCCATCCACAGACCAACCTAGGCAAGCACGGCTTAACCTAACGATCGACCCGAGTGGCTGTTATTATTTAGCCACGAGCTCTCCGGCAAAAACTCAGAGTCCGGACTATAAAAACCACCAAACCAAACATAGATCAGATGTTCGCTTGTGTCTCTTCAACTAAAAAGTGTGTTCCTGTAACGGTTTTGTACTGAAAATTTTAATGATTTTGATTGCTCGACAAACATCCCGGGGTTTATTTAAAAATAAGCCGATAGTCAATAGTGCGACTGTTTTGCATGTTTTTTCATAGTTTTCTGCTATCAAAAACCTACAGAACAAATCATTACAAAACCATTTTTAACATCATTAGTTGTATTAATAGACCCTGATGTTAAAATACTCTATCATTGTTGCAGGAAAATACAAAATTAAAGTACAGTCTAAATTTTTGTAAGTAAATGTTCGCAATGTGGCGGCAACATTTATACTGTAATTATGTTTTGAGGATGCTTTCCGAATTAATGCTATTACGGAGTTTGTCCCCTGAGGCTCAATTTACATAGAACAATGTACTTAGGAACTACTATTGGTAAGCTTGATATCTCGTCAACAAATAGAGTAATATTTGATACAATCATTTATGAAATAATTTGGTATTTCCAATATCATGTTTGGTATTTAATTAAGTGGGTATTCTCAGAGGTATTATATTATGAATATTCTCAAAGTTCAAAATAAACCTATTACAGCAAAATAAAGTTCCTTTATTACGTTTAGGTAAACTTTACCATTTTACCCACACGTAATGGTAAAATCAGGTACTTCAGTACCTTTCCATAGGAGAGATAAGTGCTACGATCCTTATATTCGTTCGTAAATCTAGTGAAACGTGATACATCATATTTGAAGGACATCATCAATAAGGTCAGAGTAGTGTACTTACATGACGTTCTTCAAAGACGGTGTTTTTGCGAACATCCATCTTATGAATTCCTTTTGTTACTCGCCTTTCATTCATTGTCACAATAAGACCAAGTCATCTAAACACACTCTTTTCAATTTATCATATCGGTTCATATATATAAAATATTATGTCCTTAGGATAGTTTTAACGATACTAAAATAGTTGTAATAATAAAAGTAGACATTATGGGTGTAATTGCCCATGGGCGCCTGAATTTTAATAGTAGATTGTATCATAAGGGAGCAAAATAATATTTTTACGGCGAGGGCGCTTTTTTGAATCCAGAGCGAAGTGAGGGATTCTAGAGTAGAATCCCGAGCGTAGCGAGGGATTCTTTAATAGAATCCTGAACGTGACCTGAGCGAGGGATTCAAAGTACGTCGCCCGAGCCAAAAATATATTTTGCGCCCGAGTGATACACTCTACTTTTCATCACCCACTATGAGAAAATAAAAGGCGCCTCATAATTTTAACCGACTTAAAAAAGAAGGAGGTAATTCGACTGTTTTTTATGTATTTACACCGATTACGCTGATATTTATGAGCCGATTGACGTGATTATTCTTTAGTTTGATGCAGAATAGTTGCCATTTGGTCCAATAAAAATGTAACATAATTTGGCCCAGTAGTTTTCATTTTATGAACATTTTTACTTCAGTCGTGTGGTCTAATTTCAACATGTAAAATAAATGCATATCTAATATTTGGATAGGATATTACAACAAAAAATGGAAAAATAAAAAAACTTTTTTGCAAAAAATAAAACCGACTTCACAAAACACAAAAACGTCAAAAATAACTTTAGCTTCAGAAGTCGGTGACAAAAAAAACTAAATGAATCAAACAAAGGTCACCGACTTCTGAAGATCTAAAGTATTTTTTTACTTTATCGTGTTTTTTATTCACTGTCACTTGAAGAACTCATTTTTCAAAACAAAACCATGAATTTCTAACAATTCATGAAAATTGACGAAAACGCGGTCTGTAGTTCGCACGGTTTTAATTTGATTTCTTTTTTTTATTCAGCCAGCGCGGCGGCCGGCGCCGCGGCGCGGCGGCGCGACTGGGCCGTCGTACCAGCCAGTCTTTATTCAAACAATATTTGCGTTCGATTTCTTTCGGCGCTGAACACTGAGATGTTCTAAATTCAAAAAGTGCGCCGCAATTATCTTTGCGGCGCACTTTTTGAATTTGGAACATCTATAAAGAGGATTAACCCGTATGCTCCCGGCCGTGCCTCCAGAGGCACGGTGCATTGTTATTTTAATTGTGTCTGTAATTGCGGGTATTGAAGTGTTAAAAACTCATTACTGCCCGCTAAAAGTTTCTTATAGAAAACACCACCTTTGGGTGCACTTAAAGGCGAACCAAGTCGTCCTTTTCGAATAGATGGGATGAAATAGATTTTTTACAACATTCAAGACACTGAATAAGTGACAATAGTATATTTCATTACAAGTGCGGAAAGGCTGTCATTGCAAAGAGTTCCGACCAATGTCTACCCGAGCCGAGGTGCAGCCGAAGGCGAGGGTTGACAGTCGGAACAAGTTGCAATGACGGTTCCGCAAGTGTACTGAACGACTATTTTTAATACAGTTGCGAAAAAATGAAGCAATTTAATAAAATAATAAAAACACAATAAACTCGCAAAGAAAATTTCTGGAAAATGGCGCCAACCGTAGAATATATTCTACGGTTGGCGCCATTTTCCAGCAGAGTTTTTTTTCTTCACCCATTTTGGTAGGCAAAGGGCTCCATATCCATCCATACAGCTTAGTCTTCAGTAGATTTTTTTATATTGATAAATTTAATGAGATGAAATAAAATGAAACCTAACCTAACTCATTCAATTAAATCATTAAATCTGATATTGAAATAAATTAGTAGCTTCTTTTTAGAAATATACGTATTTGTATGAATCACAAAAACTCTTTAGTAAAAACTTCATGGTTGGTTTTTCTTTTTAATAGACATTATTTTGACAGTTGGGAAAGAGAACGCACTAGTTCGGAAAAGGTAAAAAAACAAGCACTAGTATGTAATAGCCCACTTCCCGAACGCTATACGTCCCTGCAATACACCACTTTTTGAGCAACTGTATTAAAAAATAACTAAACTGAAAAGAAAAAGCTGCTATTCACCTAACGACTACTCAGACCAAATCCCGCATATTAACAATAAAAATAACATACACAATTGCTGTTTACCTTGGATACATAGAATGTAAATCAGGATGCACAGGAACGTGTCTCGAGCGAGGCGACATGGCAGCCGCCGCCGCGTTGATCGCCCGTATGCGCGCACGCAGCCTCTCGTACTGCTCCGGTTGGTACTGCGCCGCTATCGTCACCGTGGCCCCTGAGTACTGCTTGGGTGGAAAGAGAAAAAAAAACATAAAGCAAATCACAATTTAATCATCATCTGCCTAGCCTTTTCCCAACTGTGTTGGGGTCGGCTTCCAGTTTTACCGGATGCAGCTGAATACTAATATTCTACATGGAGCGACTGCCCATCTGACCTCCACAACCCAGTTAGTACCGGGTAATACGATAAAAATCAAATCACAATTTAATATAATGATATCATTCAAATTAATGATCTTCTTTCTGATTACCGGTAATCAAAATTTTATATTGTAACTAGCGACCCCGAAAAAAAAAGTTCTGAAGACGGGTTTTCAAAGTCTAAACAATTAAGAAAACTTCTAACTGATAAATGACACAGGTAGACTAGATGTATCAAGATATCAAGTCAATGGAACATGATCGTCATCAAAATATTAAAAAGATACCTTCAACGCAGCAGCGGCTTGTTCATGCGTAGCCCTTGTAAGGTCCCTTCCGTCGACACTCAGTATCCTGTCGCCTCTATGCAGCATGCCGTAGGCAGCACCTCCCACGGAAACACCCGATACGAACACTCCGCAAGCGTCCTCGTCCGTGCTCCCCTCCACCTCACCCCCTAGTCCGCCAACGATGTCCATGCCAAGACGTGAACCCGAGCGAACGAGTCGAACCATGCGGACACATCTGTGTAGTGGAGAAATTGTAATATACTTGATGTTTATTCGAAAAAGAGTTCTAAAGCTGGAAGGATTTTGGAGTATTTTCAGTTGCTACCTAAAACTCATCTGTCGTGGATAAAGCAAAAATCATCTTCGAGATGTAAAAAACAGGATTAAATAGATAGAATGACATCCAGGAAAAAAAAGATGTACAGTCTCATACAAAAATAAATAAAGGTTTTGAAGTTGAAAGTACAGCATCAACATAAGTCTGGTTTCCATAAAAACTGAAATTACTTTTTAACTAAAGATTTGCAAAAGTTACGAGTTCCAAAGACGCATTCAGCGGTTTTGCAGCAATATCAAAGGAAGCGAAAGTTTCAATGTCCGAAACTTAATGTCTTTGTTCCGTAGTTGGCGGCATGATTAATATAATAATTCTTACCAGCATTTGTAAACTCTTTAGTGAATCTTATTATTTTGGTAAAATATTTGCTTCAAATGGAATTTCGAGAAGGGTGTTTTTGATGCCATTTAGCAAACATCTTTTAATGAAACTACACCCCAATTTCAAACATACGAATAATTTCTTAAAGCGATGGATAAACTTATGCGTAATATGAAAAGAGATCCAAGTAATACGGAAAACAAATTGATAAAGTTAAATAACACAAGACACTACTGCTGCCAAAACAAGGCTGGCTAAAAGATTTAATGTTTTGTAGTTTACAAGATTAGTGCCAAAAATCGCCTCCTTAAAGTAATGTCTGAAAAATGTTGCGATGAAAAATACACTTAGCCAAATTTGGAAAGTAGATATAAAATGGGAATGAGAATGTTTTAATATAGGAATATTATAAAATATGAGAGATAAAAGAATGTGATTTAGAAATTATACAGGTAGTTAGGGATAAAATGTGTAATAATTTGACAAAAGTATATGAACACTTTGTAGCTGCGGTGTTACAACTAGAAGAAATTCTAAACCTAAATTAGGATAAATTTATCATCTTCATAATACCAAATCTGTCTCAAAAAGATGCTTTATGATAACGGCGTATTTGGGTTGAGAAATTTATGTAATAAATCTTCCCCACAAAATGTAGGTTACCTTGAAAGTGAATGTAGTAAGGGTCAACGTTACCTCGGTATTTCACTTGGCTCCTCTTCTAATAGCTCGTGAAGCGTTGAACACGACGTGGCTTGTGTTTTAGCTGCACAAACAAAATATTGACTCATGAGAGCGTTCATTGGTTTAATTTTATTTACCTCTACACTTTTGAAATGTTATTAACTATCCGTTTTTATTTCACAACAGTTTTCATTTGTGTTGGGTTCAGGTTATGCATAAACGCTGCTTACAGTTAAGTTAGGATTAACGACTGCTTAACTAGACATTTTCGACGTTTGAACGTCTCTCAACTTTAACCAGTGTTAACCGATAAATCCCTAATGATTAAATAGCCTATTTATAAAGTCGTCCGTAAAATTTTACGCAAAGTTACCAAATTAGGAATAGTCACAAAAACAAAAACACTCGATGTCACTGAAGATTACTATATTGACACTAACGTTAACGTTTACATGTTAACATGTACATACTTGAATATAGTGGAGCTGTTTTAGCGACAGGTGGAACAACGCTGCCAGCTGATAGGACGATAAGCGTTACTTGATCTCCTGTACTTCTTAACGCTGACACCGCATGAGCGTGCGTTGAACCGATCAGTGATGTTTCTATTCCCTAAAAAAAGAAAACACTTTTGAACATGTCGTTTAATTTGTCATTTGTTTGAAAATATTCGCTTACTGGCGTATTGATGGGACGATGGGAGACACCCATCAAAACCCTCCCTATAAGTGATTATTCTTGTCATCGTCTTAATACATTTGTCCTTATAGTAATTGTTCTGGGTCGACGGACCATGTTTCATCTTCCGTACACCTCTATCATTCATCATCTAAGCAATTACTTCATCTAAAGCCATCATTATCTTTCACACATCCATCCATCATATTTCTTGTCTATTTATAAATTGTTCAATACTTACATCTTTATCCCTAACAGCCAAAATTTTATCGCCTAGTCTTAGTCTGCCATCATGATGGGCGGCCCCACCAACGGCAATGTGGGAGACAAAGATGCCTCCACCACCCGCTGCATCATCCGCTCCGCCTGCTATACCAAGGCCTAGTCCGCGGACGCCTCGCCACAGTGTCACCACCCTAGGTCGGCGAGCTCGACGTACTCGCTGTTTGGAAGTGAAGAGTTTAATCTTTATAATAAGCAGATTTTCTAAGTTAACCAAACAAGACACTACTGTCTTGTTTGGTTAACGAAGAAAATCTGTGAGGTACTAACATAATATGCGAGTCTCATAAAAGCCTTTCAACACGAAAATATTATAACTTGTTATTTGCGTAATCGAGCAAAAGAAATTAAAGATATATATATATATAACCAGTGGAGCAACAGCTTGGGAAATTCTTTCAAAATTGTTCGGATTATTCTAAAAAGTGATGTTGTTAATTGATGTACTGTTAAAATGTGTGAATATTTAAGTCAAAATCTCAACTTAAGGTCTTAGCTCACTTACACGATTCTGCTCCAACACCGCTTCCACCCAACACCATCCTAAACTATGGCAACTGCTCGCAGTTTACGCGGTGACAGCTAGCAGGCACCCAGCAGTCCATGACACAGAGTACTATTTAACATAACTGAAGTCAGCTTGCGGACACCGCGTAGACCGCTTGCTTGCAACGCGTGGTAAGCGAGGCATCAACTACCGAGCAGTCTGACAGCGCTAAGCTCGGTGACAGCGAGCTGTCTGCTAATTTATGTTGCCAGTGTAAAGTATATCTAAAGAGCAATATTTGTATTATATTCTTTTTGCCGGGTGGAAGCGGAGTCGTGTAAGTGGGCTAAGACCTTTTTATTCTACTAACTACCTACGGTTTGAACTAAATATTTATGTACCGCATGATGATATCCATAGTCTAGATGTTGTCTTGGCCGAGGTTACTTTTTATAGTAGCACTATACTTTAAACTTGACTAGATTGCGTGCCTAATCTTGTTATTTTAAGAAAAACACGCTCAAAAACATTTTAAGGCTTCAGAGCTTTCAAGGACGTAATTTATTTAAGTAACTGGCACATTAATTTAGACACCATTATAAGATGATAAGAAGACGGCTGTATAAGCAAAGAAACAACAACGAAAAATGATGGCTTTTACAACATTGGTTTTGATAAAATTAAATTCAGGGCTGCTAGTAATGTTTGATTCAGCAATTTTTCAACTGGCGCAACGCCAGCTTTCCATCGTCAGCTGTAGCATCAGGTATTACAACTGCTATTGCAGAAACAGTGTATTTTGTATTCTCAGTATTGTTCTTAGCATGAATTCGTAGTATGTCGGCTCTGTTTGATTTCCTTTATTGTCTTTGTTTATTCACTAGAAATTTTTAAATTTAATTTACTATCCTACCAGTTCGGAGTACGTCGCTTTTATAATTTTTTGTATTCCATAAAAGCCAAAACTCATACAAAGTAAAATAAGGATTTACGTATTGAATTGGAGCAGCTTTTACAGATTTATTTTATTATTATTTAAAATGTTTTCAGTTTGCGTACCTATTAATAGGTATTAAATATGTATAATACAGGGTATAAAAGACCTCATCACGAAGCCGTCAACGAAGCATTCTGTATATCAAATTAAGTAACTTTACGCAAAAATTATTGCTGGTAAATGACTTTTTTTTTGGTGTGAAAAATCATGTTTTGTGGTAGAACTCAATGTAACGCACTCAAAACATTGTGCTGATGGATGGATTGAATAGTACGGGGGTCGTGGAGGTGTTTAAAGTAAAAATCTAACATTAAAAACTTGTATTAAAAAAAAAACTTGTCAAAAAGTTGGAACTTTGACCCCCAATATCTCCGTAACTAGAAGGTTCCCAGGTATAGTGTAGAACAAAAAAAATATTGCAATGATGAGAAAAACAAGTGCCTTTCGGCTTCTTTAAGAGGTGTTTTACACCCTTTATAGATATAAACAATAAAAATAATAATAATAATCAATAAATTAATTGTTTGTGAAAAATACAGTGTCAGATACACTGTATTTTTCACAAACAATTAATTTATTGATTTCTCTATTGTGTCGTGTTTAGATATATGTATTACGATAATATCATCTATTCTATTGCCGTAGTGAAAAAAATCAACAAAAATCCATACAAAAGCATATCAACTTTACACCATTAAAACAAACAGAAGCCAAAGCTATATCTTGGTAAAATTTCACAGAGATTTCGTCAACAACTGCGCACCAATCTTACAGTCACACCATAAGTGAACGACAAAAGTGCTAGTAAAGCGAAGTATAAAGCAACCAATTAAACAAGAGCATTTTAAACTGAGAGCAAGCAATGCAGGGATGCTGAACTTACTAATCTAACGACGCTCCCGGCTTTTTGAAGAGCGTCAACAGCGACTGAATGCGGCGCCCCTTCCACGGAAATGTCGTTTACCTGCACAAAATGTGGGTTTGAGGACACTTGGAATATAATATGTATGTCGCAGACATCGGAGTATGATTGGGGATATCGTTTTTTTTTGCGAAAATCCTAGGATATTATTTGCGAAGGACTGCATTATTGGAAAATGAGAAAGACTCTTCTGTCCTTGGAGTTTCGCAAAAAATAAATGTATTTTCCGATTTTCCTGTGACAATATACAATTCATGCTGGAAACTGTAATTAAAATGGCATTTTTAATACAAATATCACACACCCCTGAAACACAATATCGTTGTTTTCGTTTGTAATTAAATAACAATTAATATAGGAGGTAATTGATTGAAATAGGAACGGACAAAACAAATTAGGGCAATAAAATTTAATGTAGCAATGTTTTTATTGATATCAAAGCGGGGACAAATTATTGTTTATTAATTCATTAACTTTTGTACTAATTTATGTAAAGCCTTAAAATATCGTAAAAGTTTAGCAGGGGTTCTTTGAACTTTTACAGGCAATTTACTTAGTTATTAAATTTCACGAGCACTGGTCTCAAACGGTGAAGACAACTACTAAAGTGACCGGTATATTCTAGAATCAACAACTCGAAGACATTTGCGACGTCCATCAAACCGCACTGGGCCCATGTGGTGGATTATGATGGCCCAATCACTCTTACAAAGACGAATTCTTTATTCAAGCAAACACTGTTTTAAGCTTTCATGGTTCATAACTATACTTAAAATGTCACTTACGGGATATCTTCCGTGATTATTGATTACTAGCTGACGCCCCGCGGTTTCACCCGCGTAGTTCCCGTTCCCGTGGGAGTACGGGAATAAAATATAGCCTATAGCACTCATGAATAATGTAGCTTTCTACCAGTGAAACAATTTTTGAAATTGGTTCATTACTTCCGGAGATTACCGCCTACATACAAACTTACAAACATAGAAACTTAAAAACTTACAAACAAATGTTACCTCTATAATATTAGTATAGATTTTAACTCTTTTCTTTTTGCTTTTTATTCAAGCAGTAAAATATTCTAAGCTGATTAGGACCCACTTGACCCACGGGTCCTACTTAACTACCCACTTATTTACATTCCGAACACGCAAAATAGCAATGTTTTTCACGCGTTTAATGCATTCATTGCATTTATCTACCCAATTTGCATTCACATTGTGAATCCCATTGAATAAATAGCCCAGCCGGTTTTATTTATGTGGAGTTGAATGAATATTTCGTCGGGGAATCGCTAAACATAATATTGATTCAGTATGCAGAACGTGACAAAACAAACCAGTCAATCTAACAAATCAAAAGTTTTTTTTTTTTAAATGTCAAAACATTTAAAAAAACTTTTCTGTGACGCTTTTAATATAAGTTTGTCTGTTTATTTGTCGAGGTTTTCAGATGCCAAAAAATGCAATCATTCTTTAAACAGAAAGAAAGACTCACTATTTAGACTCACATTATAGATTTGATTAAATTTTTGTGTATTAGTGTGCAAAATGTTATTAGTTGTTACCGAAATTTTTACGTTAATTTTTTGAACGTCATTGTCCCAAATACGTGACAAGCTTGTGCCTGCCAAGTACGCCAACGACACAAAAATTGGAAAAAATAGTAGGTGAAATTGTGGCTTGCCTGGAGATCACGCTAGTGCGTTTATGCTTTCGCGTTCCAAAGTTCAATGAACTACTATAAATCTTTCACAAACCCATCCTATACCTACCTACAAATGTACAAGTAGGTACTCGTATTCATAGGCAACGAAAATGCGATGTCCATTAGGGCTTTACTCTTATCCATTAGTTACGCCATTCATTGAATGAGTCGTTAGCGTATACGCATTTATTTCCACCCAGATAAACATAGACAAATAGAGGTAACCTATATAGTATATACTACTTAGTTTTGTTTAGCCTTTGCTTTGGTTTCGCTCACGTTATGTTCTGGAATTAACCTACGGGAACGTTTTAAATGTAAACTATGTCACACGGGGATAATAATGCTTCCCATGATTGAAATAAATTTCGAAATCGGATCGGTAACTCTGAAGATTACACCTACATGCAAACGAACAAACTTTACCTCTTTCTACACTAATATTATAAAGATGAAAGATTTGTATTTTTGTGTGTATGTTTGTAATGAATAAACTCACAAACTACTCGACCGATTTTAAAAACTCTTTCACCATTAGAAAGCCACGTCTTTACTGAGTAACATAGGCTATATTTTATCCTCGTAGTCTCACGGGAACGGGAACTACGCGGGTGGAACCGCGTGACGACCGCTAGTGTATTATAAGGTTAGATTGCCACAGTCTAGCTGCGTTGCAGTCAAACAACGGGAGTACACTTCAACTAACTTACCTGTGCAAGTGGGAAAATACAAAACTAAAATAAATGTTTGATACATTTATTTTAGTTCTGTATTTTCCCGCTTGACATATCGATGCAACGCCACTTTGAACTGAATGGAGAAAGTGGTCATACTGTACTGACAAAGATACATATTTCCTGTCAAATCGTGACAAGTACTTATGTGACCATTGGACCACGCACGCACTGGACTCACACTGTGTTAATCCCGTATTCTAACAAATAAACGCACGTTTCTATTATCTCCGTAATAAACCAGTTATAGTACTGTTACATAATTACAACGTAATCTACAATAGTTTAGACACTATAATAACAATATTTAGGCAGGACTTTATCTACCAGTACCATTTATTAACTACCTCACTCACAAGGGAATTATTACTCTGCCAGAGATGTCGTTGCAAAACTTAGCTCAGTAAAACAATGAATTATTATTTATCGTGGAAATAATAATAATTGTGATTTATTTCAATGGATTCTTGTTAGTAACAGAATATAGTTTTCGATACATTAATAGTTAAATATACAATACAGATACTTCAATTTGATTTCCAACAAAGTTGATAATTAATATAGTAAAGCTTAGTATATTTTCATTATGAAGTAAGCCTATTTAAAATTGTTATGAGTTTTGTGAAACGTTTCAGGAATTCAGTCTACAGGCATGACTAAGATTTTATCGGGTCATTGCCTGTGCATCTGAAATAACTAACACTCACGTCGAAAACAAGAATGTTTCCATACGGTACTTAAACATCTTCGCATTTTCTAATCTGCAAAATAGAATTAAAACCTTGTAGGATTTATGAAAATAGTCTTATACTAATAAATATTACAATCCCAGGTTTTACTGTAATATTTTACTACAGTAAATTTAATTTTGCGGTCTACGAATTTTAGTATTCCTCAGTTTAATTAAGATTTTTACAACCCCACAGAAAGTTCAATGTACCTTGTGTAAGGTCAAACTCGTTTTTGGCCGGACTTTGTCATACTTCAATAAGCAATGTCTTATTATATCCTTTCATAATTAGAATATCAACAACTCAGATCAGATTTACTTTGAAAGTGCCCTGAAAATTAACCTTTACGAAGTTAGGGCGCCACTTAATAGTCGTATCTGAGCATTCTGAGTTCAGCGACAGTAACATAAAGTACGGCTATTCACTTTAATCTGTTGCTGTTAATCTGCCCCTTTATTGCTTCTAGTTCCATCATAATTCACTTCGAAACACCGGCACAGTTTTATCATTTATTTATGAGGACGAACTGTTTACAATCAGACCGAAAACAAGGTATGGAAAACAGGTATTTTGAGCTTC
This sequence comes from Xestia xanthographa, assembly GCA_905147715.2. Classification (NCBI taxonomy): domain Eukaryota; kingdom Metazoa; phylum Arthropoda; class Insecta; order Lepidoptera; family Noctuidae; genus Xestia; species Xestia xanthographa. Next base: position 12,470,529 of record LR990653.1, on the reverse strand, counting down.
ATAAAAATATGAAAATGAACCTGTCATATTAAATATTCGACCTTACGCAGAATTTTGATTAAACAAGAAAAGTTTCTGGAATGTCATTTAGAGAAGTTCCATGAGGAGTATTTTAAATAGCTATGTGAAAAAAGTTTTCATCCTCATATTTTCTGGCAGGAAATTCATTTTATATATTTTTTTTCTTGCCGGAAAATGTTTACATGACATCTTATAAAATTGGATACAATGACATAATTTATTGGAGCCTTATCATTTTTCCGTTAAGGCTTTTCCGCTCTGTTCCTTTGTTCTCTGCGGAAATAAGCGGTACAGAGAATATACCCGGGATATTGATCCTGACAATTACATTATTTATTACAAGCTCGCCGTAAGAGAGGTTTAAATGAATAAGCTTCGTGCGAACCCGGGGGATGGCGCTTATTACGTCCCTAGATACAATTAATAGTAAATCATTTTTTGCATTAGTTATATTATAAATAACAGAGCAGAGTATACACAGTATAAAAAATCCTAACTATGTGTGGTAAAGGAATTACTGACGTGAATTTAAATTACAACACAAGCCAGATATATATTATTCTTTCTTTTATCGAGGGATAAATTCAGAACCAATCATAAAAATACGGTACCTGTATCCTTAATTTAGCTCACAATTTCTTCCCCTAGTTCCTAAAAGCCTTATTGTAATTCTGGCCGAGTTTCTCCACCAATTGTAGACCATTGTTAGTTTGAATCCAATTCTTTCAATAGCTTAGGTATTTCATTTTTATCGTGAAAAGTTTCTGGCTTTGTGCGGAGTGAATACATAGGTAATATTGTACCTATTTACCAAAGGCCGTCCCTCGTAGGACTTCAGTGAAGTCAATTTAGTTCAGTTTTAAAAAATTAAGGGGCCAGTCTTTACTGGTACAGCCAGCCGCTACTAACATGTGGTCTACCTGTGGTTATCATTATGTGACAAATATTAAGTAACTCAACCTAAACTTTTTTACGATATAATTAGCAAAACAGTCGTTGTTCAGTGTTTATTGAAATCCTATAATTACGTTTCGCTTTCAAACCCCAACCTTAAAAGATTAAAGTAACCAGAGCCTCCGCGTACAAAATACCAATTCTAAACCGTTTATACATAAAAGCCACGAAATACGTCCATTTACAAATCCAGATACAATTTGATCAAGTTTCGAGCTTGTTTATTCGATATTAGTTTAGTTTTGAATCCGTGGCACGTGGATAAGTGTCTATTGACTACACTAATTTGCTAAAAGTTCACACCAGGATCACTGATCCGTTTGCCTACCTATGTTTAACATATTATGGTCGTTCGTGGCCTCTACAAATTTACATACACCTATGTTACGAGCTGGTTTATTTTTAGCTGTGAACCACAGGGCTTTTACGAAGGTTCATGAAAAGGTTTGTGGTATATAGAGGTAAAATATTTTACGATTGAATTTTACAGGTAGACGAGTGACATTTAGGACCTTTTTCAGTGCTGAAATGGTTTCTTTTTCTTTGCCAATTGTTCGGTTTCTAGGTCATTCTTACCTACTGGTAACAAAAAGAAGTTTTCCTTCTTCAATGCACGACATTTTTATACCTAAATCCACTGACACACGAACAATGAACATGTATCAAACCAAAACTCACGACTTTTTGTCATGGGGTAGACAAATGTACAGTATGCCACCTACAGAACAAAAACTCTTGTGTAATAGTTATTTTGTGTAGTTACTACACAAAAATAGATAAGATTTCTTGTAAGCAGTGCTCTAAAGTTGCCTTACCGTCAAAAAATGTATCATCGCACAGTTAACTGATTTATTGCCCCGCACAATACTCACATGCAATAAAATATCTCCTATTTGCAATCTCCCATCTTTTTGCGCCGCTCCACCGCCTGCTAGTCGCGTTATGCTGACGTCACTACCGGTTTCCCCGCCCGCTATGCTGAGGCCGAGCCCGCTCGCACCCCGTTCCAATGTCACATCAGCTGTCTCCCACACGGCTTCGCTGTCTGCATCCGAAGGACACTGCCAACAATGACGTATTGTTAGTGGAGTGAGAAATGTGTTGGCGTGAAATAGTGCGTTTGTGAAATGGGAAACGTATGATGATGCTGTTGTGACTATGCGTTTACGTTGGCCAAAACATTTACATAAACGTGGTGAAATCTCCATAATAACATGTTTCTTTTCTTAGAGTTAAATGATAAATGATGTTTATTTTGCAAGTAGGTTTTTACAAACACTTTTACGTCATTTTTTAAAACTAGATGGGGCCGGTGTTTCGTACCTGACTACTCTGAGAAGAAACAGCCGAAACAAACTCAGAGGTCGTAGTCTCTTTTAAAGTCCAGACATAATCTTGCTCAATTCACATGAGGACTATGCAGATTAGTGCCTGAGATGGTCTTTTGAAGAAAGAACCATACAGATTTGAGTGGACCTGTCCAGTCAGTGCAAGCATTTGTCAGTTAACGTGTAGCTCGACTTATAACTCAAGGAGCTCAACGAAACGACGAACAATACCAAAGAAAGGACATTTGGGTAGGTCGCTTATAGTACTCAAACTGCCAGACAGTTGTGGGAAAAAAACAAACAAAAAATAAAAATGTGACCCACATGGTCCCCACATTCACAATAATCAAATAAAATTAATAACAAGCTCTTTCCAAATGAATGTAAGTAAATAAAAATCAAAAAAATCATTAAGTATCGCAATGATAATAAAAAAAAAAACAAAAAAAGTTAAATAAATACTTAATAAAATAAGTATTCATGTCAAATCAGTAAATGTCACATAAAATAATAAAAAATTAAAAAATAAAAGTAAAATAATAAAATACATGTCAAAAAAAATTCAATGTCAGAGTGTATAAAAGAAAGGAATCAATAATAAACAAGCGAAGTCCGAAATTTCGACATTCACAGAGCAAATTTCATCAGTTGAAATCTTTATCTAATCAAACGACATTGTTTATGTGAATATTTTGCCAGTGCAACCGCACAGTGTCGGGAAGTAACGTTCCATCATCTCTAAGAGTTTGTATTTTTTTAATACTGCAGTCCAATCTAGGTACTCAATAAAAACATTTTAGTTTCCATTGGATCTCACAGCGGTTATTGTAATACAAATGTCACTTACGGGATATCTTCCGTGATTATTGTTTATTTTTGAAGATATCCCGTAAGTGACATTTGTAGTACAGTTATGAACCGTGAAAGCTTAAAACAGTAGGGTTATTGTAATGTTATTAACTTTTTAAGGATGTTTTTTCTGAACGAGTTTTTAATATGAGAATTTTAATTCAAGACAATTTTATGGAAATACATAACAGTACATCACGCCTGTGCAATCCTGAAGGGTTGGGCAGAGGGTTCTAAGTTTTCACCTCTTATTTTTAAGTCCCATGTAGAAGGGGGCGAGCCTATTGCTATCAATTGGACACAAATCCAGTCTCCGTGGCTACTACTGAGACATTCCTGATGGAAAAACCCAATAATAATATGCCCTACCCAAGAATCGAACTCAAGACTATATGCTCAGCAGTCGCTATTGCGTCTACTACACCAAGAAGGCCGTTATGGAATTAATAAACGGCAAAAAGATTTTATAAAAAAGCGGTTTATACAATTTTAATCGGATACCTACTAAGAAAACGCTTTGGATTATCAAAATCGAAATACCAAAACCTCATCAAAACAAATAAGAAACGAATAAATAAAGGGAACACGAAACAGAGTATCGAACGCTGAGGGCTTTTACGGTTTCCCCATCCCAAACCACCAAAATATAAGGGAATTAAATAAACAACCTATCGAACGGAGTAAAGCTGTTTCGTACCTAATTATTAGCAATTTACTCGTTTAAAAATCTGCAGGTTAGTTTAAATTGAACTAGACAGTTATACAGGGTGTAAAAGACCTCATCACGAAGCCGTCATCCAAGCATTCTGTACATCAAACTAAGTAACTTTACGCAAAAATTATTGCTGGGAAACGACTTCTTTTTTTGGGGTGAAAAATGATGTTTTGTGGTAGAACTCAATGTAACGCACTCAAAACATTGTGCTGATGGATGGATTGAATAGTACGGGGGTCGTGGAGGTGTTTAAAGTAAAAATCTTACATTAAAAACTTGCATTTAAAAAAAAACTTGTCAAAAAGTTGGAACTTTGACCCCCAATAAGTCCGTCCGTCCGTAACTAGACGGTTCCCAGGTATGGCGTAGAACAAAAAAAATATCGCAATGACGAGAAAAATAAGTGCCTTTCGTTTTCGTTAAGAGGTGTTTTACACCCTTTATAACCCTAAATAACCTTTTGTTTGTATTATGTAATTATGTAACAGTAAATTGCTTGTTAATAATCAAATAGGCTTTTATTAATAAATCTCAGTGGCTTTCCACCGGATAATTTTACCGGGATAAAAAGTATATTTTATGTCCAAGTTACAAACTATCTTTGCGCCTTTCAAATCCGTTTCATCCATAGAGTAACAAACATCCATCCACCATCACAAACACCAGATAATAAGTAGGATCTCTCTCTGCCGAGCCTTTTCCCAACTATGTTGGGGTCGGCTTCCAGTCCAACCAGATGCAGCTGAATACCAGTATTTTACATGGAGCGACTGCCTATCGGACCTCCATAACCCAGTTAGTACTGGGTAATACGATACCCCTTGGTAAGACTGGTTGTCAGACTTTTTGGGCCACTGACTACCTGTAACAACTGTCAAAGATTTACAAATGACAGCCGGGACCAACAGCTTAACTTGCTTTCCGAGGCACGGAGGAAACTCGCTATGATCAGATAATAAGTAGGATACGATTTATATATGATAAAGTCGTTGTGATATAGAGTTTTTAATAGGGTTTTCATTGAGCGTTTCCTCAGAGAATTTATTAGAAATTTTAACTAAGACAAAACTAACTGGTGTGTAGATAGAATCTACAAGTATTATAATGTATTGTAGGTATCTATCTTACTAATATTAGAAATGTAAAAGTTTGTAAGTATGGATGTATGGATAAATGTTTGTTACTCTTTCACGCAAAAACTACTGAACGGATTTGGATGAAATTTTGCACACAGATAGTTTATAACCTGGATTAACACATAGGATACTTTTTATCTCGGTAGTATCCCATGGGACAATTATGAAACTTCACGCGGGCGAAGTCGCTGGCAGAAGCTAGTTTCTAATAAAAATATAAATTATTATTCTTTTAATTAACTTTATTACACTTTCACACATCTTTCTGTATTTGCGGCCTACCCTAACCAATCCATCAAGAATGATTTCAAGTTTTTACGCCATTTTAATCAGTTTAACACAAGAGCCTTGGTTGGAATGTAAACACCTCTAAGGCCTTGAATAAGGGTAGATTACGGGAAATTGCGACATTTTCCTGTTAGATAAATTGTCAATTACGGACCAAAATCGGATGGGTTCCGATAAATGGGTGAAAGTAAAATTTCCATATTTATTTTTATATTCGCAGCATAATATCATCAAAAATATTTTAACTCTACCATTTGTATGATGAATGAGAAAACCCGTTATTGGCCTTTATTCCTACTAAAACATTTTCAGTCGTAATAAAATAGGTATACAAGGTGTCGCTTTGCATCCTGGTTAAATTCAAGAAGGTATCTATTGATTCTCGATCCGAATCTACACTAATAATATTATAAAGATTTGTATTTTTGTATGTTTGTAATGAAACTCAAAAACTACTGCGCTGATTTCAAAAAATCTTTCACCATTAGAAATATACATTCACCCTGAGTAACATAGGCTATATTTTATACCCGTACTCCCACGGGAACGGGAACTACGCGGGTGAAACCGCGTTACGTCCGCTAGTCAATAATAAAATGGCTAGATTTTTTTTTTCTTATCTAGGGAAATCGGTAAGTGCAAACCACCCGTATTAAAACGCAGCCCGTCTGTAACTGGCCCTAAAACCGCGCGTTCACACACAAAAATAAACGCACACAGAGACCAGTCGCACGATGGGTGATTCTTCTATTACTTTCGTGTTATTCTTATAACGTCTAATAGCGGCTTTATTAATTATTAGACCAGGTATATGAAAAAAATGATCATTTATGTCTTCTGTGGCAAGCGCCTGAATTTTTAGGACGCAAAACTACGCCTTGTAGTAGCAGGTATATAGTAGAGTATTTATATGTTTAATTCTATATCGATGTTTAATGGAAGGAATCCCTTTCCAATAATTTCTATCGTTTGTAAATTTACGGTTTACGGTATGGTATGGTTTTAAAGACCCAGTTTGTAGGTAGATCGAATCAACTGACTTATGGCTATGAGACGTAGGCTCTAACAGCAGCCCGGAAGAAGAAGAAGATTCAAGTATGGCACGAGCAATGGAAAGGAGCATGAAAGTAGTAAAAATTACACATTTATTATTAACAGTAATGTATCGTCATCTCCCTGCCCTTATCCCATGTTACTTGTGGTCTGCGCAACACGTTTTTTCCTTCCATTCTCCTCTGTCAACCGTCGCACAATAATTTACACCTTTTTCCCTAATTTCATTCCTCACACCATCCATCGTTTCCTTGGTCTTCCTCTCCCTCTCCATCCATCAACATTTATATTCATCACTCTTTTAGTCACATGCGATTCTTCCTTCCTCATCACATGCCCATACCAAGACAGTCGATTCCCTTTCAACTTTAACTGGCGCAACATTCCAACTTCCTCTAAATATACTCATTCCTTATTTTATCCATTCTTGTCACACCACACATTCACCTCAACATTCTCATCTCCGCTACATGCAATCTTTTTTCATCCATCTTCTTCACAGCCCAGCTTTCCGATCCATACAGTACGACAGGTCTAATCACGGACTTGTATATTTTCCCTAACTTGAGGGGCATCTGTGGGTTGCAAGTTGTTTCAGTGACCTGTCGCCATTTCATCCATCCTGAGTTGATCCGATGCGTTACGTCACGGTCTACTTCACCAGGAATATGACTATGAGTGCCTTGAATAGCTGAAAGAAACTAAAAAGTCAATGACCCTTCAATGCGACGTCGCTTGTCCCTTCAAGTTTGAATGGCGTAAGAACAGACGGATGTAAGCGGTCCAAGTTCAATCGAACAATCTGGCACGAGGCAGAAAGTTTTCGCACTTCAAAGGGTAATTTATGTTCAATTTGACCATGCTTTAGGCCATTTTAGGTAAAATTCAGGACGTTTAGGTACCATTACAGAACAATATTGATTGAAAGTTCGTAACGACTATTGATTGAAACTTGGAACGTGCAAAATAATCGATCATTCTCAGAAGATCTATTGGCCAGATCCATGATGGATCTAGTGAGAATTGTTTTTCTCATTGGATCCTGATTTTAAAGATATGGATCTACTGAGAAGGAAAGTTTTTACGTTTCACAAACTTAAACAAGGTTGATAACAAAAAAGCTGTAGACTCCTCTTTCTCCGTATATTTCCGCAATGCCTAGATATTACACACTGTATGCAATCAGTGGCTTCTTCAAACCTGAAAAAAGTATGGGAAGGTTTCTACCTTTATCTTTTATATACCTACCTACATGTTATACCTATCTGGCTCTTTTAAATGGCGACGCAAGAGTAAAACGAGACCATGAGTGGAATTAGCCAAAATGTCTATAATATGTGGCAAAGCTATTGTATTTATATTTTTTTTTTTAGGAATGAAGGGTGTAAAAACCTCTTTACGAAGCTGACAGGCACTTGTTCTCCCCGTCATTACGATCATATTTTTGTTCTACACCATACCTGGGAACCTTCTATTATTAGGGGTCAAAGTTCCAACTTTTTGTCAAGTCTTTTTTAAATACGAGTTTTTAATGTAAGATTTTTACTTAACACCTCCACGGCCCCCGTACTATTCAATCCATCCATCAACACAATGTTTTGAGTGCGTTACATTAAGTTCTACCACAAAACATGATTTTTCACTCCAAAAAAAAAAGTCGTTTCCCAGCACTAATTTTTGCGTAAAGTTACTTAGTTTGATGCACAGAATGCTTGCTTGACGGCTTCGTGATGAGGTTGTTTACACTCTGTATAAGCCCAATAAACCATTGCTAATATATTGTGTACTCACAACCATTTAATTTATCAGAACTTTAATTATAACATACATAATTATTTCAGTGTTGAAACAAGTTTAAAATATTCAGCGTAAAGTATTTGCGGTGTGGCCCGTCGTTTCAATAATAACTTTTAAATAGTGAAATCCCGTGAGTGATCGGGAAGGATTAAAACCAAATACGCATGACTGCCACCGACAAAATTCAATATGGTTGTACGAATTTCCGTACTGAGCTAGAGCGAGTTAAAAATGAACGTGCAAAGTTTCATCGGTTTTAAAAACCACCGCACATGTATTTTTGCTGTCAAACGTCCTAACTAGCATAGCATAAACTAACTGGTAAACTTTTTAATTGGTTAGATGGAAAAAAAAACTAGAACCTTTTTGGTATAATATTACACAACTATTATGAAATCACAACATAACATCACGACTGCAATTCCCCTAGTAAGCAGAGATGTACCTAATAGTACACTCACATTTGGCCAGTTATGGTTAAGCCCCATGTAATAGGGAGCGAGCCTATTGCCATCAATCAGACACAAACCTATACTCCGTGGCTTCTACTGAGAAATTTCAAACGAAAAACTCAACAACACTTTGCCCAACCAGGGAATCAGACTCTGGACCTTATACTCAACAGTCGCGCTTGCGATCACAAGATAAACGAGACAGTCGATTTGAAGTCTTTTTTAGGGTTCCATAGAAAAAAGGATAAAAATGGACCCCTTATAGGATCACTCGTGCGCCTGTCTGTCTGTTTGTCTGTCACAGCCAATTTGCTCCAAATCTACTGGACCAAATCAGGTGAAATTTGGGAGGATGGTGTAACCCTATGACCATTTGACCAACATACAAGCACAGAAGATGTGCAAAGAATTTTTTTTTCTATAAGGGTTTGTTTAAAAAGGGTTGTTGTATGGATCAGAATGTTGGGCCACAAAAGGGATGAATGAAAGGCATTTGGATGTCGCGGAGATGAGGATGCTAAGGGGGATGTGTGGTGTTACTCGAATGGATGGACTGTGCAAGAAAAGAAGTGTCTGAAGAAAAGAAATGTCTGATAAGATGACGAGTACATATTAGAGAAGTATGGAAGAAGAAGACATGCTGCGCCGACCCCAAATGAATAGGAATGAGGGGAAGAGAATGATGATGATGAAGGGTCATTTTCGGGGGACAAATTAGAAAATTAAAAAAAGTTTTGCAAACATAACTGTGTCATATATCAAATGAAAGGGGTCGTTATGAGTATCCCAAATATATTTTTGTTACCATTGTAAAATAAATAGTTTTGATTGTATTCATGAAAGGAGACAAAAATTGACCATTGATCTCCGAAACTACGACGACAAAAATTTTGAAAAAAAAAAATTACAAAATATAGTTAATTGCTTGTAGATTACAGGAAAACCTATAAGAATTCTATCAATTGAAAATAAAGTGGTAAACTCAATATAATACGTTCACGTTACGTACGGAACCTTTTCCACTTTTTATTATCTAGCCATCAAAGTTAATAAGATGTAGCAACAAGAAGTGAACGAACAATAACAGGTACAAAAGCAACACTTTGGGTGCAACCGCTTTCCAAGACAAGAAAAAGAATAACGGAAATGTTTACAAAGATCTGAGCGAATTGAATCACGGAGTATTGCGGGTACATTCTCTGCTTCCGAGAGTTCCGTATGTATCTATGTAGACTTGTAGAGGTTTACAAATGCTCCTTGGAGGAAACCGCTTTTACCATCTTGTGAGATTTCCTTCCTTAACTGAAGAAAGCTTATATATTCGCTGGTGTCAAGGTCGCGTATCTTGCTTGAGTTGAATAATACACGCACTTTTTTATAATGATCTCTCACTTTTCTCGAAGACATGATAATGTTAAGTCACATTTCATGTGGACACAGAAACGCACTCCCAAAATAGTTAAAGTTTAAAATCGGCCAAATGCGAGTCGGACTCACGCACCATAAGAATAAGAATAAATTTATTTATCCATTGTTACAGATATTTTCTTAACCTAGTTTAGCACTATGACAAAATCGTTACAAGTAGGTAAAATTTTAACAAAAATAGAAAGCAGAGGTCCCCAAACTAGGCTGCGCCTGTATCTTGGGGGCTGGAGTTACGTTTACTTAAAATTAAAACACAAATGTGATAAATATGCAAGATAAGTTATAGGTAAAAGAGGAGTACCTTTTTTACAAACAAAAGAAAAAAAATCCAAAATATGATAATACAACAATAAAAAGAAGTAATGAGTAAAAAAAACCATGGGTACGACCATCATAGTAGGGGAGCCCTCGTTTAATTTTTTATTTGTTTTTTGTTATAGTGCAACGGTCTAACTATTATGGAATTGACAGACAGACGAAAGGACGGACGGACAGCGGAGGCTTCGTAATAAGGTCTCCTTGGTTACACTTCGGGTACGGAAACCCTAAAAACAACATTTAACCCCCCTTTTTCTTTAACAAAGCTAAACGTCACTCCAGATCTTGACACGTGCACGTCAACTCCTCAACTAACAAAGCTTCACTACTTGATGCTTGCCATGAGTTAGCTAATTTTAAATCGATATTAAAGGAAGTACTTGCAGATTATGAAGACTAACTAGGTAGCCGTGTGGTATCCGGCAGAGTAGAATAGAACCAACCCATTACACTCACGGGTGTCGTATAAGGCGACTAAGGTCTGAGGCAGAACACCTTGCGCCTGCGTAGACCTGAGAATGGGCAGCAGCGTTTTCTGTTAGTCTTTCATCACTGCGATCTCCAATCCGCCTGTCAAGCGTGGAGATTACGGCAAATTCCTCCCATTATGGGAGAGGCTTATGTCCAGCAGTGGACATTATGGGCTGTTGTAGTAGTAGTAGTAGTAGTAGTCATGATAATTCTGTACCCTTATCATGTCGTTATGAAACTTCCCTGTTCATAAACACCTTAGAACTAAGGTGGTGCTTTTGGTAACTTAGCATAACATCACGCCTGAAATCCCCGAAGGGTTACCTTATAGTACGCCCACGTTTCTTCAGTTATGTTTAAGTCCCATGTAATAGGGGGTGAGCCTATTGCCATCAACCGGGCGCGAATTGCGACTGCTACTGAGAAATTATTTATGAAAAAACCCAATAAAATTTTACTCAGCAGTCGTACTTATTACCACTGGACCAACGAGGCATACAGAGATTGTTACTTCATCACGATAAAAATTGCAAGAGACGGTAATTTATTAGTATAAACGCTTTACAAGATTAAACCATTTATAAATAACAAGTTGTTATAAAGAAACGGCTTTGTAACATCTTATATACAGGGTGTAAACAGACTCATCACGATGCCGTCAACCCAGCATTCTGTACATCAAACTAAGTAACGTTAAGCAAAAATTATTGCTGAGAAACGACTTTTTTTTGGGGTGAAAAATCATGTTTTGTCGTAGAACTCAAGGTAACGCACTCAAAACATTGTGCTGATGGAAGGATTGAATAGTACAGGGGTCGTGGAGGTGTTTACAGTAAAAATCTTACATTAAAAACTTGTTTTATATAAAAACTTGTGAAAAAGTTGGAACTTTGAGTCCCAATATCTCCGTAACTGGAAGGTTCCCAGGTATAGTGTAGAAGAAAAAAATGATCGCAATGATGGGGAGAATAAGTGCCTTTCGGCTTCGTTAAGAGGTGTTTTACACCCTATAAATTAAAATTTCATTAAGCTACCTGAGGTGAGAGCAGCGGTGGCCCAGTGGTGGCGGCCCCGACTTAAGAACAGTAAGTCGTGGGTTCGAACCCAGACAGGCGCATTACTTTGTGTAATTTATTTCATCACCAATGCTCTCAAAACGGTCAAGGAAAACATCGTGAGGAAACCGGGATGTCCAAGAACCAAAAAAATCAAAGACATGTGACATCTACCAATCCGCACTGGGCCCGCGTGGTAGATTATAGCCCATTCCCTCTCATAGAGAGGAGGCCTGTGTCCCAGCAGTGGGAACATTAATAGGCTGATGTTAATGATGATGACCTGAGGCCGATCACCTCAAGTATTATTAATTTTGAGACACAGTTAACCCAAAATTCGATACTTTATCTCAATATTAAAAGTATATCTAGCTAAGTGTATGTCTGATCTTTCTTAACCTAACTTGGTCTTTCACGGAGGCTCAAAAGTCGAAAGTCAAGGTTTGCCAAAGAGCGATGGAGCGTAGCATTTTAAACATCAAAATCACCGATCGAATACGTAACACTACAATACGCTTCAAGCAGGCATCGCCGATGTTGGCGATAAGTCTGCGAGATTAATATGGGACTGGACGAGTCACATTTCCAGGATGGGTCAGATCAGATGGGTCAGAATCGTCACACAGTGGGTGCCTGAAGGCTGTCGGCGTCACCAAAGCAGGCTTATGAAACGCTGGCGTGACAAGTTGCACTCATTTCTTACTGATTGGCCAGAGAAGGTAAAACACCGGGAGAATTGGAACAGGGGAGGCCTTTGCCCAGCAATGGGACAGAATATTCTAATTAAAATATATACTTTTAAATCGTTTTCATTCATATAAAGAACAGTAGGCAATTAAGGAACACTAAGGTATCACGGCTTCGCTATTTTGATAATGGTGTCGATTCTGTTGTGCACGAAGTAAACATAATTTAGGCTTTTGCTATCTTTTTCTCTTTATTCAAACGAGTAAGAGATGGACCTAATTTAGAGCTGTCAAATTTAATTGGAACTAATATTTCCCTATAAATTATGGTCCCTATAAACTAGTTTATGCCTTGCGCTTCACCGTGTTTTAACCGTGACTAAAAACACGGTGAAGCGCAAGGCATAAACTAGTTTGACATCTCTAACTTAGTTCATAGCTATAGTCGTCCTTTTCTCGCACTGCCTTTAGTAAAAGATAGCAATAGCCTAAATTAAGTTTAGTTTATGCACAACAGAATCGACACCAATGTCGGCCATAACCCATTTTACTTTCTAAGCCCAAGTGATATTGGCTAGGCCTTGCTTACGAAAAAAAAAACACGAAACACAGCATTCCCCTGATTAAAAACATCAAGAACTAAAAGCAAAACAGAAAAGCTGAATCAAACGAATTGTAACAAGCAATTTCATTACGCTTTCCTCTTTTTATCCGCTCACAAAATTTATCCAGTTATTTCGTAAAAACCTTTATCACACCATCATATTTACGTAATAAAATATAATGGCCGACTCTTAGTGGTATTATGAACGAAGTGGAGATGGTTCATTTATTATTTAAAAGCATGTGCCTCTAAAAACATGATTCCTTTTATGGATAATAGTCTTAATCCTTATACTTTTGTATACTAACATTTTATTCAGTAATTTTGACAATGAATTATACCTACTTATTCTGATCAATACGGTGAAGGAAAACATCGTGAGGAAACCGGCATGTCCTAGAACCATTAAATTCGAAGACATGTGACATCTACCAAACCGCACTGGGCCCGCGTGGTGGATTATAGCCCATTCCCTCTCATAGAGAGGAGGCCTGTGTCCCAGCAGTGGGGACATTAATAGGCTGATGATGATGATTCTGATCTATGGATCAAATCACTAAATCAAAAATATTTTGAATAAAACTCTAACCCCAAATGCTAACTTCACCGGCAAGTGTCAAGGAATTCCTTTATGAAATATTCATTTTGGAACGAGTGAATGGAAACGCCATATTCGTTCACCAAATAGATGTACCTATAAACAATGAACGAACGATAAAACAAAATGTTAGGTTGCCGTGGAACCTGTTGTGCCAAAATATTTTGTAGGCAGCGACAAAGTGATAAAAGAAGTGCTTTTGGCAAAAACCGGGGTCGCACTTTGCTACTCGGAGTTAAAAATATTTTAACAATGAAAAATATCGCTTCCCCACTGAACTTTTGCAAAGGAAACGGGCTATAGAAAACGGTAACGATTTTTCGCACGGTAAAATGTAATAAGATGCAAATTGTATAATAAAATTAAGCATTCATTTGATGCTTTTTTTTTCGTTTATTTTAGAAAATTTTAAAACAAGTATTATCTTGTTTCAGCTCTCTTTTGAATAAAAAACAGTAAGTACGTCATGCTTGTTTTTTTTCCGAAGGCATTATGCAGAGTAAACTCATATTTCCCTTGTAATACCCATAAATAATATTTGAGTTCCATGTATTATCACAGCTCCAGGTTCGAACATTTTTTCACCAGATTTAAAGTTAACCAATATTTTACTAGAAAATAAAACTATCTTTGCTCTGCACATCTTTCAACAAAAATTCAGGTGTGAGTTGTGAGTTTGTGACACATCATTAAGTTTCTTGTTTTTGAGCCAAGAAAACTAAAGAGAATATTAAAACAAGCAAAATTTTGTAGACTAGCAAATACTACGGACTGCTATAATAGACACGTTGGCAACGCTAGGAAGAACACCGTAGCGTCTTAGAAATATTTCTCATGTTGGTAACAGGTGGGTAAATGAATAATTTGGCTACGGTACAAACTGTATATATGTATAAAAGTCTGTAAAATGCAATATTAACATTTCCCACAGTTCCGACTGCAAACTCGTTGGTCTAGCTATCGCGAACGCAACTGCTGACCATAAGGTCCTCGGTTCGTTCCTGAGTCGGGCAAAGTGTTATTGGGTTTTTCTATCAGGAATTTCTCAATAACAGCCACGGAGTCTGAATTTGTGCCTTTTTTATGGCAATAGGCTCGCCCCTTATTACACAATTGGTGAAATGTGGGTGTACGGTCGAACAAGCTATTTGGTTTACAGTTTAACCAACAAATTACATTGTTAAATTTAAACCAAATAGCTTGTTCGACCGTACTATTAGGCCTGAATTCCTGTCACGCTGACGTCGGTCGCGCGTACGAGTATACATTGTGTTCTATAAAGCACCATACTGCAACGTTAACGTTGGCGGTGCGTATAGGTACTGCTTCTCGTTGACGTACGCGACCGACCGTCAGCGTAATAGGAATTCAGGCCTTAGGTACACCTCAGCCTAACCCTTCGGGGATTACAGGCGTGATGTTATGTTATGTAACAAACAGACAGAGTCACTTTTACGTTTATAAAATCAGTATAAATAAAAGCACCGAGTTCACTATACTGCATAGAGATCCCACTCTATTCTTACAAAAATGTTCAACCACATTTACTTCATATCCTCAGCTTTCTATTCGCTATAAGCAATATGCCTTAGTAAACGATGCAAGCCTTTATAGGCTATCTTGGATCATAGAATCGATAACAGAGCCGGCCGACGGAAAATATCAAGTACGTTTATATTTCGCAAAAGCAAAACGTTGGCTAGAAGTTCTCAGAATTCTACGATCAACCAATATTATATTATTTGTCCTTTCAACGTAAATAATGGCGGACTGAATTTCGTGAAGAAACTTGGGCTGTAGATACAGCCCAAGTTTCTTCACGAAATTCTAAAATCGAAAATCAATCAAATTAGCTTTGTACACAGCTATACAACTAGATAGTTGTATAGCTGTGTACAAAGCTAATTTGATTGATTGAACAAATATTTAATTACAACATGGGTTTGACGAACGAACAAAGGTACGGTAAATTACAATTATGTTCATGACGGGTAACGACTTTGTTCCCCAAGGACGTGTCAAATGCGTATTAAGGGTACTGGAGCGTTCGACCGGAGATCCTGTACCCTTCTTATATGATTAAGTCGGTACAAGTCCGACCCGACGCCTTCCGGATATAAAGAGTATCCATGTGGATTTCCACATGAAAAAAGTCATAATTTAACCAGGAAAACTACGTAAAGCTGACATCAGACACTTCAAACTTTCTTTGACTTTCGACTTCTTTTTGTTGCGATCTGAAATCTAAAAACAAATCTTTTCAGACCAAATCTTACCAGACATCTTTTTTGGACTATTTGTATGTATTTTAATATGTGTAAGTTTATTTAATCTGAATATTTGTGTTGTATATACCTATTTATGTGTACCAACTTATAATACCAAAATGCTATTTTTCTTTTTTAAGGTACTCTATCACAATGCTGTCCTATTTAACCCAAAGGTTGACTGGTAGAGAATGCCTTGTGGCATTAAGTCCGCCTGTGTACCACTCTTGTACATGAAGTTTAAATAAATGATAAATGATGTTTATTTTGCAAGTAGGTTTTTACAAACACTTTTACACGTCATTTTTTAAAACTAGATGGGGCCGGTGTTTCGTACCTGACTACTCTGAGAAGAAAAAGCCGAAACCAACTCAGAGGTCATAGTCTCTTTTAAAGTCCAGACAATCTTGCTCAATTCACATGAGGACTATGCAGATTAGTGTCTGTGTTTCATCCACCAAGTTCTGAACGCACCTTTTTTGACGTTTGACAGATTACGTTTCGTTGTCTGTGGTGCGATGACGTTGGCTTGTCAGTGCAATTTTGGTTGAATAATGGTCGCTCGGTACTTGTAATTTTGATGCACGCGGCTGTCTTGTAATTATTGTTTGAAAACTTTGAGTTATTGTTAATCCGATGCAATCCTGTTCGGTGTTTGATATTTTGTTGATAATTGAGTGAAAATTGAGAAATCTCGCCATTTTGGGTCTTGACCGCGAGTAATTTGTTGGTTATGTAGACGGCCTTTTGTGTCTTTGAACGCCGTAAATTCCTAAATTCAGTGCTGGACTAATTACATCCCCGATTGGGTTAGCAAACCGGGATAAAATTCAGTTGAACATTCGTGAAAGGTGCCACGTGTGGGATCTGAAGGTTTGTCCAGAAAGGCGTCGGTACGCGCTGTGGGGCGTCCATGGAACCGTCGTAATCTCACATAACTACACATACACCACACAAACCACAGTTATACTTACACCCCACCCAGATAAGACGGAACCAGGGACTACGTCACATCACCGGTACCAACGTGATGGTAAGTGTATCTAATAGGTGTTTTCACTTTGTCGATTGAACAATATTATTTTGATTAGGGCTCCGCGTAATCGCGGACATCGTGAGTCTGTTCGTGCAGTCTCACACAACTGGTAGCAGAGCGTGGTTTAATTGTTAAATTCACCACTTATTGTTGAGTTAAAAGTATTGAGAAGTCTGATTTGTTGCCGTCAGCCTGACTCAAATTAACATGGATTGTTTGACATAATATATTATGATATGTAGTGTCCCTTGTGGTTTGTACTTTAATTTGCTATTGTATAAACAAAGTATTGCTTGTACAGGGTCGGATTTGAACTTGTAATAATTCAAACTAAGTTTTATTATTTGGTTTAAATTGTAGTTGGGTCCGGGAAAATTATTCCTGTTATTTAATTGAATTTAATTTGTTTATTTGATATTTGTCCCAATGGCTTCATTGAAAGCTGTAAACCAAGCCATTGGTGGATTGACCTCACAGCTAAGATGGTTTGCCTCAGCTGCTGCGATCGCTGAGCGTCGAGACCTGGAAGAGGCCACGCTTGCCCGGTATGAGCAGTTGAATGCGAGATTGAGTGCGGTTGACACTTTGTTTGCTCGCTTCAATGAAGTGATTTTGGACTTGGACCTGGAAACATTGGGTCAAGCAGCCCGTGATAAGGTTGTTGCGGATTATGACCAGATGTTGAACCTGGGTGACATAATAAGTATGCGCGCCAGGGAAATTTTGAAGAGTCGGGACCCTGCCCAGGTCAAAACAGAGACCTCTGTTGTTGCAGGCCCTGGACTTTTGGGTAGACTGCCTACCCTGGAGCTGCCACATTTTGACGGTCACTTGGACCATTGGTTAAGCTTCAGGAACCTATTTGACAGTTTGGTTGATTCGCGCTCTGACCTCCGACCGGCCCAGAAGTTGGCTTATTTGTTGTCAGCCCTAGGAGGTGAGGCTCGAGCCTTGGTGCAGCACTTGCCGGTGACCGACTCGGCCTATCCCACTGCTCTGGAACTTCTATCCCGACGGTACCAGAACAAACGTTGCCTGGCTGATGTCCATATTGACCAGATCTTGGGGTTGCCGGCCATCACCAGAATGTCAGCGTTGCGTGCTGACCTTTTGAATCCGTTGCTTGCAGCAACCAACGCCTTGAAACGATTGGAGTTGCCGGTGGACTATTGGTCCTATTTCTTGGTGCACTTGGTGTTGCAGCGGCTTCCGTCAGACTTGAGGTCCCGTTTTGAGCAGAAGTATGGTGGGGATAGTGCCACCCATCTTCCCCCCTTTGAGGACCTCGTCAAATTTTTGGAGGATGAGTGTCGTTTCCTCGACAACGCCCGTGGTGCCACGGGGTCAAGCCAACCACCCTCTCGGCCGAGGGCCCAGGGACGGACTAGGACTGTCGGGCCTGGTGATAGCCACCCTGCCCCCCGTTTTGGTGGCACCCAGAGTAATCTTGTTTGCGGCTATTGTAAGGCCACGGGACATGGCGTACCAACTTGTGCGGCCTTCTTGGAGTTGCACGTGAGTGCACGCCGCCGAGTTGCCAATGCACGCCGTCTGTGCTTTTCGTGTTTGGGGAATCATTTTCATCGGGATTGCCCCAACCCCCGCCCTTGTTCAATTTGTAGGGGCTCACATCTTGAAGTTTTGTGCGCCAACGCGAACCGCTCTGTCAGACCAGCCTCTGATGGGGGTTCGCGCAGGGGGGGGTATGATGGAGATAAATAAATAATAAATAAATAAATATTGCTGGACATTACACACAGCGCCATCTAGTGCCACACTAAGCAACGAGGCTTGTGTCGTGGACACCAGATAGTTGATATACTACATAGATACTTTTTTGTTTGTAAATACATACTTATCATACATATAAACATCCATGACTCGGAAAAAAATGTCCATGCTCATCACACAAACATTTGCTCCGACCGGGATTCGAACCCGGGACCCTAAGAACGTAAGGCAGCCTCACTACCGCTGCGCCAATCGGGTCGTCAGATGAGCACCGGGCTTCTCGCTCGCCGGATCAGAGTCGGGGAGGGGCCTGCAACTTTGACCGCCGCACTCCACCCCCCGCGCCAGTTGATCGGGAGCCGCGCGACCGCCGATTGACCTCCCCTCGTGAAGGCGACTATGCAGCTGCTGGTAAGCGACGTTGGCCAGACCAGCACCGCCTTCCCTCCCCTCCGTTGGCGGAACGTCCCCGTTTGGAGACGCGCCCCCCGCCACTCAGGCGTCAAGTGAGATATGCCCCTCCAGCGATGGCGCGCGGCTCGGGACATCGCGCGGATGAGGAGTTTGACTACTATCCTCATCGGGATAGACCCCAGCCTGGATGCGGCGATCGGTCGCCGCCCAGGCATTACTAGGAAATTGGCGCCTGTCCCGTTAACGTACCTCCCCAGATCGACACGGTTTTGTTGCCAACGGCATCGGTCAGGGTCTGGGGACCCACGGGGGACTCTGTTGTAGTCCGTGCCATTTTGGACACGGGAGCCCAGGGTTGCCTTTTGTCGTCTTGGTTAGCGGGTCGGGTGAGCCTGGATGTCCGTGCCTTTTCAGGCACGATTAATGGAATAGGCGAAACACCTATCCCGACTGTTGAGGGACAAACCTTATTTGGGCTCACTCCTGTGAGTTGTTTGGACCCTAAGGTTTTTCCGTCGGCTATTGTTCTGACGAGTATTTTGGGCTGTCATCCCCAACGTCAGCTGTCGCCTGATATTGTCCGGTTGACGTCAGGCCTGGATTTGGCTGACCGCCGGTTTGATTCCCCTAATACAGCTCATTTGATATTGGGTTCCGATGTACTAGGGAGAATATTGTTGGGTAATATGAAAGTCTTGCAGCCGAACGGTTTGGTGGCTGTCTCGACCATCTTTGGCTTTGCGGTGATGGGCCCAGTGTTGAAGGCTCCCCCTCCACCTGAGCCTGATTGTGCACCCCCTTTGGTGGGGACCGGATTGGCTGACTCGCCCCGGGGATGATTGGCCTCGAACGCCGATTTTGGTGTCGGATCCTTTGCCCGGGCTTAAGGTGCTCGCTGTTGGGAAGAAGGACCCTCCGTTTGATCCTGATATTTTGTTGAAT